>LPNX011093682.1:557605-616221 GCA_001517045.1 Pseudotsuga menziesii | reverse complement strand
ATACAAGGCCAGATATTTGCTATGCGGTTAACCAGCTAAGTCAAGCGATGGTTAAGCCTACCAAACTCTTTTGGAAGGCAGGGAAGCATGTCCTGCGATATTTGAAGGGCACTGTTGAGTATGGATTATGGTACAGATAGACGGATGAGGTGAAGTTTCTTGGCTTCACGGATGCAGATTGGGCAGGCAGCCCAACGGACAGAAAGAGCACATCAGGAGGGATCTTTAGTATCGGATCTACAGCTGTGTCCTGGTATAGCAGGAAACAGAGATCCGTGGCACTTAGTTCAGCTAAAGCGAAATACATGGCAGTGAGCCAAGCTGCATGTGAAGCTATCTGGATGAGGAAGATCTTGGTTGGATTGTTTGGTTCTCACTTAGATCCGACAGTGATTTATTGTGATAATCAGAGTTGCATTAAACTCTCGATTAATACTGTGTTTCATGACAGATCTAAGCATATATACATCCGGTATCATCATCTCAGAGATTGTGTACAGCGGAAGATCATGTTGCTTCAATACATTCCTACGGAAGATCAGGATGCAGACATTCTGACAAAGGCGCTCACCAGGAGCAAATTTGAATATCATAGGGACAGGATTGGAGTGAAGGATAATCCCTTTCTTGTTGAGAGGGAGTGTTGAAAATTCAACAAGAAACATGTGTCTAATTTACTTTTCCCTTAATTAAATTAGACAATAACTATTAGTCTATTATCTCGTTCATAACTGAGTGATTTGGAATTGTAACAGAATTATAAGTGTAGTTAAGTGAGTTAAGTTTAGTTGTATTAGTGTGATTTCAGTGAATTAGTTAATTCACTAAACTCACAAGTTAACTCACATACAACTGAAGACTTGCCACCGGTAACTATATGCATTCCAATGGACACCAGTTGAGATCATAGGTGAAAGGGACAGTTGACTGTCAGTTATGATTTGTTTACACATGCAGTGAATATGCTTATGAGCATGAGCAAATGCAGCAATTAACAGAGTTTCAATTTGGATTCGATTCAATTGGGGAGAATTGAGATCTCAGAGGTTGCGCAGAGGAGTTTGCACATCAGCGTTTGTGCAGAGGAGGCAGGCTGTCTGAACACAGGGAATTGGCGCATGATTAGCTAATTCGTGTATTACAGGGTGAGACTTTCTCATTGTACTGAGAGCTCTTGGATTAGAGTTTTGTATGAGATTGTTTCATGATTCATGATATACATATATATGATAGTGGGGTTTTGAGCTTTAAGCTTTCCCTGGAAAACATTGTGTTGTGTATTATTGATATTTCACTCTGTGCATTGTTATGTCAATCGTGGTTTAATTGTTTCCGCAATAATTTAGAGTAGAAGCGGTTCTGTATTTAACAAGAGGCAAATTTGTTAGATCAGGAGAATCTCAGGAATACATTAATCTGTATCAAAATTTCTACAATCATAGCATAAAGTTATGCAACATCATCATCATATCCTCTACAATGACTTCAAATATATATACTAATATAGAGGCTCACATATTAAGATCAAAGATGAACTCTATCTATGATAGACATGTGTCATCACAGGAGAAACCCAAAAGCATGAACTATACCTTTTCAAAGATCAAAATATGATGGAAAAATAGAGAAACCAAAATAAAATCTCGATCATGTCACCACATCCCTTGTAGCAATATTTCCAATGGGCCAAAAAACTTGTATTATCAATTATGTATGAGAAAGCAATGCCAATTTTAGTGAAGATGCCCAAAACTTTCTCCTCCACATAATTTTGCACTTTTATCCAAGGGTTGTGAATAACCGATCAGTGACTTGGTTGATGAACAAATAAAATGTTTGATATCTATTTATATAGGTTTTGGAGAAAAGCTAGTATGTGAAACTTGGCCAACATCCAATTATAAATTATAAATAATTAAATTCTATTTTGTTTGTTCATCTGACCCAAAAAGGTGGGGTGCACCAACTTCAAAAATTCATATCTCTTCAACCATAAGAAGTTAGAAGATGCTCCACATCAAAATAAATGGCTTGATGAGGAATATCTAGCTATTATAGGTTTATTTGCAAATTCTTGGTCTAATACCCTTACATTATTCAATTCGTACAGGACATTAAGAGTCCACATATAAAGGTTCCAAAGAACATGTTACCATATACATAAGTTCCAAGGTCAAGGGATTTAATGGAAATATTAAAAGCAATGAGGGAGTCAATGGTATTCACATACACATACTTAACATCAACAAGGATTAGGTCTCCACCATATATTCATCATATTAATGGCATTAAGGACCCGCACACCACTAAGGTGTGGGGATACCTAGACTTATCCTAGGGTACCATGACCTCATTAAAAACAAAAATGACCACATAATAGTTCATTTGGACTCTTTGAATCTCTACACTTCTTTATCCCACCAAGGGCTCTTTCTAGAGTACTAAGGCATAGGTTGTGGTACTGGGTAACCATAAAACAACTTAGGTTTACTCAAACACTCTACAGGGTGTTTAGGGCTTTTTCCATTGTCCAAAGGGATCCAAGGGCTTCAAATGTTTTCCTTGAACAATGTCAAAAGGTCTCCTTTGACATTGAATGACTTATAACCCTAAAGGGATCCTCAAGGGGCATGAAGACGCATCGACACACACTTTTTGGCATCAATGATAGTTTACTCAACTTAAAACCTATATCTAAAATATAAGCTCCAAGTTAATAGCTCCAATTTTTTCACCCAAAAAGTAGAAAGATTTATGAAAAAATATGTTGGGATAGATTTGAAATCACCCCTCTTGGAAAATTTTTAGGATTTTAGCCCCTAAAATATTTCATTGAAGAACATGATGAAAATTGTCATCTACCTTCTCCCTACAGCACCATTTTTCCATACTTCATAAGTTTCCCTTTCAACCCAACCTACAAGATGTCATGCTTCCCCAGTATAATTGTTATAAATTCTTATGAAAAACTACATCCTATATTAGTTCTTGATGAGGTTCTATTACTCATTCGACTTTGGTCTAGAATATATACCCATTAGTTTCATAGAAAAAAATGGAAGGCTCATAGAGTTTCATTTTTTTCACATTCACTACTATGTCCATAGGAATTATAACCTACCCTCACCAATAGTTCAAAAGGAGAATACCAAATATCCTTGATCCTTCTACAAGGACAATGTAACACTTCTTGATTAAGATGAATCAAGCCTTTGTCTCCCTCCATGAATGTATCCTAGAACTATCATAGTCACCTTAGGCTTTCTATTTTTCATCTAAATGATTGAATGTTACTTGTATAATAAATTTCTCTGACACCACTTGTAGTATCCCCAAATCAGAATTTAGGAGATATAAAATCTAAAACAAATATTCAATCGAAATGACTCAAAACTAGGCTCTAGAAATTACAAGAACTTACTAGATTGGTTCAAAACGATGCTGGACCCTTTTCTAATTCATAGATACTTAGGGAATGGATAATAAAAAGTAATTATTATGAAAATATATCATAGGTTTATTATGTAAATATTCATTCAAAGGATTTTCACAATCTCAAGTTTGCTTTGCACCAAACACTAGGACCATTTAGGTTTCAAGCATCAGTGAGGCTTAAGTCTAATTCATAGGTTTAGGAAATGTTTAGCTAAATTTAGGAAGAAAATTATACCTAACATCACTTACGGACAACTCAAATGATATGGATTCAAGACCTTCCAAATGGGCTCAGGTATATCGAATTTTCAATATGAGACATTTAATATGATAATTACGGTATTAGATAAATCCATGAATATAAACCATTCAAATTCATTATGCATAAGTTCATTTATTGAGAGTTTATTGAATACTAGTCAATTTCTATGCAAATACAGGAAGGCTCTTGGAAATAATTGCAGAGAGACCAACTCCTTTATTGATAAAACTTCAAAACTGATACAAATAGTTTATAATAATACATGATATTAAAATTACATTCCCAAAGGATTCATCATTACATCACATATCCGAGTTATTGATAGAATGATTGAGAATATTAACATAGAAGAAGAAGAATAGGAGGATTCGATTTGTGGCTTGGTCAGTCTTCTTCTGAGCTTCAAACCTGTTTGATGAGTTATTAAAAACATACAATAAAACTTAATGACAATGAATTAATTCCATCATCCTCTAAATAGTATCAGAACATCTCCCACGTGAGTGAAGAAAATGTTTTATCAATACAAAACACAAAATGTTAAAAGATGTAAAAGTGATTTGCTAGCCTTATTTTATAGAAAATATTGCTTATTTTCCAATCTACCTTAACCAAATTTGATGTCATGAGTTATATTAGAAATATGTTTTCTTTGATTTAACATGTTTCCTTCTTTTTTTCTTCTTTATGTATTTAAGATTCTTTCTCCTTTCTTTGTTCATTTGTAGGATAATATGCTTTCTCATTTGTTTCTTATTTTGCAAGCTTATTTTTGTCAAATATTATGCTCTTATACACCATTATGGTCCTTTATCATAATTCATTTTATCAACAGTAACATTTATTCATGGAAAATAAATTTTACTTCAATGCATTCCTAATTAATTTCCTGCTTTTCAAAATTTAATCCGAAGAACTCAACAGATTTTCCTTCTAAATCCACAAGGACTAAATAGATAATAGAATGATCCATGTGTCACCAAAATGGGGACATGACATAGTCAATAAAAATGTACCCTCGAGTGAGAAGTTAATGGGGACCTTTTACAGTAGCATAAGTCTAAATGCTATATGGGATGATATTGTGAACAATTTTCAACAAGGAAACATGAAAATTCAATAAATACAAGGATTAGTTAACATGAGTTAGGACTTAATTTCAATAACATGACAACACATTATGTGACATGAGCATCAACAAGGACCTATAAATAGAGCGATGATACAAAATCAAGAATCACTGAGGCAATGAAGACTAAGCCATAGTGGATTGAATAGTAACCAACCAAAGGAGTTTTGGAGTAAAAAACATGGTCCAACTTATAATTCTAAACTATGTACTAATTTGTGAAGATGGGGAAACACAAGGTATTTGTTCAAAGGTGACATGGCTATGATTCTCAATATGCTCATATAAGAAAAAATACCCGTATTTATTCTAATAAATATTTTGTTTTTTGTGCCTTCTTCATCTTATAAAAATGAAAAGGGAATAAAAAGAATGATATACTATAGCAGAGGAAACAATTGTATCATGGAACCTCATTAAGTTCCAAGTGAAAACAACATACCTATGAAAACAAGTTTTCAAAATAATGATCTACATGATGTGGACTCTCATAGGGAATGTGTCATTTTTTGAGGGTTTCGAGGATAAACTATAATAAATGTAGAGGCTAGAAACCAATGAGAATGTGTGAATACTAAGTGATGAATGACAAATACTAGGAGGAATTACACTCAATTAAAGTAAGAAATGGTATGTCATTTAGCAACTCAAGTGAAAAAAAAAGGTGGGAGTCACTATAGAGAATGGCCAAGAAAATATCAAGAAGATGTCATACAGATTTAACACATCATCATGGTGGGATAAAAGGGACTCTCCATGCCATAGAAATATTTGTCATCGGAAAAAAATGAATAAAGGAATTTCTATCTAGGGTACTCATGGTTTAGGTAGGATTTAACTAACCAAATATGAGGTTTTATTATGGAAGGGTAATGGTGGAATTCAATTAGTATGGCTTCGAAGGTTTATTATGTGTCAAAATTTGACAATGCATATGTGAGAATGGAGTGGACCTATGCTACAATATAGTTTGATACACTCATAATAACTTAATATATGCACAATCACATCATCCTTAAAAGCTATATAAATATTTCCACACTATACATAGTAAAAACGTGATTCTAAAGTAACACCATAAGTCAAAGTTCCCAAAAAATGAAACTCTAATGTTTTTCAAGCACTATTGGTAAATTTATTTTGTTATAAAGTTGAAAGGTGTGAAAATTGGGGTTGTTTACAAAGCTCACATTTAAAGCCATAAAAATTACAAAGGATTATGAGTTTTCCTAGCAAAGTTCAAAATTTTGATTGTGAGGTCCATTGGTCAGAATCCACAATTGTCACCGCAAACCACTCCAACACTCCCTTTACATTCACTCCTATTATTTTACTTCAAATTTTTATGGATATTTTGATGTTTATTCCCTTTATAAATTTTAGTTATAGGAATAAAAAGTTAGTGGTCATGTGGGTTGCATATATGTGTGGCTTATCTGACCACTACTTATAGAAAAAATTCCCTATGCACAAGTTCTCCTAAAGAAAAGTCCACACATAGCTTGGGAATTTCAAATAATTCAAAATTAAATACTAATTTTTCAAAATGTTGTATTTAGATCCCATTATTGCTTTCTAGTGTAGGGAGAAAGGAGCATGAGCTACTAGATGGACTAGTTATGCTTGACTAAACAACGTTAGGGTTCCTCCATCAATCTGGATTGTAAAAAAGAGGGGTTGTTAGCGCATTTGATCATGATTTGATCTCACAGTCAATTCCTCAAGATGTGGTTACAATATTAGGATCTCAAAAGAGAAACTATTTTCATCAATGAACATGTACTTACTACTGAGGTAGAGGACATATAATTTCTTATTGATTTGTCTCACTATTTTTAGCTTGTAAACCTCAAAGGTGGTCGTTAAGGAGGTTTCTTTCTAACAAACTAGAATAATAGTTTTTGTAGTCCAATGTGGAGAAGGTTGGATCTCATGTAGAGAGGATTTCTAATCTAGGCATCATGATCATTATTCTATTTATAGAGAAATATCACATGAAAAAAAATATTATATTAAAATAAAGAGAAAGAAAAAAAGAAAATATCAGTTGATATTTTGGCATGGTTAATCCACAAACAACCCAAATTATCCTTAATTGAGAAACTAATGAATTTGTTATGCTCTCATTCAATGTTGAGGAAAAAAAGAGATTGATTACTAACCAACAATATTCCCACTCAATCTAAGGAAAAATAAAATCATCACAAAAGGAAGTTTGATGAGAAGGATGCTATATAATATTTAATGGATTTGTGATTTAAAAGCTATACCATATAATTAGAATATACACACATGGTCCCCTCTTTCATATTGATTCTTTTTGTTATTCTTTGGAGAATTGGTTAAGGGTTGTTGGTTGGGTAAAATTGAGCCCATGTGGACTAGAAACTAATTCGACGACCCGAAACACATGTGGGATCATACATTTTTGTTTTAATTTATAAAGATATACATGTGTTGCTAAATATGGTAAGAATAATATACACTTTTTGATAATTGATAGTACACGTAGGAAAGTCAAAAATTAAAAAATTTAATGGATTTTCCCTCATTTTGATGTGCAATACCTATGCAGGGTGTTTTTCGGCATAAGTGGGCCAAGAAACGCTATAATAATTTTTTCTTCATGTATGATGTTAGAGGAGAATCTAATGTGGATTTGCATTATAAATATAGGGATATTTATTAGTGGAGTGGAGTAGGATTCACCAATACTAGATCAGGAAAGTTGTATGCAACAAAAAACCAAGGATCAAGACACACCCTTCTAAAGGTGGGCATACCCATGATTAGAAGGAAAAGAACATGGCCACCAAATCAAATGCACTACAAATCCAGGAAATATAAATGGAAATGTTGAATCATGGTAATGGAAAGCATACACAAGTGGATCTATGGCACAAGTAAATCATAGTCACAAATAGATACACAATGGATCTATGTCTAAATATATAATAGAAGAATGACTTGAATTGAGTGAAAAATATTTACCCATATATTATGAATGTTACTTGAGGCATGGTATGGTTTTATGCAATTTGGGAAATATTAAATGTGATAATGCTACTAGAGATCGAGGTCTTGAATCCAAACAATTGATTAATATGTATGTGTTATTTTCATGTGAATAGATATTTTGAAAATGATTACACAAGGGTGAACCCTTCCCACTTGTTTAGGGGGAAATATTTGTTGGATGCAACAAGACCTCATTATAAGTTGTACTTTGTTGGTGGGTGAGTGGTCCAACTAATTCTGCAAGTGGTTGTTAGTGACACAAAATGAAACAAAGAAAATTAAATTAAAATTAAATAAAACAAGGAAAAGGGATATGAATAAAAAATATAACAACCAATAGATGCTAACCACTTCTTTTATTTCCCAATGGTCAATATTGTACGACACATTGAAGATCTGAGCTCCAAATGGAGGAAATAAATCACTCTAAGGGAGGTTTATTTAGTCTGCATTAGATATAAATATGCTTGAAGAGAAAATAAGAAGAACAATTTCCCGTTTGCAAGGTGGAAAGAGATCTTAGTGAATTCTAAACAAGAGGGAAAATGTGAGCTATAAGGGAGTGCAATCACATTTCGAGTAGAATAACCTTTCTCTAATTTATTCCTTACAATAAGAATTCCCATGGATACCTTTAATAGGCCAAGAGGTGTCCTAGAAATAACAAGATCCCAATGTGAACCCGATGATCCATGATCTACTTCCAAGGTACACCAAAGAGGACATTTAAGAAAACCAGCTGCATGAAGAGCCAAAATTTGAAATTTCAAAGGAAATAGAGATTTCATGGACCTTTAATGTTGCACCAGTGGATGAGATCTCGTTGTTTGTGTTATTCATGCAAATATCAAAGGTAAATTATCTCTGGTCATGTTGATGTTGAATTGATAAAACACACTATAATGCATAAAACATACAATTGGTTGCACGATATCGCATTTTGACCGCTTGTGGGCATTCTTGGACTCATGTTTCTTCTTGGGTCTTTCAACGATGTCTTCACTTCAATGCATGTTGTATGTTCATGACGCTTTACCATGCAAATTATGAAAATGTCACATGTGTGTAAGGTTTCCATGATAACTGTAGGTGAGTGCAATATTTAAGAACCATGTGCCACTCCAAATCCCTAATACTAATTTTTTGTGCAAGGTATGGAAGTTGTTAGTGTACTCTGACAGCATTTGGTCCATTTTGTGTATTGGTTTTCATAGCTTCAAAGAGGATAATACTTCTTATTTATGGATTCCATGAAATTTTTAATGTGGGATCAAACCTAAATATATCAAACCCATTTATGGATTTTTTCTCACAACACGTGTCCAAATCTTTCACATGGGGCACTCACTCAAGGATAATGAATATGATATTTTTTGTATTGGAGAAATTGTGGAGATATAAAAAGACCTCTAGCAAACTCAACCACTTATCTAGGGAGGAAACATCTATATGATCTTCAAATACAAGAATATGAAAGTTAACTTGTACCTCAAAGGGTGCGGCTCCTCCAAAGTGAGTGCTTCTCATTGTTGATGTTGTCAGCATCGCTCAAACGATTTTGATGAAATAATCCATGGTTTTGATCAAGCCTTTCAAAAGGGGGAGTTTGGGCCCCTGTGGGGGGTCCTCCTCAAGCCGAACTGTTTCCAGACCCAACTGTTTATGTTTCAACCTTTTCGGGGACATGCATGGAGAAAAAAACATATCATTTTGATACCATTGATCCATATTTATGTGAGAACTAAATCAAAGAAAATATATAGAACCAAATACAAAGATATATTGCAAGTAACACTAGGATATAGTAAACACAAATAATATTAAACCATGGAAATATAACATGCTCTAAAATATACAGCTATAATGCTCGCAGTATACTAATTCATGAAAAAATGGTTAATCAACACTTAATAATTGAAATACAAATTTTACATTACAATTAGTTTATTAACATAAATCAATATAAATCTATCATAAACCCAACAAACATTTTAACTTTACAACACATAGTACATATGCCATATATTTCCCTACTCCACCCCCAACCTTATGTATCATAAGATAAATAGTTTTCTTCACAAAAAGATCAAATTTCAATAAAACATATCACATATCCTTTCTACTTTGAAAAAATAAGTGATTAGCATACAACACCAATACAAATAACATACAACACCAATGGTTTTCTTCACAAAGATCAAATTTCAATAAAGCGTACCACATCATTTCTACTTTGAAAAAATAAATGATTAACATAAACATCTAACCCTAAACATTAACATCTAACCAATACAAATAACATACAACACCAATAGTTTTCATCACAAAATGATCAAATTTCAATAAATATGCCACATATTCTTTCTACTTTGCAAAAATAAGATTAACATAAACATCTAACCGTAAACATCAACATCTAACCAATACAAATAACATACAATAGTGATAGTTTTCTTCACAAAAACATCAAATTTCAATAAAACATGCCACATATCCTTTCTACTTTGAAAAAATAAACTAACATCTAACGAATACAAATAACATACAACAAAAATAGTTTTCTTCACAAAAAGATCAAATTTCAATAAAACATACCAGATATCCTTTCTACTTGGAAAAAATAAAGGATTAACATAAACATCTAATCCTAAACATTAACATCTAACCAATACAAATAACATACAACACCAATAATTTTCTTCAAATTTCAATAACACATACCACATATAGTTTCTACTTTCAAAAAATAAACAATTAACATAAATATCTAACCATAAACATAAACTTCCAACCCATACAAATAACATACAAAACCACCACTATTACTGTCCTTCAACGAATCTAAGTGTTCACCATTTAATGGACAATTTAAATCCAATACTACTTGCACTGAAATGCTCGACGAAAAACCTAAATCTCATTTGGAAAACTTGCCCTAAATCTCATATGGAAAAGCTGCCCTGAAATGCTCTACGGCAGAAAGAAATGTGCTCCCAAGTTTCAGTCGTGTCTCGACGACAGACAGGACAACTTTTATTCGATATCAACCACGGCGAAATGCAATCTTTGTGAAATATGTGACCGCAATGAGGCTGAGTCGCCTCCTCTCCCAATTCAAAATCCTCCAGGCAGATTGGGCAGGTTGAAGTAATGCTATTGTTATCACTGATATGATCGCCTGAAATAGTAATCGGTATGATTTCGCCAACTTCCTCTGCCATAAACGCACCGTACATTGTAAATCTATCTGAAAAACGTTGCCATCGTTCACTAAATTCTGTTATTGTCAGGTCTATCTCAAAACTAATTTCCACGGGGATTGGATGACGAATATCGCTCAATTCTGTAACAAATTCCTGCATCTTGCCGTGTAGCAAAAGATATTGGTTTTCGGAATCAGGAGCTGGCCACCGTTCTTCAAATTCCACAAAATCTCTTATAATGTCCTGCATCTTACGTAATACTCGTCGACCTCCTTCCGCGGCTTCTATTTGTGCGCCCTGTGATCTTTCAGTTAATAATCGTTGTCGTTCGGCAAGTTCTTCTAATCTCCGTTCTAAGTCGGCATTAATTTGATCCGGGATTTGACTCTGAAACATGCTCCATTCGTAGATAAGTTCAGTTCTCCTATGCTGTATTTCATAAGTTCTGGATAGCGTGAGTTCTGGTGCAGGATCAGGTCCCTCCCATCGTTTCTCAAGTTCTCCAAAATCTCTTATTATATCCTCAAGTTGAACTAATAATCGTTGACCTTCTGCTTCCATTTCTATATTGAAACAATGGCACTAACCTCTATCACGAAAAAAAAAAACGATGGTAGCTCCCTCTAGCGGCCACCAACTCAATCCGGAACGACTGCTAAAATAAAAACTGTGACACAAAAAAGGAAATGACTTTGGTAGACAAAACAGAAATTGAAATGCCTCTGCTTTTCTATGAGAAGAGGGGACTGCCCGCTCAAATTTATATCACAATGAAAAGATCCAAGGTCAATTTATAATTCAATGTGTGTCGGCTATGATAAGGTGATGAGTACACTCCACTCCTTTAAATTTAAATTTATATGACATAAAATAATTTAGATTAATTTTTAATAGAATTTCCATGTATTTTCAAACTTTTCATGGTGTATTGTTATTTACGAAAAGTTTCTTGTATATCTAGTAGATTGCATGGCATTTTTTATTTTATTTATTTTTTGGTCCATGACGTATTCTGATATGGATGATGAGGTAAGGTTTTATTTATATTAAGATATTTATTCTATTTTTTTAAGGGTGGTTGGCTGGGTTGAAGGTTTTTATAGGCTTACACATGTTCACTTACCATTGGAAAAAATACCCACACTTTTTAGCTTTGCATATGCATACAAAGAAGGATAGGGTCAATGATAATGAGAAGAAGCATGCATGATGGGTTAACAAAAAACAATAATAAATAAAAATATATTTTTAGGGTGACAACCTAATGAAATACTAATTTTGTGTGTGAGACCCCTTTGTTTGTGGGAGAAGTCCTCATCTCGTCTCTCTTGGCCCTCCACACATCAATTTGACTACTGAAGTCTATAGAGGTATGAATACACTATCCCCTTCAAGCCTAGGATAGCATAAGAAGAAACACATGTTCCTTAACATTAACCTTACTACATGGAGAGAAGGTATTTCCATAATGTGTGATTGTTTGTGCACATTCCTTCACATCCACTCACACATGGGCACACACAATGACAAATGCCTAACATGATGGGTGATGAGGGTGATGTACTAATGTTGTGTTATGTGTGTGGAGGGGTGAACATATGTGTGTTTGTGTGTGCCAACCCACATGAGGTTAATGTAATTTGTAAATTTTCATGCTCATTCAATTGGAATAGTCCATCATAATAATATGTGACAAGTTTTTGCAAACCCTTGTAATGCAATCTTTGACATAAAACTAAAATTTAATATTACAAATGTACCACAAAAAAATGTTGAAATAGTCTTAGCCTCAAATGATAGAAGATAATAAAATAATAGAAAATCCACTTAATGAACCCAATATGTGAAAACCCAAGCAAAAGGTGAGGTGTATGCATTGCACTTTTCTTTTTAAAAGAATGTGACCTTACTATTCAGTTTCCATGGGCATTATTGTTTATATGGTTGCTACAAGTTATTCTACATTTTATGGTACACTCCAATATTCCCTTCCTTTCCTCTATTCAACTATGGAGCAATAATAATAAAAAATAGAATGGAACCCATTCTTTTTTAAGTGGCATAATATTTAGCAATGTGATGATAGTTATATGAGGTTAGCGTTATGGTTTTATATGTATCAACTACAAGTTGGGATTAAGGTTTTATTTCCCTAGCTCCATATGTGTGAGTAATGGACTTTGACATCTCCTCTACTTTGTACACCATGGGTCAACATCATAGGTCAACTTATTGGAGACATGACTTCTTTATGCAAACATTTATTGGGGTGATTTTTCCATACATGGAAATATATCAATATCTAGAGTAGCATCAAGAGGTTGAGAATTTTGGTCAAAAACTTTTTACATCAAAAAAATATCTTTGATGGTTAAAACAATCTCCAAATGTTTCTAGAACCCAAATCACCAAAAGAAAATGTTAAAATATAGAGAGGGGGTTAAATCAGTATTTGCACTCTTAAATTTTTAATCAAAATCAAGTTGCTGATCACCAATCATAGCATATCATCAATGCATATGAAAATAACAAGATGCGCACACTACAAAATATTTTTCTACCTCGAAACCCAAGTCCGAGGGGTAAAACCATGGAAGCATTTTAAAATAGTTTTCCAGAAAAAACTTGAGGGAAGACACAACCCCTTTACTACAAAACACCAATTTTTCAGCTACAACTTGAAGGAGGCTAGGGCCTCCTGATTGACAGGCTACAACATGAAGGAAGCTATAACTCCCTAGTTTTCTATCTACAACCGAAAGGAGGCTAGAACCTCCTTTCCTTGCCCCATCCTGCCACCCAGATAAGAAAATGATTGCCGAACATGTGAACCTCTCAAACCAAACTTTGAATCTCTTGGTAATAACCTATGCACTTTGATCACTTCCAAATCATCCCTGTATACCAACAAGTACTTTCACTATCATACACTGATCATGTACATCATTCTAGACCTCATCATACAAAACTACTGGACATGTAATTATGCTCTACTTTCATTGAACATAAGGCATGCATCATCATCATATGTATGCATCATTGTCATAGGGTATGCATCATCATCATCTAAGTGTGCACAGTGTATGTATTATCAACAACAAGTATACATCATAGTGCATAGGAGAGAATCATCACACTATGGTATTCATGTACATCATACTTTATATGAGTGCATCAACATGAGAGTGTACATACATTATCATCATAAAGTGTATCATATGATAGCATAAAGGTATGCAACATCATCATCATATCCTCCATAATGACTTCAAATATATATACCAATATAGAGGCTCACATACTAAGATCAAAGATGAAATCTATCCATGAGATACATGTGTCATCAAAAGCAAAACCCAAAAGCATGAACCACACATTTTGGAAGATCAAAATATGCAGAAAAAATAGAAAAACCAAAATAAACTCTATATCATGTTCACACATGGCCTTCGTAACAAGGTTTTCAACAAGCCAAGAATTTTGTAATTCTGATTTCGTATGAGAAAGTTATGATGATTTTATTGAAGATTTCCACCACACAGTTTCACACCTTTCTCTAATGGTTGTGAATTACCAAAGAGAGACTTGATTGATGAACAAATGAAATGTTTAATATATATTTATATAGGTTGGTATGAAATTGAAAATTAGAAATAATTAAATTCTATTTTGATTGGTCGGCTAACGCAAAAAGGTAGGGTACACCAACTTCAGAAATTCATATCTCTTCAACCGTAAGGACTTAAAATATTCTACCCATATCAATGGAAATGGATTAACAAGGACTATCTCCCTATGATGAGTTTATTTTCAAATTATTGGTCTAATACATTTACATTTTTAAATTTATACAAGAAATCAAGACTCCTCACATAAAGGTGGAAAAGACCATGTTACCTTATGCATCAATTCAAAGGTCAAAGGATTTAATGGGCATCGCCAAAGGAATGAGGGATTCAATGGTATTCATATCCACATACCTAACATCAACAAGGAGGAGGTATCCAGCATATACTAATCATATCAAGTCTATCAAGGACCTGAACACCACTAAGGTGTGGGGGTGCCTAGACTTCTTCTAAGGTACCATGACCTCATTAAAAATACAAATGACCACATAATCAGTCATTTGGACTCTTTCAAGTTAACCTGCCAAGGACTCTTCATAGGGTACTAGGGAATACATTGTGGTACACGGGAACCATAAAATAACTTAGGGTTACTCAAACACTCTACGCGGTGTTTAGGGGTCTTGACATTGTCCAAAGGGCTACAAGGGCTTCATAATTAGGCTTGGACAAGGTCAAAAGGTCTCTGTTATAGCTGATTTTACCACAAATTATTGATCACATATTTATGGACTTCCGTGTCCCTCTGCAGACTCTTTAGACCCCATGGAATTATATTGTACTTTGATGTTCCAAGATGATCCCTAAAAAACACATGTTTATTGTTGTAAGCAACTTTTAAAGCCATACTCGCCTGTACATGCGACTTTTGAACTCAAACCCACATACATTGGGATGTGTGCATAAATCCAAATATTTTTGGATTTTTCCTCATATGATTCCGAAGATCTAGAGTCTTGGCCTTCCATATTCCTTGAAAATGCTCGGATTCGACCCTCCATTACCCTGTTGGAGTGCTATATAAGGAACTCCTTGGATACATTGAACAGGAGGAATTGAAGAGCAAAGAAACTATATTCCATTATTTCCTCATTTTGCTTATACTTGAGTCTCCATCCCTTTGTCCCTTTGGAACACTTTGTGTTCTTCCCAAGCTTGCCATTGCTTTTTGAGCATTCTATCGAGAGATGGAGGATTGAGGTGGTGGAGGCCCAGGTGGAGGATTCGGTTTCTCTTATTCATAGACGTGCTGACATAGGTTGTCACTATTGTAATCTATGATTTTATTAATAGAAATATCTTTTCATGTCCAATTATGTGCACTTGAATATGAATATTGAATCCATGGATGTATTGAATTACTTAAACATTGTTGAATATATATGCTAAAGTATGTCTAACACATTGTTATAGAGCATGCTTGTCCTTATTTGTTGTTGTTGAGAGAAAATTTCCAATGCAAGCGTGAATTAGAAAATATCAACGGGGATCTACTTCAACCATCTGGAATAAGGTACGATTCGGTATCCCTTAGTGTTAGACTTATGTTTTCTCTTGCATATTCGGAAACATTGATTTCTAGTGTCAATCTATCTATTGTGGTACCCCCAAGCCATAGGAAGTTTCTCTTCATAACAAAATTGGCGACCGTACTAGGGAGGTTCCTAGTTGTTTCTCTTTGGGTTTTTTGGTATTCAATGTACTTGAATTGCTCTTGATTTTTTTGTTTATGTGTCGGGTCTAGGAGCATGTTTTCCTAGTAGGGTCCTGAAGAAGTAAATTTGATCTTGGCTTGTATGTTTGACCTATTTTTCTTCCTGTATCCGGGTTTTGTATTCACAGTTGCGTATACACATGATTTTTCCCTGAATAGTTGCGTATGTACGTTGTTTTACTGTGAACAGTCACGTATACCTTGATTTTAAGCCTTAGTTAGAGGATTAAGTGTTGTTGGGTGAGTTTTGATGATTGCTGAGTGTTCTTGGATGCTTCTGGTGTCTGTATACACCCTCTGTTTTTTACCAAAGACTTCTTTTAGTTTATTTTTTAAGCTTTGTTTTTGTCATTCATTTATTCATTTTTTGTTTTGGGATAGCATTAGGTCTGTTTTAGCTTGGTTCCTTGCTTGGGTGTTGTTTGTGAGTGGTTGCATGGTCTGAAGATTGTAGAGTCATTTATTGATTTCATATCTCATTTATTTTAATAAAATAAAAAAATGTTTTTGCTTTTGAATACTTATGCATCTCTTGCATTTTTCATTGGCACGATACTTGCATTATGTTTGCTTGTTGAATTATAGTCATATTTTCATCTAGGAATGTTTGCACTCACATTTGAAGGAAAAATCGTGCATCTCATGTAGTGGCATAACCTGCTTTTTCATTCTAGGCAATTGCACTTGGATTTTCTTGTTAGGTGTGCATATTTACTTCACTGCTAATTCATAACTTCATTAGTTGCATGACCATTTCCCCTTGAGTAATCACGGCCAATTAAAATCAACACTTAATAAAATGTATTACACTCTTTTCTTTTATAGGGTGCATCAACAAGATTAGGTTTTAGGGTCTTGGAATAGTTCATCGTGCGTTAATTCTCCAAGACCACTAAACAAAAAAAGTAGGTGTATGTCTAGGTGAGAGCCTGAAACCCTTGGTATAATTAGTGTTTCTCAGGACGCTCCTCTTACATGGGAGTTAAGCACGAGGCAGTGCACACGATTGTGATTGGGATGACCCCTGGTCACTTTCAGTGAGCACCAGATATATTTCCAATATTGTATTCATATGTAGGGGCCTTTGAGGTATGGTTGGTGCAACCTTGGGGTACCATTTTGTGCTTTCATGCTTTGGGATTTGCTACCATGCCCATATGGTCAATCCTGCCTATGATTGTTCGCCTATGGATTGGTTATATTGAGGAGACCTTAGTTTCCTAACATAGGTATCGAGGGGGTATTTCTTGAGGTTATTTGGCACGTGTCCTAGCTAGGTATGGGTCAGACAACACAGTCGCTGTATGCATTGAAGCTGAGAGACACTATAGCTGGTCATGAACCTCCTCTTGTTGTGTATGGGATTCTCAACCCTCTCCTAGGAGAGACATACCTTATTTATTTGGGAGATCACATATACTGCCCTTTGTTTTCTTGTGCTTCTCCTTTATATTTTCTTAGGTGTATGCTCTGTGCATGCTAGATTCCTTAGGGTTGCGTAGCTAGATCGAGTATTTTTTTTTTGTTCAGTCATTGTGGATATGGGTGCAGCACTTCATCCTTCTCATCGTTTAGTAGGAATTATTACTTATACATCTCCTCCTCCTTTGGGAGAGAAAATCAGACAGTCTAGGTGGACTAATTCTCACTTTGATTCACACACCATGGGTGACCATGAGCCTGAGATCCTAGGGATCCTAGAACTTCCACCACATGTATGGGAGGTTGAAACTTCAAGAACTAATGGGACTTCGGTAGGGTTTGGTTGTCATTCAACTCGATCGTCACATGAATATCTTTCATAATTGGCTTCCGAGTGATGAGACTCACGATGCATCCACTAGCACTAGCACTATTAGGTATGGCATGTTTGAAATTATTTAGACCAGCCTGGCACTCCATGTCAAATTGGGTGTTGACCCTGCTGCTACACCTGGGGTCACTTTCATTCATTTCCACGAAGAGAGGTTTGGTAGCATTAGTCACATTACACCTTCCATCCCTGCGGTGGAAGTTTCTTCACACACACATCCTAGGCCTAGCACTAGTGTTCCCATTCAGGGACCATAACCTAGACATGTGAATATTGGGGATACAAGTTATATTCCTTCACAAAATCCACTGTCTTCAAGACCAATCCATTCAAATTCTTCTTTAACAACACATCCTCCTCCTAACTCTAGTGGGCCTTCAGGACAGAGTTCTGTTGTTAGCCATGTTCATTCTAATTTTGCTCACACCTTAGTGTCACTAGGCTATGTTCCTCCTTATGTGTCAGTACAACATGCATCTCCTTATGGAACATCTTATGGACCTTCCCATGGACCATCTCATAGTCCAACTTATGGAGCCTTTTATGGACCATCTTATGGAAAAATCTATGCACCTTATGGGTCTGGGTATCAACCCGTGTACAAGTCTCTTAATTATGGCTTTGTATCACCCCAGTCTCATGGTACTCCCAATTACAATGCTTCCATGCAACCCTTTATGGGTCAAGTGGGAGGAGGTTAATATCCCACTGGCCAAGTCCATGGTGTATATAGAAATCAACCTTATGCAAACCAGTCCTGTCAGGGAGCATGGAACCAACCAGTTCAACCTAGGCTCTCTTTCCTTGCAACTTGGAATCTACCTAATTTGTTGAGATTGACAAATGATCCTGTATCTCATAACCCGGCATGCCCGATGGTTCCTACCAAACTTCCTTTTGACATTCCAAAGTACAAAGGTAAGTCTGGTGAAGATCCTCATGAGCATGTCAGAACCTTCCATCTTTGGTGCTCTACGAACTCCTTGAACAACGATTCTATTCGTTTGATACTAATTCAACGCACCCTCGTGGGTCCTACCATGAAATAGTATATAGATTTACCTGGGGGGAGTTATACATGGTTCGGTTGAATGACCTAGAGATGAATTTACTTGATCACTTCCATATACCCATGCATTACGACATTGGTGCCAAAATCTTGTCGACATTTTGGCAAGACAAAGCCACCCACATTTCGGATCACATTCAAGAGTGGCGTGGACAAAAGAGATTAAATAAATCCTTTATACCACCATAGTTTATTCTAGAATGGTTCCTCAAGTCATTGTTACCCTATATCGCGAAGTGTGTTTCCATATCTGTAGTGAAAAATGAGGACCAAGCTATCCTTAGGGCCTAGCAGTTGGACTTGATTTATTCTTAGTCTAGGATCCTTTATTAGATCATATGTAATTCTCCACGATCCAATTTTGACTCCAAGTTTAATCCTTGACCACATGCCGGTGGTATTGTTGGCTCCGCAAGTACCAAACCTGTGGAATCGGTTACGGAACAAGTGAACCATTTATTGCTTAACTAGTCTATGTCGGGATGAGCTACGGCTTTGTCTCATCCTACCCAAATGGTGGATGTACTCTCAGTGCAATCGTCAAACCCGAAAGGAAACTAGCAACCTGGAAGGAATAAAAAGAAAGGGACATTAGAGGAAATTTCAACTCAAAATGGGCCTCCTAAAATGAATTAATAAAATAATAGTTAAAATAATAAAATAATATTTAGTAAGTTTGGAGGAAGAAAAGAAAAAAACTACTTTTTTGTTTGTATTTTCGACATATCTCCCCATGTTTTTACTCAAATTTCGATTGGGAGAGCTTGATGGATGTGGAATTAAATTCTGCATCCAACGAGTACCCACTCGGCATACTTTTGACGGACCCCGCTACCCCAAAAACAAGAAATACCTGAAAAAATGGAATGATGACATCATCATTCCATTTTTTCAGGTTTTTCTTGTTTTTGGGGTAGCGGGGTCCATCAAAAGTATGCCAAGTGGGTACTCGTTAGATGCAGAATTTAATTCCGCATCCAACGAGCTCTCCCAATCGAAATTTGAGTAAAAACACGAGGCAATATGTCGAAAATACAAACAAAAAAGTAGTTTTTTTTTTATGATACCTATCCCCAAATTTATATTAAAAAAGTGTTTAANTTTCAAATTTAAAGCAATTTCATTGGCTAACACATGATGACATGGAATTTGAATAAAAGTTAAAAGGCCCATTTTGAGTTGAAATTTCCTCTAATGAAAATAATAAAAAAGGTGGGAATAAAATGATAATGATAACATTGACGAGAACATGGATAATGTTGGGGGGGACAAGATCCTAAGAGGAAGGTAAAATATCCTTGCAAGTTATGTAAGGATGACCACCTCTCTCACTTGTTCCCTCGAATGGAAGATGCCTCGAAGTTCATAGCATAGGCCCAAGCTGTGTTCACAAATCCTTTACCAAATAATCAAAATATGAACTCGAGGATCGTGGATCCTAGTTGTGCTTATAGTGGAAGTCCAAACCCGTTGGATACTGCTAGTGGCCATGGTTGCATCAACATGGTAAAATCTATGAATGTTGTGACGCATGAGAAAGACTATGGTACATCACAACCAGACCTTGGCAAAGAACCTGCTCCACCTGAGAGCTCTTTACGAATTGAAAATCCTACGAATAAGCCTAAAGCTCTGCCTCGCATTCCTAAGGGAGTCTTAAAGCACTTGGAGCACAATCCTAATTCTCAAGCCGTCCATAACTATTCAATTATTAAGGATTTGGGACAAACTCCTTGTGGGATGTCTGCATTAGAAGTGCTTCAAAATTCTCCTCTGCAAAGGAAGGCCTTTTTTTCTACTCTTGGGGTGGGTGATGACAGCTCTCCTTCTTTGATCAAATTTGAAACTCATGGAATCCAGCCTCACTTTCCTTACTATGTGTCTCTTCTTATTCACGTAGAGTGTCTAAACCAAACCATCAAGCGCACTGTGATTGATGAAGGTGATGTCACTTCTGTGATTTCTTTGGCCTATTGGAAGGAATTAGTTTCTCCCACGTTGTCTAATCTATGAATATGTTGAGTGCATTTGATGGAATATCATTTCAGCCACATGGTATACTTCCTTCCCTAGAGGTCCAATTGGGGTGGAATGTTAAGAGCCCATGTCAACCCTTCTCTTTATTTTGTTAGTATATTTTATTGGACGCATATGGTTTGTAAGTCATTCCGTTAGTATGTTTTATTATCTCACATTCATGGGTATTAATAGTTGATGTTAAGTTGTCCAGTTAGTATGTTGTATTATCCCACATTCATGGGAAGTAATAGTTGTTTACATTAGACTTAGTATATAACTAATTTTTGAGGCCAATGAAATCATCCAAGAGTTATTTTGTATTGAGCTTGTTTAAAGGAGGTTTCCCCCTCGAAGTGGCCCACAATCAATAAAATATATTTTGTGCTCCAATATTTCATTTATATCGTGCATTCTCATTGTTTATTGCAGGAGGTTTTCTACATCTGGTATCATAGCACTTTCCTTGGCACAAGTGGGAATTTTTTTTTTGGAAAAAATGGGCAAAACTAGACGACAAATTTTAAATCAATTTCTGAAAATTTATTCATAAATTCGGAAGAAATAGGTTGCATATATGAATTCCTCTTACAAAAATACACAGTTTCAAAAAACAATCATCTCGTTTGGACTTTTATAAGTGGAGATATCGAGGAATTAAATCAGCAATTTTTCATAATTTTGGTGACGGCAATGGAAATTACAGAGCGAAAATATTTTGACCAGGTTCCTAGATCTCTATTCCGATTGCGTGGGTAGTAGTGGAGTGGATGTTCGACTTCCAGAAATAGGTTATGATAACAATTCTTAGCAATATAGATCAGGATATGCTCATTTAAAAACTTTCGTCTCAAAACGTTGGCTCTAATTACAAGTTTTTGAGCATTGGGTGGCATTTTTTCCACATTTTTTATAGCACTGTGATTATTGCAGTAGTTATTCTTCTTGGAGTAGTATTATTCATTCAAATTAGGGAATAAAACCTATTCATTCAATGAGAGGACCTACCAAGTGAAAAGGGCAATGACCCCCACCAGATTGACTAGATTCCCATCCGTGAGGAAAACCAAAGAGATGTCATTTTTGGCCAAGTGGTTAGTAGTTTTACCTGCACCGTGAAGTGAGGGGTACAGCCCCAATACTCAAGTGTGACACAAATGCGGTGGCTGAGTGACTACCTTTGAACCATTAGGAAGCCGAATATACCTGGTGTCCATATCTAATTATAGTTGATAACGCACAAAATTCCAGAATTGTCACAGCTCATTTACTCCATTTCAAGTTGATAAAGCACAGCTTTCTAGCACCACCACAGATCATTTCTTTAGAGAAAAAAAAAAAATTTAAGCTATATATTCCTTGATTTAGATTTGTTTCCCTTTATACTTCATTGTAACCCACGTAATACCATTATGTATATTCCTTCATTGACGACCCTATCCCCAATTTCACTTTAGGAAGGCTGAAATTCCACATTTGTCTATTTTTAGTGTTTGTCATAATGTCTTCGATTCTCACCCAATCGCCTTCAAATTTTTCCACGGTGTTCGTTTTCCATTTCTGCTTCATTGTCCCTCTTTGAAAAAATTTCCAATTCCTTCATCCCACCTCTGAAATTCACTTTTTCTACTTTTCTGTCCCTCAGCAAGTGTTCAAAACCCACTCAAACCCCAATTACCCACCCGAGTTCTTCCCAACTCAAAATTTTCCTTCTATAAAGCCATTTCCATTTTTGTTTTTCTATGAATTTCCCTTCAAAAAAAAGTACTTATGGTTGTCACATGCGTAGGGGCAAATAAACACATGGAAGACGAAATTCCCGCCATCAAGACCAAACTCGAAGCTTTGGATCAAAAAATTCTCATCCTTCATCCTCTACATTCACCCATGAACAACCAACAATAGCATGGGTCTAGTCCATGCACTGGGTCCTCTTCCTCTAGCAATTTTCATGGCATGAATCTTGATTTTCCTCTCTTCAATGTTTGATGATTTGATTGGATGGATTTATAGGGCTGAGCAATATTTCAATCTGCATAACACTCTTGATGTCAATAAAGTCTCACTCACATCCTTTCATTTGGAACATGAAGCCCTTCAATGGTTCCATTGGTACATCAAGGCTCATGACGCACCACAATGAACATATTTATGCCAACTCCTTTTGCACCAATTTGGCCCTCGTGGTTTTGATGACTTCCTAGGAGAACTGATGAGCCTTCGCCAGACTCACACTATTCGAGAGTATTAGACCGAATTCAAGAAATTGGTCAATCACAGAAAAGGATTGTTTGATGCATTCTACAAGAGTTGTTTTATCAATGATCTGAAGGATATGATCCGATCTGAGGTTGACAGGTTCTGTCCCAACACAATGATGGAAATCCTAGGGTTGGATAACTTGGCGGAGGATAAGATCAGGGCTCAGCAATGCCCCAAATACACTTTTGTTCCATTCAGAAATGTGGTTTCCCAAAGACATTCAATCCCTCCAACTCCTAGACCCACTCCTGTCAAGCATTTGTCTGAAGCCGAGAAGTGGGAATGTAGGGAACAAGGACTTTTTTATAATTGTGATGGGAAATTCACCTAGGGACATCAATGTACTGAACAAAATCTCTATCTCTTGGATGTGGTTTCTCTGCCTGCACTTGAAATTTTTGAAGTTTCTCAAGATCTAGTAGATGATTAAGTCAACATTCAGTAGCCACCTGCTGACCCTCATTCTCATGACAAAGACCTAGAGATATCTCTCCATGCATTAGCTAGAGTCACCGTCCCATAAGCCATTGAGGCCAAGGGTTTCTTCAAGAAGATTCCTCTTACAATACTCATTAATTTTGGTAGCACCGATAACTTCATTGACCCTTAGATTAACAAACAAGCTGATAGTTTTGTCCATCCTTGCTCCATCTTTAAAGTCATGGTTGCCAATGGAAGAACCTTACCTTGCAAAGGAAAGTGTCACAATGTGTGTATCTTTATTGGAGATTATAACTTGTGCTCTAACATGTTTTCCATGCCTCTAGGAGGATGGGATGTGATTTTGGGAAATCAATGGTTACACACACTTGGACCCATCTTATGGGATTTTGATGAACTATAGATGCAATTTTCAGTCAATGGGAACAAACACACATTCAATGCCTTAAAACCAGGTTCTCTCAGCATCATCAGTTCCCATAGCATGGAAAAGTTCCTTAAGATGAATTCACATGGTGTCATCGCTTAGCTCCATTTCATTCAGATGCAACCTTCAATAGTCTCAACTACTCCCTTGGATCTTTCATTCTGATGCACTCTTCAGATGCCTGATTTTTCCAACCTCTTCACTCTTGAGAGTGATGCTTATTGAAATGGATTTGGGGTTGTCCTCTCTCAAGATTAACATCCCATTGCATTCACCAAAAATCCCTTTTTGGAATGAATTTATCCACCTCTACATCTGAGAAGGAAATGATGACTATTTTGCACATAGTACAGAAGTGGTGGCGATCCCTCTTACAGAATCCTTTCCACATCAAGACTGATCACCAAAGTTTGAAATATGTCCTGGAACAACGGTTCTTCTCCCCAACATAATAGAAATAGGTTAGAAAACTCAAGGATTATGACTATGAGATCACTTGCAAGAAGGATAAGGAAAATCTTGTGGTGGATGCTCTTTTCTGCACATTTGATGCCCATGTTTCTCTTTCAATTATTTCTATGGCTATTCCAACTTGGTTACATTATGTTCAACAAGCCTATGTCCATGACTCCTCATTATCTGAAATCATCCAAGAGTTGGCCAGTAACCCTTATGTGGTACCGTATTCGTCTTGGGATGGATTTTCTCTGAGATAGACAGGTCGTCACATGCTTCCCCAGAGCACAGACCTTCAACATGCGGTATTTTATGAACTCCATGATTCTCCATCGGCAAGGAACTTTGGGTTCATCAAAACACATGAGATGGTGTGACGTAAATTCTTTTGGAAGGGGGTGCAATGATAAATTCAACATATGGTTGTCGAATGTGCTCCTTGTTAGCACCACAAGGGTGACACTACACTCCTTTCCAGATTGCTCGAACCTTTTCCCACGCCTACAAGTATTTGGACATATATTTCAACAAATTTCATTCAAGGGCTCCCTAAATATGGCGAGAAGACCGTAATCTTGGTTGTGGTGGATCGAATCTCCAACTATAGTCATTTTCAACAATGCATATACCAGCTCTTCAATCGCACAAATTATTGTAGACCAAATATTCCTTCTTCATGTAATCCCTTCATCCATTGTCTTAGACCGCAACACAAATTTCACAAGTCATTTTCACCTCACTGACACCAAACTGCATATGAGTTCAGTTGATCACCCACTAATAGATGGTCCTACTACAGTCCTCAACAAATATTGGGAAAATTTTCTTCGTTATTTCACCTTTGAAGAACAACATCAGTGGGCAAAGTGGCTCCTTCTCGGTGAATGGTGGTACAATAATTCCTACCATACTGCATCTAAAATGACTCCATATGAATAAATTTATGGTCACACATGTCCAGTAATCCTTCCATCCACCCCCAGCAGTTCACCAATTCAGGTAGTTGACATGGTTCTTCGAAACTGACATCAGAATATTCACCTCTTGTAATACAATCTTCACATTGCAAGAACCCTCATGAAACACCAGGCCGATCAACACCGTTCTAAGCACACTTTTCAAGTTGGTGGTATGGTTTTCCTTCATCTATAGCTTTACAAGAAATCCTCCTTGAAAGACAAAGGGAATCAAAATATCATTCCAAATATCTTTGGCCCATATACAGTTCTTCAAAAGATTGGGTATGTTGCTTATAAATTGGTACTTCCTCCTTCTCACATTCAGCAAGTGATTGGCACCAACATCAGCACACAAATTGTTTTACCAGAATGTGATAATGAAGGATCCATCATTTTGGAGTCGAAGGCCATCCTCAATAAGTGAACTTGTTAGCTTCTCTCTTGGTCCATTACAGATGTCTTCAATTCAGTGGCACAACATGCAACCAAAGGATGCTACATGGGAACCTCTCCTTCAGATTGGGCAATAGTTTCCACATCTTAAGCTTTGAGGACAAAGCTTTTCTAAGAGGGAGGGGATGTTAAGAACCTCTATATACCCTCCTTTTTATTTTGTTAGCATATTTTATTGGACGGATATTCTTTGTAAGTCATCCCGTTAGTATGTTGTATTATCCTACATTCAAGGGGATTAATAGTTGATGTTAATTCGTCCAGTTAGTATGTTGTATTATCCCACATTCATGGGGAGTAATAGTTGTTTATATTAGACTTAGTATATAACTAAATTTTTAGGCCAATGAAATCATCCAAGAGCTATTTTGTATTGAGATATCTCAAAGGAGGTTTCCCCCTCAAAGTCGCCCGTGATCAATAAAATCTCTTTTGTGCTCCAATATTTATGTTATATCGTGCATTCTCATTGTTTATTGCAAGAGGTTCTCTATAGGGAATACTATTGCGATCAAGGTTGAGGTGGTTGATGCACCCATCGACTACAATATTTTACTGGGTAGGAACTAGATGTACAATATGAAAGTTGTAGCCTCTTCCTTATTTCGAGTGGTTTGTTTTCCTTTAGATGGGAATATCATTACTATTAATAAAAAATCTTTCTAGAATATGTGTTTAAAAGCATCATCGGGAGCTTTTATCCTGATTATTGATCATTCTCAGCCAACAACTAAGAATGTGGGTGTGGGCATGTATCCTTCTATCATGGTAACTTTTAGTTGTCCTGTGCTCATACTTATGATTGGGTCTGGTCTTGGTAAGGATTCGACCTCGTTGAATTCAGGTTCTTTTCGCACCTCTCATAGGGAGGATTCTTGGATTATTCCTTCACCAAGTAATTCAAGTGATAATTCTATACATGTCGAGACAGACGTGCCATTTCCTACAACATTGGTGGTGTATCAAGTTAATATTTATCATTTTGTAGAGCCTAGTCCTTCCTCTTGACGAACAGAGGAGGGGGACCCTTATGTGCTGCCTACTTGGGCAGCAGAGTCATCTCATTCTCAAGACTGCCTTGATGATGTTTTTCGTCCGATGAACCTATTGTTGAGGCTATATCTGGGATAGAACAACCTTGGGGAGAGTTGCACCATAGATCGTATTTCCTTTGTAAGCTTGATCGGTTAGAGTGTGATGAATTTATGGTGATTCTAAGAGAGAGAGAGTTGGTAGTCTCGTGGTCTCATTAATCTCTCCTAGTTATATTGCTAAAGGGAACATGACTAACTTGTCACCAACAATACCTATCAATATTTCTTGTGTTCCTGGTAAGATTGAGAGTGTTTACATTGGGTCAGATAGTTCCCCCAATGAGAGTAAAGAGTACACCGATAATTTTAAGGAATTTGATGATGTTTTCGCTTGGTTGTATGAGGAGATGCCGAGAATAGACCCATGCATTGTCGAACACAAAATCAAAACCTATCTAGATGCCAAACAGGTTCGATAACGTTTGTGTTCCATGAATATTAGGAAAGCGCCCACTATTAAAGGATAGCTAGAGAAGCTTCTCAAAGATGGTTTCATCTATCTGGTTCCCTTGATGAAGTCGGTTTCAAACCCCATTCCATTGGATAAGAAGCAGGGAATGATATGAATATGCAATGGTTTCCGTGATTTAAATGAAGCCTCTCCTAAAGACAATTTTGCTACACCATTTATTGATCAAAACATGGATGGGTGTGCGGGAAGTATGTTTTTCTCCTTTATGGATGGATTTTTGGGATATAATCAGATACAAATTAAACCTGAGGACCAACATAATACTACATGTATTTGTCCTTGGGGAACTTTTGCATATTCGAAGATGCCCTTTGGCCTTAAAAACATCAGAGCTACGTTTCAATGGGCTATGGACTTTTGCTTTCATGATCTTCAAAATATTATTGAAGTATATTTAAATGATCTAGCTACTCACTCTTGCTTGAGAGTGTGTCATCCTTATCATTTGAGACTAGTTTTCAAAATATGTCGTCATCATGAAATTTAGTTAAATCGTCATAAGTGCATATTTTGTGTGAAGGTTGGTCATTTGCTAGGATTCATTGTGTCCAAGGAGGGAATTAGAGTCGATCCCTTGAAGGTTAAGGAAATACTTCAATTGTATCCCTAGCATAACATTCGACATCTTCAATGTCTACAAGGAATGATGAACTTCTTGCGAAGGTTCGTGGTAAATTTTTCCAATTTGACCAAAGGCTTCATGACTTTGTTGAAGAAAGACACCCCTTTTTACTAGGATGAGTGAGCCGAGGAGTCTTTTGATGCTCTGAAGAAATCCTTGGTATTAGCCCCACTGCTTAGTCCACCAGACTATATCCATGACTTCTTGATTTATGTGGCCGCGTCTCAAGAGACGATAGGTATGTTCTTAGTTCAAGACGATGAGTAGATCCATGAGCATGTCATATATTATCTTAGTCAAAACGTTATTGATGCGGAACTTCTTGATACCCATGTTGAGAAGCTAGCCTTGGCCACTGTCTATGCGGTTCATCGTTTGAGGCATTACATCCTCCTTCACTAAATTTTTGTCGTAGCTCACATTAATCCATTTCAATTTGTCCTCACCAAAAGGATGATTGTGGGAAAGTATAATGAATGGATTGTGATATTGCAAGAGTTTGATCTCGAGTTTGTTTTGGAAAAGTTGAAGAAATCATTAATATTTCCTGAGCTCATATTGGATTTTACAAATTTGGATGAAGGAGAGGTTCATGAGGATTCTCTTGTTAATCAACATATATTTCTCATCTCAACCACGAACCCTTGGTACAAGGATATTATTGTTTATTTGCGAACATTGAAGGTTCTTACTCACCTCTTCTGAGATGAGCATCGATGACTACGTCACATAGCAAAGAACTACCTCATAGTGGAATATACTTTGTACTATCATGAGGTTGATTCAATTTTACGTCCTTTCTTAACTCATGAGGAGTTTGAGGTCGTGCTTAATGATTCCCATGGAGGGGTGTGTAGTGGTCATTTATTTGAGATTTATAAAGCCCAAAAAATTCTGAGAGTGGGTTATTTTTTTCCATCCATCTTTAAATATTGCATTAATGTGGTATATAGGTGCCACCTATTATCTCTAGGGTTGTTCCTCCTGCTTATTTTTTAAATTTTTTATTTTGATTGGTTTTTATGGTTTTTAAATTTTACTTTGTTTCATATTTTATATTTCATTGGTCACCATTACGGTTCCTTTTGTTACCTAAAATCATCAAAGTTTCCATTCATTAATTATGAGCCCATGTATGTGCAAAAGAGTATGTGTTACATGGTGAATTCTTACAGCTGGGAGCGTTTTTTCAAACTGGCAGCATATTGTGAGCTGGCTGCATATTGATTTCTAATGGTAGAATGTCCACATGGAATTTATGGAAAGGTTTATGATTTATTTCATGGAATATAATGATAAATAATCTTTTGTCATATTTATAATTATATGGTACCTTAGTCAAATTTTTGGTGATCCAAAATATGGCGAAGCGGCAATGAAGGTGCTTGAACACTTTACAAATATCCCAAAGGTGGAAGGATTAGTATCTATTTATATCAGTTCACAATATGGACAGTTTAGTGGAGATAGCTACTGTTGATATCTTATTAAAGTTTGGCTTCAATAGCGAGGGGCTGGTCATGAAGTCTCGAATGTCTTTAACCTACGTGATATATATGATGAAGCAATGAAGGGTGTTAAGCATCGATTGATTCAAAAATCCATTCCCAAAGGATTAGTATTTATGGGTGAAATACCTAGTGGGGATGATGGACATTTCTATCCCAAAATGGACCATCTGGTGTGTTTCCTATCAGGCACTCTTGCACTGGGGGCAACTAGAGGCTTGACAAAACAGAGAGCAATGGAACAAGGTTTAATGACTATTGAGGATCTAGAAAAATTGAAACTTGCAGAGGATCTTGAAAAAGCTTGTTATGAGATGTATGCTGTGACTACCACTGGCCTTGCACCTGAGATAGCCCATTTCCATACAAAGGAATTTTACGAAGAGGGATTAAATGATTATGCATTTTAAATTCACAAAGTGTAAAATTTCTTTGAGATTTTATCTATATCTCTATGTTTGTTCAATACTTGACCAAATTGACTGATGAAGATCAAAAGTATTGCATCAATGATTCTTTATCCTTGCAGCCTGGTTATTTTACATCTAATGTCGCTGAAAATGCAAAGTTTGTGCCCGACCAGCATCATCAGATTTTCTATGAGACTCCTGCTTCGCAGAATGGCAAATTCCAACAGTTCCAGCTCTGAGAATTGTAATGGAAAGTCTGACAGTAAAACAGGGGAGAGCAGATCTCTTCTGACACAGTTCGAATTGATGGCCGCGCTTAGTATTTTCTGTGTATTGTCATTAGGGGCTGATATGTATATATTGGACCATGCCAGCTGCCGAATACCAGTTTCTTAAAGTTCCTCGTTCTATTGAAGAAATTCAATTTCTCAAAGATCACCTTGCAAATTATACTAAATATTACACAGCTCAGGTTATACTAGGGTACTGTGCAACATATATTTTCATGTAGACATTCATGATTCCTGGAACCATATTCATGTCCTTGCTAGCTGGATCTCTGTTTTGGAGTATCTAGAGGTCTTATCTTAGTTCTTTTCAATGCTACTGCTGGTGCTTCATCCTGTTATTTTCTGTCAAAGCTGATTAGTAGGCCTATTGCCTTTTATTTGTGGCCAGAGAAGTTAAGGTTCTTTCAAGCTGAGGTGGTCAAACGCAGGGGAAACCTACTGAATTACATGCTTTTCCTTTGCCCAGTATTATTCTGGTTTGATGGTGAATTCAGGGGCCAAAGTGCCCTAGGGTTTAAGGAGAAATTCCCTGCGAGTTGTCGTGACAGGTGGAGCTGGCTTGGTCGGTAGTCACCTGGTTGACAAGCTTATGGCGAGAGGTGACATTGTTGTTATTATTGATAATTTCTTATAGGAAGGAACGATAATGTTTCACATCATACAGCATGATGTTGTGGAGCTTTTGTTGTTGGAGGTCGACCAGATCGACCATTTGGCCTGCCCTGTGACTCAATGCTCAGTTGGTTCAGACGTAGCTACAGAGATGGCCGCTGCACTGGCTGCAGCATCGATTGTATTCAAGGATGACACGGCCTACTCAAAGAAACTTGTCAAGGGTGCCATTACTCTTTTCAAGTTTTCAAAGAACAAAAGAGGTAGATACAGCCAAGGTTAAAAATGTCACTACTTTCTCTTTGAATTTCCGGGGCAGATCGAGCTCTTCACTCTTTATTCAAATGCCAAGAATATCATTCTGGAAATGACCAGAAAAATGGACTACAGTCTTGCAGTAGTACACTTAGTTGATGCTCATTTTTGTAGTATTCCTGGGAAATATATCAGTACTCTGTTTCTGTCTTTGACAAACAATGTTACATCGAGGACAAGGAGAGTGTTGGGTATCTTGTTAAGTTTTTCGATAAAACCAATGGATATATCTTTGATAGTATTAAAGGAGAATCATCACTATTTGAGTATGAGCTGGATATGAATTGGTTGAGGCTGCCACCTATAGTGGGAGCAACAAGGTAAAAGCATATCAATAAGAAATTTGGTCAGCTAGTGAAGTTCTAGAATCATGGGTTGTTTTCCAGTTGTACACATTTGGGAACTTGAGGGATGATTCATAGCAAGATCTTAGGATCAGTTGGAAAGAATGTAGGATCTAAAACAAATCTGTTTTGTTTCTAAAACTATTTAGTCAGTGTAAGTCTAGGAGATTAAGAGAGAGGTCCCAGCTGGAGGCTCGAAAGCAAGAAGGAGAGAATTCTTCCTTTCTGAGAACGCAAGAACTGGAGGTTGGCAGTTTTGGGAGCTATGCTGGATCTTTTGTAAGCACTTCTGTATATCATGAGTTTTTTGCAGCTTCAATGACAGGTTCTAGTTTTGAATAAACTTGATGATGATTTGTCTTTGTGCCACATAAATTGTCTCTTTGATAATTCTTTTATGTATTTGGTCATTCATATTCCATTACATAATTCTTATTTTGAGATGACAGTTATCTTTCATTTTTATAAACATTGACAGTTTCACTTCATGATTTAGGATCATAGACCTGGGTGTTGAACTTTGTGATTGCTTGCATGTTATACAGCATCTATTTGATTTTCATGTAGCTCTGACTCATACCATCCTTTACTTTAATGCTTTGAATTTCTGATAAATACTTGTATTTACCCATCTATGATATATACCAGCTATGTTCATTGTAAAGTGTGTGATGTTTTGATTTCATTTCTAAACTATATAAACTGTACAAACAAGTAAGATTGTCCTAGTTCCTTCAAGTGCTGGGAGGTTCTTTTAGCCCTAAGTTTTATACCAGCTTGTGTTTCCAATTTGATTTTATCTTATTTATGCATTTTTAAACAAATATTTCCTTAAGCTTGAATCCTGTAGTCTAGGTTCAACTTTAGGGATAACACCACCCTTACCAGGTGTTTGCACGGAATATGCACTCACGTCCTACCCCTTTCCATCCCATTATCATCGCTAGTCCCTTCACCAAGTGGGGGGCCGATTTTATGGATTGTAATTGTTAGTGCCAGAAATTGTTCTCAGACTACTAAAGAACAAGCCAACACAATCTCATAAAAGAAAATTAAGTAAAATAGGTTCTTAGGGTTTTAGTTTTAAAAAATTCATCAGAAAGGAGGAAATAAACATCCACAAGCTAATACAGAACTAAATCATGCAATTTGGATAAACTGGGGATCAAACACTTCCCAATAAGCCATCAACATTACACATGAAACACTAATTCCACCCACAGGATACAAGCATTTACATGAATAAACCTTTAAAGAGGAAATCAAATTGTAGACTGAGAAATCAACCAGATCATAAATGAAAAAGCATGATAGGTAAAAGGGCTTATAAGTTTATATATAATCAATAATAGTCATCCACTTACATAATATTTATAAATGCTAGCTTGAGAAATCAAAGCTCCAAAGCCTCTCCTTGAGTGAAAAATCCCCCCCAAAACTGTATGTTTGTCTTCCTTTTATCATTAAAAAAGTAAAGTAGTTCCATAACTACCTTCTAGGTCTAAATTTCAAATAGTTACATCAATTAGTTACATGATAACTCAAAATATTTAAAGACAATTAACCCAAAAATAACAAATCGGATTTGGGGAAATTTGGCGAATTTCTGAAAAGTTGGGTTTCAAAGATGCCTTCATATATCTCAATTCGGGACACTTGTGCAAAAAATGAGAGAGGTTGTTTTAATTGAGTATGTTATGAAAAAAACCCTCTCTTGGTTTTTTAAAATTTCCCTTCAATTTATTTGAATATGTGCTTCCAATTTGTGACTAAAACAAGAAATTATTAAATAATTCAAACCCTGAAAATAGGCCACAAAGATGAATTCGAATATCTCAAACGATAATGGCTATTGCAAAATTGAGAGAGGTTTTTGTGAATGAGTCTGTTGTGGACAAAAATATCTTTTGGTTTTCCTGAATTCATTTCCATATCCTGATAATCGTCTCCCAATGACAATGACAAAAATAGGAAAAACAGAGCTGCTATAGGAATCTCCTCATGAAAATATTTGACAAAGGACTCAAAAATGAGAGTTAGATTATAAATCAAAACTTGGAATAAAATTTTATTATAATTTTTTGAAATATTAAAGATGTATATATAAACTAATACGCCCAAAAGACAAACCTTAAAACTAAAATAATGAAATAATTCAACCATTAAAAGCATTCAATCCAACCAAAATTATCGATTGTCAAAAATTCTTGAAATCAACATAAAATGTAAAATCATTTTAAACCAACGGTTGAAAATTAGGAAAAAAAGAACAGATTAACCAATGATAAGATCTAGTTATAACATCTGGACCTTACTGCAGGATGAAGTCCTCCTTGTGAGGCTTCAAGAACCTGTAGACCTTGTGCCTTATTCATTGGGTGATGGAGTCATTCACCAAATCTCTGCAACTTTCTCAAACTGTGAACAAATACCTCTAAAATGACAAAATACTACTACAAACCACCATACTGAAAAGAATCTACATGCTCTTATAGTGAGCTTATTCTGCTATTTACTCCTTCTTCTAATCGGAGGAAACAACCCAATCAAGTGTAATCATACTTCTAGTGAAGACAAGAAACCATTTGACTAAGAACCATAATTCCATGCATGCTACTGTTTGAGAAAACCCACAAAAGATGTGATAAATGCAATAAAGAGTATGTAGGAAGTTGATACTTATGACTGGAAATAGGAAGTATGCCAAAAGCTGGAGCGTTAGAAACCTTTGAAAAACACAACTCCATCCAAGAAGCCACGGGATCATGAAATTTTTGATTTAAAACTTTAATCTCTTCATTATATTCACCATAAAGTGAAGCATTCTCTTCCTTTCCATTGCTGTTCTTTTTAAACTTACGATCAAGAATGGAAACCAAGGCCTTTTCAAACTGCATCTCGACCTTTAAATAAAACCCTTGATGAAAACTTGAACAAATAAAATTCTTAAAGTGACCATAAGTCAAGAATGGCAATTTATTTCTTATATCAATAGTAAGAGGTTGAAGAGCAGCAACTTCTTCTTCATAACATGATAATCTCATAGAAGGAACTAAGAAATTTATACTATAATCCATTGAAAGTATATTATCATCGAAAAATTTAGGAAACTGATATGAAGAATCAACACAAGGGTCATTTATATCCTTGTTCATATGAAAATCTGAAAATGATGAAGAAAATTGTCTTAAAGCTGAGTGATACCTACGTTCTTCTTCCTGTTCATAAGCTTGTATATTTTCAACATGAGCCTGATCTCGAATCATTTTGCAAGCTCGGATGTTCTCCTCCACTCCTTTTGCATCCTCAAAGAATTGTCTTAAAGACGATGATTTCCTTTCTAACAAGAAAAAGACAAGATCTGAATGTTGAGCCATAACATAATATACCATAGAAAGTTTTTTTGAAGGTTTAATCTCCAAAGGAATACTGATATAAAAACTTTGAAACCTCCAATTAAATTTAGTAATTGGCTCATCATTCTCTCTTTTCAAACTATAAAATTCAGAAAGAAATTGATCATAAGATTTATTCTTACCCCAATACTTCAAAAATACATCATGTAACTCTTCCCATGATCCAATTGACCAGCTTTTAAATTTCGAAAGCAAAACCTAGCATCTCCAGCAAAGGATTTCGAAAATAACCTCATGACAACATCCTCATGCATGATTTCAAAATTATCAATGAAATTATGAAAAGATTCTAAATGCTTCTCTGCTGTAATATTGTATTTTTCAGTAAAATGGGGAAGATATTCAACAAAGTACGAAGGTTAAGGATGTAAGAGAGATGTAATATTAAGAGGTTTAAACTTTTTTTGTCTGAGTCTAGACTGAAAATCTATGAGTTGAAAATGAGGTTCAACAAGATGTTCGCAAGTTTCAGCAATGATGGTAGAAGGTAATAGATTAGCTTTATTCTCTATAAGATGACCAGAATAATCAGCTTCAAGAGATATGGGTATATGTATATCATGCTGCACATGTATTTCAAATGAATGAATAGGATCAACATCAATAAAAGAAGAAGAATGCAGATTTTCTTCTTCCAAAGAGGGATATGTACTTGAAGGTTTATGATCATCGGAATAGACAAAACAAAAAATAATTCTTTTGACATGCAATGGGAAATACATGAAAGAACTGATGAAGAAGAACAAAACCTTATAGAGGGAAGTAACAACATGATACCCAGTCTTTCCATTTGGCTTCTTCATTTTTCTGTCCACAAAATTCTCCTTGTAGTGAAATCTTTAATCATGGAGTCGCCCGTGAAAAATTGTAGTCTAAAATATTTTTTGACTTTTTTCACCGATCAAAATTAGATGAATAATGATATCCCACGGAAGATATACTTCAGCTTCATCCCTGGAAATGGCACCAAAGATGTTAGTGCCAGAAATTGTTCTCAGACTACTAAATAACAAGCCAACACAATCTCATAAAATAAAATTAAGTAAAATAGGTTTTTAGGGTTTTGGTTTTAAAAAATTCATCAACAAGGAGGAAATAAACATCCACAAGATAATACAAAACTGAATCATGCAAGTTGGATAAATGGGGGATCAAACACATCCCAATAAGTCATAAACATTACACATGAAACACTAATTCCACCCACATGCTACAAGCATTTACGTGAATAAACCTTTAAACACGAAATGAAATTGTAGACTGAGCAATCAACCAGATCAGAAATGAAAAAGAATGATAGGTAAAAGGACTTATCATTTTATATATAATCAATAACAGTCATCCACTTACATAAGAGTTATAAATGCTAGCTTGAGAAATCAAAGCTCCAAAGCCTCTCCTTAAGTGAAAAATGCCCCCCAAAACTGTATGTGTGTCTTCCTTTTATCATTACAACAGTAAAGTAGTTTCATAAATACCTTCTAGGTCAAAATTTGAAATAGTTACATCAATTAGTTACATGATAACTCAAAATATTTAAAGACAATTAACCAAAAAATAACAAATCGGATTGCGGGAAATTTGGCGAATTTGGAAAATTCTGGGTCTCAAAGACGCCTTCATATCTCTCGATCCGAGAGACTTGTGCAAAAACTGAGAGCATTTGTTTTAAATGAGTATGTTATGAACAAAAACCTCTCTTGGTTATTCAAAATTTCCCTTCAATTGATCGGAATACGTGCTGCAAATTTGTGACTAAAACAGGAAATTATTAAATAATTCAAACCCCGAAAATAGGCCACCAAGATGAATTCAAATCTCTCAAACGATAACAGTTGTTTCAAAAATGAGAGAGGTTTTGTGAATGATTCTATTGTGGACAAAGACCTCTTTTGGTTTTCCTGAATTTGTTTCCATATTCTCGTAATCGGCTCCCAATGACAATGACAAAAACATGAAAAACAGAGATGCTACAGGAATCTCCTCATGAAAATATTTGACAAAGGACTAAAAAATGAGAGTTAGATTATAAATCAAAACTTGGAATAAAATTTTATTATACATTTTTGAAAGCTTAAAGATGTACATATTAACTAATAAGCCCGAAAGACAAACCTTAAAACTAAAATAATGAAATAATTTAACCATTAAAAGCATTAAATCAAACCAAAATTATTGATTGTCAAAAATTCTTAAAATCAACATAAAATGTAAAATCATTTTAAACCAATGGTTGAAAATTAGGAAAAAAAGAACAGATAAACTAAGAACAAGATCTAGTTATAACAATAACCTAGCTTCGACTCAGGGGCACCATCATATTATTATTGTTGTTGATCACATCATGAAATGGGTAGAGGATATGCCCACTATCAAATCCGACGATGAAACAACTGTGCATTTTGTATTTAACAAAATTATCACCCAGTTCAGTATTTTGAGGGAGTTTGTCACTTACCATGGCAGGCAATTTCAGAAAAAAAATCATGGAAGAGTTGTATTCGAAGTTAGGGTATAAGCAAGAGCATTCCTCTTCTTATTATCCTCAAGCGAATGGACAATTTGAAACAATGAACAAGTAAATTAAGTCCATTCTCGAACGAACCATCGCACAAAGAAAGAATAATTGGCATATCATGTTGTATCCTGCTTTGTGGGCCTATAGAACTGCGGTCAAGACTGCCACCATTTTTTCTTCCTATCAGCTTGTGCATGGGGTGGAGTCAGTTTTACTAGTTGAGTGTGAAATCCTTTCTTTGAATCTAGTTGTGGAGCTTTTACCAAATACTTTTGCATTTGAACAATGTCTGGTCCACTTGGAGCAGTTTGATGAGCAACATCGAGATGCTTTAGTGGCTCTTGAGGTTAACAAGCATCGCGTTAAGGTCCAGTACGATAATTATATCTGTCCTAGGAGGTTTAGTGAAGGTGACTTGGTCCTTTGTGGGATCAAGCTAAGGAACCCTTGGGATTAGAAAATTTTAGCCCGATGTGGCATGATCGTTACATGGTCAAGCATGTCTTAGAGAAAGGAACATATGAGTTGGTCGATTACAAAGGGATGGCCTTAGCGGAGCCTAGAAATTGGCTCTATCTTAAGAATGTTATATTTTTATCAATTAGACAATATTATATTAGGATCTTATCTGAGAGAATAACATGCGCAACAATAAATCACAAGAGACAATGGACACAAATATTTTCCTTGGGGAAACCAAAAAGGAGAAAACCCCACAACTTCCTCAGAGATAGAATAAGCACCAATGGCAACAGTAAAACACAAAGATAGTAAGATGATATCCAACCTTTGTTCTCTCTCTTATCCCATATCCTTCTCTCTCGCTCATACACTACAACTGAGTGTGAGTGAATATATGTTAAATAGAGAGGCTCACTCTCTTTTTATACTAGTTTCCAACTTGACAATAACTTACCAGGGCCTACTTCTCTAGGAGATTCCAATAACCCCAGTGCCTCGAAACTGTGGGGACTTCAACCCCCGATCATCAAAGGAGGGTTCAACTCTATGAATTTACATGACTTCATTACATTAATGATTCTCTCGACAGGAACATCGGGGACCAATGAAATAGAATATGAAATATAGAAGTGAATACATTCCAAAGTTACAAATACATCAACACTCCCTCTTAACTAGGAAGGTATTCTATTGACACAATTCATCAGCACAAGTCTTCATCATTGGATTATCACTGGATCAACATCAAGTCTAGATCATCACTGGACCAACATCACATCTGGATCGTAACTGGATCAGAATCAATTTTGGATCATCACTAGATCAACATCAAGTCTGGATCATCATTGGATCAACATCAAGTATGGATCATCATCATCACTGCTTCTGCTATCTCAATCAAAGGTGTTATATCTCAATTCTACTCGTCACAAAAATTTCTACAGAGTCAACCCTTTGTCATGCTCATTCTAGGCCTAACCTCGATGTAGGTTTTCATCAACAGATCCAACCCTTTTTCATGTTGGATGTACTATCTTGGCTTGTAAGGAATTCCCCTACATAGCGAGTCCTTGTTCATACTAGATGCATCACCTTGCCTCTTGCAAGGATTTCTCCTACAGCACCACTCGTTTTTCATACTAGATGCAACACCTTGCCTCTTGCAAGAATTTCCCCTACAGAGCCAGTACTTTTTTATACTAGATGCAACACCTTTCCTCCTGCAAGGATGTCCCCTACCAAGACAGTCCTTTTTCATATTGGATGGAGTACCTTGCATCTTGCAAGGATTTCCCCTACAGAACCAGTCCTTTTTCATACTGGATGAAACACCTTTCCTCTTGCAAGGATTTAAACTACAGTGCCAGTCCTTTTTCATACTGGATGCAGCACCTTGCCTCTTGCAAGGATTTCCCCTACAGAGATGACCCTTTTTCATATTGGATGTAGCACCCATCACTTACATCTAACCATAGGAGGAACCAATACTACAACCATGTCAGAATAGAGCAATAGTTATATCTCACCATGGGAGGAACCAGTCCTACCACCATGTAATAAAGGCCCGGCACTTACATATTACCATGGGAGGAACCAATCCTACCACCATGTCATAAAGGCCCAACACTTATACCTGACCATGGGAGGAACCAATCCTACCACCATGTCAGAAAGGATCAGCACTTATATCTGACCATGGGAGGCCCCATCCACCACCATGTTAGAAAGGCTCACTGAATCGTCACTTCCCCTTGGAAGGATCCTCTAGCTGGAGAACACCAAGATTCTCCCAAAAGTACTCAAACTTCACTCTGGCTAATGGCTTGGTTAACACATCAGCTATCTGTTCATTCATCGCAACATATTGGAGCTTCACTACTCCCACTCTGCAGCATAACCCTGATATTGTGGTATTTGATCTCGATATGCTTCGACTTTTCATGGAATACCAGGTTCTCCAACAACTTCACACAACTCTAGTTGTCGCAATATATGCAAGTAGCATCAAACTAGAGATCAAACAAATTACAGAGTAGCTTCCTCAGCCATACTGCCTCATAGCTATCCAAACAAGCTATGACATACTCCGCTTCGGTTGTACTTAGTGCCACACATGATTGTTTCCAGCTAAACCAAGAGATCACACCTGATCCCATACTAAAGTAGCACCCCAAAGTGCTCTTCCTATCAGTGGCACTACATGCCCAATCCAAATCCACATAACCTTCCAGGTTAATCTTCTGATTCACCTCGTACTTGAGCCCATAATCAAATGTACCCTTTAGGTACCTTAGAATATTCTTTCCATCAATCAGATGAACATGTCTAGGATCGATTAGGAACTGGCTTAATGTGTTCATGGCAAAGCAAATATTTGGTCTCATATTCATTAGGTACATTAAGGACCCAATCATCTGACAATACATTGTAGCATCAACTGATTCTGATGAAGCATCACTCAATAGCTTCAAGTTTGATTCCATAGGTGTGGTCATGGCCTTACAGTCCATCATCCTGAAGCTCTTCAAGATATTTACTGCATACTTCCCTTGTCCTAGGGAGATTCCATCTATATTCTGCCACACCTCCATGCCTAGAAAATAGTGCATCATACCCAAGTACTTCATCTCAAACTCAGTAGCAACCTTCCTCTTTGTATCAGTAATCAACCCATCTACACCTGTTACAAATAGATCATCTACATACAGTAGGATTATCATTGGGTTCCCTTCTTCGACCTTCTAATAAAGGTTGGAATATTCTTCACTCTTGGTAAAGCCCAAACTGGATAGGAATCTTTCAATTATGCTGTACCATGTCCTGGTTTTCTATTTCAAAACGTAGAAGTATTTCTTCAATTTACACACATGAGTCTCGCTGTCATGTGTCTCAAAACTAGGTGGATGCTACACATACACTTCCTCTTCCACTACACCATTCAAGAAAGCAGTGTTGACATCCATATGGTGTATCTTCCATTTCATAACTACAGCCAGAGTAAGTACCAATCTGATGGAAGTGTATCTGGTTATAGGTGCAAAAGTATATTCATAATCTATTCCTTCTTTTTGGGAGAAGCCACGAGCCACAAATCTTGCTTTATACTTATCTATGCTTCCATCTACAACATGCTTGATCTTTTAGATCTACTTGGAAGTCACAATAGACATCCCCTCTGGTCTTGGCACAACATCCTAAACATTCTTCTTCATGATCGACTGGTACTACTCGATCATAGCATCCTTCCATTCTTTCTTCTCTGCCACTTCTTCATAGTTGGAAGGTTTTTTCTCAATGATGTTGCATAATAGGGCTACATAACCGAAGCAGGAATTGGTTCTTTTCCTCTCTTTGTGCATTTCTTCTAGAGCCCCGTATATTTCTACACCTTGGATAGCCTCTCGTACCCACGCACGTTTCCTCTTGTGAGTATTCTTCTCCTGGGGTGGATCTACAGGTTCCTGGGGATCTTCTATTTCTCGAGATTCTTCTTGAGTTGCATCGTTCATAGTTGTATCTTGAATCCTGGGTTTTTCTGGTTCTTTAGGGTCTTCAGTAGGTTTCTTTATGATTTTGTAAGCTAATTCTTCGTCGAATGTTACGTTTCTTCTGATGTCAATATTTTTGAATCCTGGGAAGTGTATTCTATAAGCCTTCAAGCTTTCACTATATCCGACAAATATGCCATTTTTTCCTGAAGGATCTAATTTTGTCCTCTTTTCTTTTAGAATGTGTACGTATAGTAGACAACCAAATATTCTGAGATGATTGACTTCTGGTTTCTTTCCTAGAAATACTTCTTTAGGTGTCTTGTTCTCAAACTCTCTATTCAGAATATGGTTCTGTACATACATAGTTGTTCTAGAAAATTCTTCCCATATATGCATGGGAAGATGTTGATCATGAAGCATTTCCCTTGCAACTTCCATAATCATTCTATTCTTCCTTTCTGCAACCCCATTCTGTTGTGGATTAGATGGAGTGGTCAACTCCCTCTTAATCCCTCAATCTATGCATAATTCTTTGAATTCATTTGATGTGAATTCTCCACCATTGTCTGATCGAAAGGTCTTGATTTTATTTTCTATGTTTTTCTCGATCAAGACTTTGAATTCTTTGAACTTGCTCAATACTTCATATTTATTCTTGAAGAAGTATATTCATGTCTTCTTAGAAAAATAATCAATGAACGAAACATATTATGCATACCCACTCAATGAACTGGATGACATTGGACCTCATACATCAGAGTGGATGATTTCCAAGATTCCTTTTTCCTTACTATCGCAACTTGGAAATGTCTTCTTTGTGTTATTTCCTTTCGCACATCCTTTGCAAACACCTTCATGCTTTGCTTGTATTTATGGAAGACCCTCAACATCTTTGCTTGCAATTTGTAGTGCTCTATAGTGCACATGTGCAAGCCCTCTATGCCAATGTTCATTTGGCCCTATTGAGTCATGGACCAAGGCTTGTTCTGGTTGGCCCTTTCTCTTGTATAAGCCTCCTTGTTTCTCTCCAATCACTACTGCATCATCTATAGTATTTCCCTTTGGCCACATAAGGACTTAGCCATCTACAAATGCAACCCTTATGCCTTTTGCATCTAATGCAGAGATGGAGAGGAGGTTCTTATTTAGTCCTGGTACAAACAATACATTCTTCATATTCATAGACTTTCCATATTCTAGCTTATAAGAGGATTCACCACTACCTTTTATTGGATAATGGTAATCATCCCCAAGTTTCACCTTGTGGGGTGATTCATGATCGAATAGTTTCACAAAGGATTCTTTGAATACTGTCATATGCTTGGAAGCCCCACTGTCTATAATCCAATCATTGCTCCCATGTGTGATGGTTCCCGTGAGAGAAGAAATCAAAATATACTCTTCATCACTTGAATAATCTTCACTTTCTTGTTTGAATCTCTTCTTGGAAGGTCCATCATACTCTGCATCATGAGCATGATGTCTTCTTTTGTAGCTCTTCTTCTTTTGAGAGCCACCTTTGTTTCTAGGATAGTTTATCGAGATGTGTCCTTTTGAGAGCCACCTTTGTTTCTAGGATACTAGATAGATATTTGTTAGATCTTCTAGGGTTATATTTCTAGTGAGAGTGCTTACCTTTGTGATGATGATGGTCTATTATTCTTTTCTTGGAGTGTACTGTGAGAGATTGATCTTCACTTCCCATATTTTCTTCTCTGGCTACTATTTGAGCTTCTTCTTCTGAGAATTCCTCCCAAAGTCTATTTAAGGTGACTATTTTTCTTCTAGATCAAATTCCTTCGATGGAGTCCCAATACCTAGGGAGACCATTCATGGTGGTCATCGCAATTTTTGCATTCTCTACTTGTTCATCCACTGCTTCAATTTGTTCTTTGATCTAGGAGACCCTTGTAAAGTATGATTGTATGGTCTCCACATTCTGCATCTTGACATTCTTAAACTAGTTCCTCAAAGTCATCTTCTAGTTTACGTTATTCCCTTCAAATAGCTTGGTCAGGGCATCAAACATTTCTTTAGGTGTCTTTAGGGAGGACACCTACGGTATGAGATTATCCTTGATTGACTCAACAATAATCCTCTAAGCCATCACCAATTTATTTTTGTGTAAGGGCTTAGCCTCATTTCTCGATGGAACTGGAACCTATTCACTGATGTAAGACTCCAACTCATTTTCTTCCAGGACCAGGGAGATCCTATACTTCCAAGCTTAGAAGTTGTCATCTCCCTCAATATTTTCATAAATATTGGTGTGATGAGTGTTGAGCCTAATTAATGTCGTTTTAATTTTGTTGTAGTATTTTCCCAACTATTTATTTGTCAATCTGAGGTTTGTAGGATTACGAAGCACATGCAAATTATATGCAAGACTAAAGGGAAAATAATCTAATCAAACCCCCCGTGAAACTAAGTCTAATCTAATCTAACCCCCCTTAAGCTGAAACATGAAATTGCTAATCTAATGCTGGAAGCTGAAACACACAACTGAAAGTAAATTGTATAAAAGAAAGACACCATATGAAGAGCAACAAGACAACACATGTGAGCTCACATTAACCATAAAGAAATCTTAAATTACATAACAAGAATCAATCATAAATCATGAAAGCATCAAACTAAGATTATGAACAATAGCTAAGAAATTCCTTCTCCATATTACAAAGTCAGGACTAACTTCTACAATCTACTATCTGCCTAAGATTATCTCATATTAATCAAGATTATAGATTAATGAAATGAAGAGAGAGCACTCTCTTTTATACATGAAGGAGATAACCATCTCATAATGAGAGATCCATTATTCTGTCAACCACTCTCAACTAATTTCCTATTATTACAAGATATGATCCCTTCAAATCCTCGACCTGTCTCTCACAAATTCTCCACATGTCCCTCATAAATCCAATATAAGATATGCCAACCATATCTTCATGATATTCTCATTAGAATTAGCTTGAATAATTATCTCCTTGAAATGGTGGAGGAGATATTCAAGAAGTCTTTTCTTTGCATTAATCCCTCACATATTCCTACAAATTACAAATCTCATCCATACTTGAGATATTAGTTGTAATACCACGGTTTTGACCCCGTTTGCATTAAAGGGTACATGATGTATATTTTGTAATTAATCATGGTGAGGAGCTAAAGGAAAAATCCCCACCATCGATTCGGCTGTGCTATGTTTCGGCAATAGGGATCATTGTTGATGGTATATCATGTTGTCCGACACGTTATAGCTTCGGCATTAAGTAGATACGCATATCAATTTAATTAAACCTACAGCCAGCTATGACGGTGCAACATTAAATGAAAAGGGCATGATTCCACAGGATCAGGGGGGGGACTGTATAAATCATGGGGGCCATTGAGAGTTAGCCATGTGTCACCACCACCCCTGCTGTTCTATTGTTAGTTGGGGCAGCAATTTGCTAACAGAAAGACCACGCTTGCTCCCACTCTCCACGATGTGCGAATGGCTTTCCCACTAACCAGATCGTGAGTCTGTTCATCTTTTCTCACGTAGATGGAGTTAAAGGTTACACATTCCTTTATTTGGGGGTTCTCCCCTTCCTCCTTTCTCACCGATTGATAGTCGGGGGTGTTCGTCCTCTTGATCACGTAGCGTTTTCGGTGTCTTTTCCCCACCATTTTTCAAACTGCGTATTGTTTGGGTATGTCCAACGTTGTATGGAGGATGGGATTTTGGGGATAGTTCAGGGAGTTGTGTTTTTTCTTTCCCATATAGAGTGGATCATGAGCTGAGTTGTTTTGGCCACTGATTGTTGGTTGTAGTCTCCCCCACTCATTGTTGACTGTGTCTCCCTTTACAATGTGGCATTTGCCGAAGATTGATGTGGTTTTACCCTATGGCTCATCGCTGAACCATGGTGGTTGTGCTCCTCTGTTCATTTGAGTGCTATGGATCCCTACACTGTGGGGACGGTGGTTTCTTTCCCTTTTTGTGTGGGTTGTCTCTTTCCTTGCATATAGGTTGAGAGTCTCAGAGTCTGTTCTTCCCCTTTCTCTACCTATGTAAGTTATCGAACAATCAGATTGGGAATGGTGTGTGCTATGAGCTCGGAGATGTTGGTGGGCTGTTGATATTCACATTTCTTGGCTCAGTTTTCCTTTGTCCATTATGGGGTGTTGCTTCTTCCAACTGCAGATTGTGTAGTTGTTACCATCATTTCTTGTGGTTTTGGGGCTGTTGTCTTCCCCTAGTTTTGGGTTGCTTCTTGGTTGCTAAGGTTATCGGGATTGTTGCTGAGTTTTTTTTTCCATGCTAGGGCCAACAACAACTCTGAAGCGTTGTTTAACCTGAGCTGTGTTTTACCTTTTGTTTGGGGTTGTCACTCTGTGGTCTTCCTCTTCCTCACAAAGCTGTGAACTATTTGTTTTGTCAAGGTATGCAGTGGTTGGTATTTGGACTGTTGAGAGTAGGATTAGAGGCTAGGTATGCTTGAGAAAACTGGTGTTTGAGGTCATCATCTTAGCATTTAGCCTTTCCTAGCTCCTTGACGTCCTGATAAACCCTATTATGTGGGCTTGGCTGATTTGTGTACCTTGGCTATGTGTAAGCCTGCTTTGACCTTTATTCCTTGAGCAATCATGCCCAACTAGGGGGTGGAAATGTTGCTGAGAGATTGATGAGCATGCTGGCCTATGGTTGGGTGGAATGTTTTAGTGACATAGCTAGTTGCGTGACTAGTTCTTATCAGATGAGTATTCTTGTCCATTTTACTTCTGCAATTATGTTTACTGATTAACGAATATGATGAACATGTGGCATACTTGAATGAATGAATGTTTGCTTCCACTATGTATTATGTTTAAGGATTAAACATCATAGTATGTATTATGTTTAATATTTTTATTTCAGCATTATATGCATGTTCATGTTAATGGGGCTATTTTCCCGCATGTTAGGTGTTAGTAGCATCCTCTTTGCCAGTCAGAGGATTGGGGATGTTACAGTGTGGTATCAGAGCTCTGGTTGCAGCATGGGCCTAAATGGGCCATAAAAGGTCGGATAACAGAGGCAGGTTGCCTTCTACCTAGCAGCAATCAGAAAATTATGACAGAAAAACTTCAACTTCAAAAATTGTTGAAGTGCTGGAACCATCGGCCCATCGGAAGACTAAGTGTGAATCTCTTTCGATGCAGCAACTCACTTAGTCTGAAGGTCGCCTGATGAGGGACAAACAACCTTGGTTTCATAAAATTCCTAAGTGTTTGGCCATCAGCACATTGCAGAGCTTAAATAGATCGATCACTGATGCTCAGCTGATCGAGCGCCATCGTTGCGGATGGCTAGACGACTATCCCTCTGATGGATAGAGCCTCCGACCACCGATGGCACAGAAGGAAGACATTTCAGCACCCAACCCAACAGGAAAATATTTTTGAAAAATTCTCTAAGGCCCAAATCATCGACCATCAGAAGAAGACAGTGGTTCATGTGCCCGCCATTGTGGAATCCTAGAGCACTAGCATTCTGATGAGGAAAAGCTCTGACTGCCGATGAACGATGTGCTTCATCCCACCGATCAGAACGAACAGTTGATTTCATCACCGTTGGATAAGAGATGGTCAAGCTAATACGATGATGGGAAAGGATGAAAGGTCACCGAAAATTAGTTGGTTGAACCGCCGACGACGACGGTGGAGTGAAAGTTTTAAAAAAAAATTTCTAAGGCAAGAAAATCATCGACGATCGATGGACATTAGTGGTATTGATCGTCGATGAACATCAGGAAGACATAGAATATGATGTGTCTACTATTGTGGCTATGTAATGGACTATTCACCCAATGAATAGTTGCTCCAACAACCGATAGCATCGACGGAAAGAAGGGACTTAAAGCTAAAAATTCAAAATTTTTCTAAGGAAACAGATCATCGGCCATTGAGAAATATTAGGAGATCGGGTCACCGATGAACAGTGCACTCATCCTCCGATGCATACAAGTTCCTGAAGCCGATGTGTTTTAGCCTCCAATCGGAAAAGGATAGAAGATGATGAGCCGCCACTGCGGCTGCGGAATGAGCTATTCTGCCGATGCTAGTCCTTCAAGTCGCCAATGCCGAGGTGTTCAGTGAACTACAACAACAACAAATAGAAGAGGATTAGGCGATGAAGCAGCCGACACAGAGAAAAAGGAGAAAGAAAATCTTCAAGTATTGAAAATTTTTGGAATTCGGCAAATTTCCAAGGTTGTCGGCAATCAGCGAGAGAAAGAAGAACCAGACGCCGGTACGTCAGTGAAATTTAGAGGAAAGAACCTCCGATGTTTTAAATGATCAAACTGTCGATGACGATCGAAAATTCGACGACTACATAAGAGGAAGTTAGCTGATCATGCACTGCTGTTGTCGATGGATAGGAAACTATCCTTCCGATGGATAGTGGTTGAACTCACCGATGGATAGTTTTTGATGTCGCTGATGAATGGTTAAGGGAAAATTTGAAAAAAAATTCCTAAGTGATGAAAACGTCGGAAAATGATAGGAAATCGAAATGCCGAGGAGCATCGAAAGGATTTAGTTGATTGAATTACCACTGTTGTGGGTGACTATGAAACTAACCGTCTGATGAGCGAGTTGTTAGTTTCTCTGACCACCTGTGCCGTAGTAGGTAATGTTCCAATAGTTGACCCATTGGAGGAAAATATACTGTTTGATCACCACAATGTCAAAAAATTTAGTGTCATGATACAACAGACATGTTTAGTCTTGGATCGCCGGAAGTTAGTGGATAATTGCTTCGATCCATTGACACGTTAGTGAACTGGAGACACCACAATGAGAACGTTGTGGCCGTTGCGGACGTCTAGAGGACTAGGTGTCCGATGCCACAGTGGGTTGTTGTTTCGATCGCCGACAAAGCTGTGATTCGTGGATATTTTAAAGGTTGTTGGCCACTGTTGCAGAATAATAGACCACTACGGGCCTGATACGGTGGAAGGGAATAGACAAATGACCCACCGATACAGCGGAAAAAATTAGACATTCTAGCCGTTGAGACGTCGAAAATTTTATTAGGATGAGACCCGATTTTGACAAAGGAAATTTTTGGGTTTTCAAAGTGGAATTTTCTCGACAACTTCCAACTGTTTTTCAGTGGATTTCAGCAGATTGTCAGTGGGTTACAGGGCTGAAAACGAAGAAAATTCCAGGTGGTTGAATTTCGCATTTTAGACCAAAATACATTTGGTAAAAAAAATAGCATCATTTTGAAGCGGTGTGGTTTTCACAACCGAGGTCAAAATGAAGCCTGTGGATAGGCATTGGAAATATTATCTAGCAGGGAATAAGGGAGAGTCACCAGAATGTGAATGTGAAGCAGGAAAGTGCTAGTAATTGCTGAAAGAGAAATGTGCTGCTGTCAATATGGACAAATCTGGGAATTGCACGCCTAGAGGTAGCAAGACCATGAAGTGAAACCAGCTGTTGTATGGAAAAGGAGTTCCATGCAAAGATGTGGGACTTGAAAAGGGAAGTTTCCTTAAACCCTATCTTGCTGATTAAAACTACGTTTCATAAGTTTTATACATTAAATATATGAGGATATGCTTTTCTTACATAGGATATTGAGGATTATACATTTATAATGAACCACTAATGATAGTTATTGCACTGGTGTTGGCATTAGCGGAAAAAACAATGACAACATAAACCTGGCTGAATATGTTGCTGATGCTGACGAATGTGACTAGCAACCCTCTGGAGAAAGGGATAAGGAAACAAGTCCTTAATCAAAAGTTTGTAAGAAAATTCTGCAATCTCCTGCAAATGACTAACCAAATTGGTCATGCAAAGGGTGTAAGTAGGACCGATGAAGGTAAGAGTTTGATTATGACAAATTCCATGGAGTGGTAAAGGTAAGAGACCTCATAACATGTGGATATTTGGATGTTATACTACATTCATATAGAAATGTGTCATGCATGTATATGTTGATTGAGCTTAGTAGCCCAAGGAAAGAAAGTACTAATGATCTTGATTATAGTAATGCATCCTATATGAAGTAGGCATGGTTAGGTCATGCATGGTATGTTGAATGCATAGTATTCCTGAATCAATGCAAGGTAGCATTGAGTGGATATGCATTAAAGGATTTTATAAATCTTGAAGTTATGCATTGAATGGATGCATATGAAGAGTGTAAGAAGTTGATTGCAAGAGTATGGGTGCAAGGGTTGTGATGCATTGCATGAATGCCTTGAGATAGTGCATGTGATATTATGAATAACTAAGGGATGAAATGATGGATTGATGACAATTCTGGAACCATTTCAAAGGCTATTATGAATGCAGGATAGTAAGTGCATGAGGAGGGTAGTCATGATCGATTGGCTCCTGGAAATTCTCTATAGAAGAGCAAGGTGGTGCAATGATACGCTTGTGAAGTAAGGAGTATCTAAACAATTCATTTAAATTGCATAAATCATGTGACTATACCTTCCAAATGTTAGTATGATAATGATTGCATGAAGTAAATGAGTTTTGCTAATATTGATGTGATTAACAGCTGGAAGTATTTGAATTTTATAAATTCTAAAAATGCTCCAGTGATTGTTGCAGCAATGAAAAAGTTATATGCATCAATACTTACTAAGTGTTTGGCTGACTGAGGTTCATGTTTTAGGTAGATTGTTGGGGCATGGAAAAGTGGGTAAGACCATGACAAAGGCTGAAATATACCATGTGGAAGAGCCAAACCTTATGAAAATAGTATCATGGCTATAAAGATTGTTGTATGCATAATAGGTTGTTAAATTTGAATTTGTAAATTTCAGATTTGAGAAATTGCTCACAACTACTAATCACTATTGGCTTGCATAGAATTGTGTCAGGAGGACGCAATGCAAGTGGGTGTCCATGTTATGTTAGTAAGCATAATATTATAATGGATATGATGGTGCTGCTCACAAGAGACCCACAATTGAGGATCACCTCATTGCCAAGCAAATCAATTTCTGTAGTAAACATAGTTGCAATTCCTAGTGAAATTTAATTACTAATGTCATTTGTTGTTATGGACAATCAATTTGGATTATATTATTATTAGATAATGATTGACTATTTGGCTATTGGATGAAGGTGCCAGGGGTACACACTACAGGAAGATCATGTGTGATGGCCTACAGGAGCCAAACTTCATGAGAAGGTTTTCCCTTATCTTGAAATGGGTTTCGAGGGAAACTCCATTCGACATTTTGGAAATGTCTCATATACACTACATGTTTGGTAAGCAACATGAGTGAGATGGTATAGATTATGTCGGTAAGACATGTGTGGATATGAAATGTAAAAAGGAATTGGGATGGAAAACCAAGGAACTATCAACTCAGAGAAGGGAGCCCCAATTCCTCCTCAACAAAAGAATACTAGCTCGGCAAATGGATAAGTTTTCTGTGACCCTAGCTAAGAATATGCATGTTAGATTGTTAAAATTCCATATGCAGAACATGTTTTGATTTTATATCCATTAGGACCGATTGCCTGAGTATGAATAGGTCCTACATGATACACACCGGACAAGGGTGCACACTTTTTCGATGTCAGATCATGGAAGGATTTTTCAATATTGATTACACCCTAGGGAGTGGATGCACTCTTGGTGTCTCAATACTTGACAGTGAATGGTGTGAAATATGGTTACAATTTTAGAACAATAACGCTAACGAATATGCTTATATTGCTTGTGTTGTTAGGATAACCAAATGTAGTTTACAGTGTGGTCTCTTGGATGATAAGGAAAATGGTTGTTATGGTTGATATAAGGGCACGTATTGTTGTTGATGGCCTGATAAAACCAACAAGGGTTGGCTTGGATGATGATTGGTTGTTGATATAAGTACAGGCAATTTGTTGACAGTTTGATAAACCAACGAGGGTTGGTTTGACTGTGCCTGATATATATATATATATATATATATATATATATATATATATAACAATGTTGTGAAGTAGCCTGCATACTGACCTAACATCCAAGTCCATAGGCCATCCCAAGGATTGCAAAGCAAATCAGGATCCTATGGACCAACGAGGAAATGCGCAATACAGATAAGTATTGGATTATTTTGCAATATTTTTCTTATGAATATACATATGTATATGATTTGGTTATGATGTTTTAAGCTCTTTTTCTAGAGATAAAACCGACGAGAATAAACTAAACATGTGAATCTATTCAATGTTTGAATATAGGTATCGCGGGGAGCAAGGACTATGAGAGCAGCCTAGGGGTGCATGTGGACATGTGACTGTCCTGAAGAGCTCGATATGACCAGTAATGAAAAAGGTGCTAGTAAGACTGTGAAGGTCCTAGCAGCTGAGACAAACCATATGGGGAGGATCCATGGTTGAGATGTTTGAAATAGACCATAGACACTAAGTGTCATGGCCACGGGGGATTGGTCCATCATTCATGGTGAAGTGAAAAAGGGTGGGAGCATGAAAAGCCACAACGGTGGTGTGGGTTCTGTAGCTAGAGTTTTCACCCTAGATTGTGCTGATGAGCACCTACTAAGGAATCTGGAATCCTTAGTAGCAGTTCAATGATGTAAACAAAAATAAACTGAAACAAAGACTAAGCTAAAGCAGTGAAAAGTAAATAACATGAAGCAAAATAGTAAAGAAATGTATAATGGTGATTTTATTGATATTACCTCCGATGAGGAGGTTGGTGGAGTCCGTTGCGCTGGTCCAATGTCGGTGGCTTCGAGCTCCAAGCTACTTCTTTTCCTTCTCCGGTGGTGGAAATGGGCCAAAAAGAGTTCTCAATGGTGAAAGTAGCTTGATGGTAAGCTAGGGTTTCGAGAATAATTTCGGCAGAGGCAGGATGCTTATGATAATGGATGTGAAATGAGGGGTCTTCACCACTTATTTATAGTTTTTTAGTGGTGGAATGCTGGCCCATGGTTTTGGAAACCATATGGTTTAGGGCAGCTTGTTTAGGGTTTTTTCCTCCTTTCCTCATTATTTTATATTTTTTCTTCCCTTTTTGGGGATTTTTGCTATTTTTAGAGGAATTTTGGACATTTTTGGAGGAAAAATGGGGTTTTTAGCCTTTTGGAGGTATTTTAGGCCTTTTGGAGGCTTTTTAGATGGTTTTATGGCCTTTTAGAGGCATTTTAGGCCTTTTGGAGGCTTTTTAGTGGGATTTTTAGGGAAATACGGTAGGAAAATGGACAAATGAGCCATGTAGTGGGGTAGATGAGGTAGTTAACCATTTTTGGGTGTTAACAGATTGACCCCTGATGTGCGAGGGCAGGAGCTGATCGTATGGCCGATGGACATCATAAGTCATATCTGGTTTGCTTGGGGTGTGGAGAAGAGAAGAAAGCAACTGAAGTCCGGGACACCGATCTCGAACCACCTGCGAGGACTGAAAAGTACATAACCTCAATAATGGATGAGGGAACATCTGATAATATGGACGAGGCGGGAATTCCCATGCTCATATCAAGATATAACATAGCAATATAAATGGTCCTCAAATACTCGATGAGGAAAAAATCTCAATATATGGACGAGGCGGGCATTCCCATGCTCGTATCAAGATACAAAAAAAAATAACTATGTGAGGCCCGAAATGAAGGACCTGTAGTAGATAGGCACTATGCATATCAGGAGGGTCCAGAAGGGACACAAATCTGGATCATACTGCTGAGCTGACAAACTGATACACTGGAATGGCAGCAGTGCTACTGAATGGGGTTCTGAAGGAACTGATACGCTGCTGGATCAGAGTGGGAAGGGTCACACTCGTAATGGTACACTGATCTGGAACTGAACTGGGTACTCAAGGAAGCATAGAACTGGATGGCTTCCGAATACAATCGCCAACGCATCCCCGACATCCATGGGAACATATAACTGGTCGTTCCAAAGTGACTCACCAATGTGCTAGAGTCGGGGGAAATCCGGGGTCTTCGACACAAAATGGAAAGGATATATATCCTGCGCGATTCTCAACGATGCGAATAAGGTACTGAAGTCGAGCATGTGAGAAACAACCATTCGGAGAGGCAATGATGACTCCTTTCAAAATGGTCCGTAGGCACTCACCACAGATGGTGATGGGTCCAAGGCGCAGGAGCCTCTAGGTCTATCCTCTGGAAGAGAGGAGTTGTCGTCGACAGAGGGAGACCTGCAACTATCAAGGCAATGATGTTTCCTTGACAGGAGCACGAGGTGCAAAACCGAACTGTGATAGTACTGATGGTAAGAGTGATAAACTGGTGGGACGAACTGGGCAAGTAGAGTGGGTGGGCTCAAACTTACTTTGTTCAGAGTATGATGGTGGGGATGATCGGGCAGCACATGAAACTGATGGGTGGTAAAGGGATCATAGCGGTAAGGGATCTGGGAAGTTCACTGGGCTGAGGGAGACTCAAGCTGTGGTAACATGGTAGGAGACTGGAGAATACTCTCAACAAAGGCGACCTGATTGGAGGTGCTGCCGAGAGGATTGATCATAGTGCCAAGAGGTGGGGGGGACTTCTTCATGGGTTATGGAACGGGAAGAAGTGGGGATATATAAATGCTACTGTCGTGTGGATTTTTCGAGCCCATGACAGTACATGCTCGTGGTTTCTTTCATATTTACTGAGTCTGAAAGCAAATAAGAAGGCTCTGTAGTGATGGAATGTTACTGTCATGTGGATTTTGCGAGCCCATGACAGTTCATGCTCATGGTTGCTTTCAATTTTAAGGAGTCTGAAAGCAAATAAGAAGACTTTGTATGGATGGAATGGTACTGTCATGTGGATTTTGCGAGCCCATGATAGTTCATGCTCGTGGTTGCTTTAAATTTTAAGGAGTCTGAAAGCAAATAAGAAGACTCTGATGGAATGAAATGGCACTGTCATGTGGATTTTGCGAGCCCATGATAGTTCATGCTCGTGGTTGTTTTCAATTTTAAGGAGTCTGAAAGCAAATAAGAAGACTCTGTATTGAATGAAGTAGCACTGTCATGTGGATTTTGCGAGCCCATGACAGTTAATGCTCGTGGTTTCTTTCAATTTTAAGGAGTCTGAAAGCAAATAAGAAGACTCTGTATTTGGAATGGTTAGGCAAGGAGGAAGTGTTCAATTAGGGGACATTTATGATGATCAGAGCTGAGGGCAGGGGGGAACACTAGTGGATCTCCTTGTAGGGTGGATGGATGGTGGCAAAATAACGAGACCTTTGCAGTATGACAGGAGTGAATGGCTCATGTAAAAAGTGTGGAACGATCATACTGCGGACGATGTGGCGCGCGTAGCCGAGGCGACTATGAGTGTCTAAAAAATGGGTAAAAAATGATGTAGTCAAAAAGATGCAACGAGGTGACCATTGTGAAGGTCTCGTCGTGCTGGTTCCAATGGTGGAAACGGTTCGGAAAATGGACTCCGTATGGGTTCGAAATGGCAAAACAAGGAAAGGGTCAACGGGCTATAAATAGTAAGTGGGCCCAATATGACACGTCATTTGTACTATTCCCATTTCGCACACGATCGGAGTGTACCAGAGCTTACGTGGGATTTTTGGACGATCTGACCGGCGGTTTTGAGATTCGGGAGAGCCAGGTATTCCTTTGAACTTATGCCTGTTTTCTTTTTGGGCTGGGGGGAGGGTTGTGGGTCCCGGGAGGGTGTTTGTACGGTCCACAAGGGTGGACCGCGACTGTCGGTCTTGGCAGCCGCAGTCTGAACCGCAACTGTCCGGCTTGACAGCCGCGGTCTGGACCGCGACTGTCGGGCTTTGACAGCCGCGTTCTAGACCGCGACTGTCTGGCTTGATAGCCGCGGTTTGGACCGTGACTGTTGGTTTTGACAGCCGCGGTCTGGACCGCGACTGTCGGTTTTGACAGCCGCGGTCTAAACTGCGACTGTCGGCTTCACAGCCGCGGTCTGGACCACGACTGTCGGCTTCACAGCCACGGTCTGGAACGCGACTGTGGGCTTGACAGCCGCGGTCTGGACAGCAACTGTCGGCTTGACAGCCGCGGTCTGGGCCGCGACTGTCGGCTTCACAGCCGCGGTCTGGGCCGCGACTGTCGGCTTGACAGCCGCGGTCTGGGCCGCGACTGTCGGCTTGACAGCCGCGGTCTGGACCGCGACTGTCTTTTGTGTCAGGAGTTGTTTGGGAAGGGTGAGAATGTCTATTTTGAACAAGAATCTAATGAGGCTTTGTTGTGTGACTGACAGGATGCCACGGACTGTATGGAGAGAGCGAGAGATGCCAGAGGGGCTGGTGGACATTATCCGAGAGGACCGGCGCGTGCGTTCGATGCTTGGGATATTCGGCCTACTAAAGTTTGCTGAGATTCCGATGATTCGGTCAGCAGGGTTGCTACTGAACCGCTTAGTGAGTTTCTGGGAGCCAGATTCACTGGCGTTCCGAGTACAGGGGGAGAGGGTGGACCTCACCCTTGCTGATGTCTATTTTCTGATGGGGTTGCCTTGCCTAGGGAGGGTGGCAGATACCCAGCCGCGGGGGTCCGCCGATCTTGATATTGTTGATATGGCAGTGCGGTTCTGTGGGGCAGAGGCGCGGGTGCATCGGAATGCACTCCGAGTTAGCGACTTACAGGAGCCAGTGGTTCGAGCGACGGCCGCATGTATAGTGCGGATCCTGGGCTCTCAGGCACCTGAGAAGGTGTCTGGGGGGCAGATGCAGCTTGTGGAGCGTACACTGGAGGGGACTTATTTTGCATGGGGTCAGATGTTCCTGACCTGCGTTCAGCGACAGCTGATCGCAGCAAAGGAAGCTGGCAAGGGATTCTGCTTTGGGTCGTTCTTGCGCGCCTTCTTTATGGAGAGGGTCCCCACACTGCGGCCGCGGGTGCCGGTTAGGGCAGGAGGTGTGAGGGAGCCTCGTATGATTCGGTGGGGGGAGATGATGCGCCGCCATGGTGGTGGTGATGTGGGCCGGTTTTTTACGGATGAGTTGTACATGCAGTGGCTCCAGTTGCCACTGACGCTGGAGGACTTTCCTTATAGGGACATGGATTACACAGGGGATCCAGATGCGCCCCGTCCACCCGGACAGGAATGGGGTCCAGATGGTATGTATCATTTGGATTGTTTTGTCCAGTTTTTATGTTATGTATGATGTATGTTTGATATAGAGTTACTGACAAGTGGTCGATTTGCAGATGTGGGCCGCAGCCGCCGCCAGGGCATGTGGCGCGGCGAGGGATAGTGGCAGTTCCGGCTTTGCCCGGGCGGGGTCCGGTGCATCGGCGAGATGCGGATGGGGCGCTAGAGTCTGTACGCATGCTGCTAGAGCGGCTGTTGACGGGAGTGAGCGATGCGGGGTGGGAGGACCTTCTGCGAGATGTACGTCGGGATTGTAGGCAGGCGCCCCGGGATTTCAGAGGGATAGCGTTCCGGGTGGCTCTCCTGGCGGAGAGGGCACGAGCACTGGTACCAATGCCTAGGCGAGCTGAGGACTGATCAGAGCAGGAGGAGGAGTCAGAGGCGGCTGACACGGAGAGTGATCCGGGGTATGATTCCCACTAGGGAGAGCAGGGGTCTCTCCCTGATTTTTGTAGCTGCGGCTTGTATTTGATGAGTTTTGAGGGATGGACATGCCTATTTTTTGTCTAGCTGAGTACTGGGGTACTCAGAACATGTATAGTTCTGAACATGTATTTTTTGACTTGTATATATATATATATGCATGTGGATGCACATTTTTTGGTGATATTGTCTCATTTGTACGCACGTGGATGCGCTTTATGATGTGTTTGATACTGCACGTGGATGCAAGTAGTCTAGGATGTTGGGCACGTGGATGCCCCTTTGTTGATATGATATGATGTATGTATGACTAGGCACATGGATGCCCCTATGGATGCAAATGTCATTTTTATGGTTTTATGTTTTATGTACACAAATGTTGATGCAATGCAGTCGTTTTTTTTTTGTATATGTGGATGATATGCTATGGGGTAATGATGCATGATGGAGGTGTTACATAGTGTGATTGATATGCCAGTCTAGGATATTGTTCGCCATTTGGTCTGCGACACTATTATAGGCTCTTGGGACATGTGTGAATGTAATGGATTCAAACTGTCGGCTAAGTTGTTTTGTACGCAGGAATTTTCTAAACAGGCATGGATCACGCACCTGGTAGCAGTTGTTGAGCTGGAAGACAAGAAGCTGGGAGTCCAAGAACACATGAAGGTGACGTATGCCCATCTGGAGGGCAGCAGTTAGGAGACCGGTCACAGCATCGTACTCCACCTGGTTATTGGTGGCAGTGCCGATACATATTCCGTCGAGGTGGATGCGTTCGTTGGAAGGGGAGTATAAGACCCATGCTGCGGAAGCTAGGTTGGGAGACCAGCAGCTGGCACCATCAGTGAAGCCGATGTAACAAGGTGGAAGAGGATCCATCTGTGGGCATGCAAAAATGCAATAAATGTGAGATTGTGGTAAAAAAAAATGGTGAAAAACAAAAAGAGAGCAAACTGTGCAAATGTGGACCAATGAGGTCACGGTTTCGGTTATGGGTAGAAACGTTTCAGATACAACCCATTCCGGGGGTTGGAGAAGGGTCGTCCTTCAAAGTCTGCTAAAATGTATGCCCCCTTGCCGAGGCAAGTTTGCACAATGTAAGGGCCTTGCCACATGGACTCGAATTTTCCTTTACCTATTTTGTCGTTGGCTTGGTCATAGGCGAGGACGAGGTCTCCTTCGTGGAAAGTTCGAGGGTGGACATGTTTGTCGTAATGAGCTTTGGAGCATGTTT
>LPNX011093682.1:504936-551392 GCA_001517045.1 Pseudotsuga menziesii | reverse complement strand
ATAGATTGTGTGCATGTGAGGTTATGAATCCAAAATAGTTACTCAATGACAATAACAATGTATGAAAAACTGTAAAAACTTTTACCATGCAAATTTTTTTATTTTTTATTTTTTAAAATAAACAATGCTAAAAATTTAAACAATGCTGGAAAACAGGGAACAGAAATGGCTGCAGGTCTGCAAGTGGTACAGGTGGCTGTGCAAGTGCAGGAAAAATGGAGGCAAAGAGGCTGGGTTTCGGCGCGGAAACAAGGTCAAAAAACAGTTCGCGGACCGCGGGTATGGGGCGGACTCGCGCGATCGGACCGTGGGTTGGAAGGCAACAGTCGCGCGCAGATCGCGGGTTTAAAGGAAACAGGCGCGGTCTAGGTCGCGGGTTTCGGGATGACAATGGCGTTCGGAACGCGACTGTGTAATGAACAGGCGCGGTTGGATCGCGACTGTGGGCGGAAAAAACGCGGTCGGGGCGCAGGAAAAAAGGCTGACAGCGGCGGGCTGGTCGCGGGTTACGGCCTGAAATGCGCGGTCGGGCCACGGCTGCGGAGGGAAAAAACGCGGTTTCCGGCGGCCGAAAATGACGGCCGAAAGTACAGTACGAAAATATAAAATTAAAAAGACAGCGGAGTCGCCAAAACTGTAGCTAGAGTTTTCACCCTAGCTTGTGCTGATGAGCACCTACTAAGGAATCTGGAATCCTTAGTAGCAGTTCAATGATGTAAACAAAAATAAACTGAAACAAAGACTAAGCTAAAGCAGTGAAAAGTAAATAACATGAAGCAAAATAGTAAAGAAATGTATAATGGTGATTTTATTGATATTACCTCCGATGAGGAGGTTGGTGGAGTCCGTTGCGCTGGTCCGATGTCGGTGGCTTCGAGCTCCAAGCTGCTTCTTTTCCTTCTCCGGTGGTGGAAATGGGCCAAAAAGAGTTCTCAATGGTGAAAGTAGCTTGATGGTAAGCTAGGGTTTCGAGAATAATTTCGGCAAAGGCAGGATGCTTATGATAATGGATGTGAAATGAGGGGTCTTCACCACTTATTTATAGTTTTTTAGTGGTGGAATGCTGGCCCATGGTTTTGGAAACCATATGGTTTAGGGAAGCTTGTTTAGGGTTTTTTCCTCCTTTCCTCATTATTTTATATTTTTTCTTCCCTTTTTGGGGATTTTTGCTATTTTTAGAGGAATTTTGGACATTTTTGGAGGAAAAATGGGTTTTTTAGCCTTTTGGAGGTATTTTAGGCCTTTTGGAGGCTTTTTAGATGGTTTTATGGCCTTTTAGAGGCATTTTAGGCCTTTTGGAGGCTTTTTAGTGGGATTTTCAGGGAAATACGGTAGGCAAATGGACAAATGAGCCATGTAGTGGGGTAGATGAGGTAGGTAACCATTTTTGGGTGTTAACAGGTTCCAGGATGGAAGAAAACAAACAGGGTAAAAACTCTTGCTTCTCTCTTTTTCCTTTCGAATATGTATATATATATATATATATATATATATATATATATATGCATTGAGAAAAGAAATGTTTGTTGAATGCATGTATGACTGAAAATAGAATGTGTGTATTTGCTTAAAGTAAATTGTGAACACTTGAATGGTTAATTCCCTACCCAGGAATGGACATGAGTAAGCTCATGTGCCTGTTGGGAAGGCATGAAAAATATGAAAGTCTCCTTGATGAGGCTTCGACTGTCAAGCCAATTGGGCAAATAAATGATTGATATTAATGCCTATAGTATGCTTGGCCTAACAGAATTTCAATGATGCATTTCATAGGTGAGAAAGGTGAAATATGGTGGTGCACATTGATCATGGCAGCAGATCAAAATTTGCTGGACTTTGATGGAAGTCTCCTTCAAACGATTTCTAGGACCCAAGAGAACCTTGGAGAGATGCCCAAGATACAGAAAAGGCAGAATGAAATGAACCATTAGATTTTGCAAGACTCTATTGGTTTTCAAAGGGAGGTGAAAATACTTCTAGGATCCATCGACAAAGGAAAGGAAGGTGGATCAATGATGGGACATTTGTCCAAGCGATCCATTAAGAAACAGTCCGGGCATGAAGACTCAAAGGAAAGTGAGAAAGTAAAGATGAAGCAGCCAGTGAAATGCTGGGAATGCGGAGGACATCATTTATGCTGGTATTGTCCAGTGACGGAACATAAAGAGGGTAGTAGTCATAAGGTTCCTAGGCCTTGGGATAATCGAAGAGCTGAGAACTAGCAAGAAAAATTCATGGAAGCCAAGGGGCTTGGTCCTGAACGTTCACATTAAATGAGTGAACATGGGACAGGTCTGCAAAATTTTGAAATTTTGATGTGCAAATTGTATATGTATTGGAACACCAAGGACGGTGTTATTCCAAGGGGGAGGGGATTGTAATACCCCGGTTTTGACCCCATGTGCGTTAAAGGGTACATGATGTATATTTTGTAATTAATCATGGTGAGGAGATAAAGGCAAAAGCCCCACCATCAATTTGACTGTGTTATGTTTTGGCAATAGGGAGCGTTGCCAATGGTATATCGTGCTGTTCGACACATTATAGCTTTGGCATCATGTAAATAAACACATCAATTTAATTAAACCTATAGCCAGCTTTGACGGTGCAAGGTTACATGAAAACGACATGATTCCAAAGGATAAGCGGGGGGTTGTCTAAACCGTGGGGGCCATTGGGAGTTAGCCATGTGTCACCACCACCCCTGTTGTTCTATTGTTAGTTGGGGAAATGATTTACTGATAGAAAGACCATGCCTACTTCAACTCTCAACGACGTGCGGATGGTTTTCCCACTAACTAGATCGTGATTCTGTTCATCTCCATTCACGCGAATGGAGTTAAAGGTTACACATTCCTTTGTTTGGGGGTTCTCCCCTTCCTCCTTTCTCACCGATTGCTAGTCGGGGGTGTTCTTCCTCTTGATCGCGTAGCGTTTTCGGTGTCTTTTCCTCACCATTTTTCAGACTACATATTGTTTGGGTATGTGCATCATTGTGTGGAGGATGGGATTTCAGGGATAGTTCAGGGAGTTGCGTTTTGTCTTTCCCATATAGAGTGGATCATGAGCTAAGTTGTTTTGGCCACTCATTGCTAGTTCCAGTCTCCCCCATGCATTGTTGACTGTGTCTCCCTTTACAATGCGGCATTTGCCGAAGATTGCTGTGGTTTTACCCTGTGGCTCATCGCTAAACCGTGGTGGTTGTGCTCCTCTGTTCATTTGATTGTTGTGGATCCCTACGCTATGGGGATGGTGGTTTCTTTCCCTTTTTTTAGGGGTTGTCTCTTTCCTTGCATACAAGTTGAGAGTCTGTTCTTCCCTTTCCTCTACTTGTGTAAATTCTCCAGCAATCACATTGGGAATGGTGTGTGCTATGAGCTTAGGGATGTTGGTGGGCTATTGATCTTCACATTCGTTGGCTGAGTTTTCCCTTGTCCATGATCGGGGTGTGGCTTCTTCCAACTGTAGACTGTGTAGTTGTTACAATCATTTCTTGTGGTTTTGGGGCTGTTGTCTTCCCCTGGTTTTGGGTTGCTTCTTGGTTTCTAAGGTTATCAGGATTGTTCTGAGTTGTTTTGGCCACTCTAGGGCCAAGAACAACTATAAAGCGTTGTTTCACATGAACTGTGTTTTACCTTTTGTTTGGGTTTCTCACTCGGTGGTCTTCCTCTTCCTCATAGAGCTGTGGACTATTCCTTTTGCTGCGGTATGCAGTGGTTGGTCTTTGGGCCATTGAGAGTAGGATTAGAGGCTCCGTATGCTTGATAAAACTGGTGTTTGAGGTCATCATCTTAGAATTTAGCCTTTCGTAGCTCCTTGACGGCCTGATAAACCCGATTGTGTGGGCTTGGATGATTTGTGTACCTTGGCTATGTGTAAGCCTGCTTTGACCCTTATTCCTTGAGGAATCATGCCTAGCTCAGGAGTGGCAGTGTTGCTGAGAGATTGATGAGCACGTTGGCCTATGGTTGGGTTGAACGTTGCAGCGACGTAGCTGGTTGCGGGACGAGTTCTTATCAGATGAGTATTCTTGTCCATTTTACTTTTGGCACTATATTTACTGATTAACGAATATGATGAACATGTGGCATGCTTGAATGAATGTATGTTTGCTTCTATTATGTATTATGTTTAAGGATTATACATCGTAGTATGTATTATGTTTAAGTTTTTTATTTCAGCATTATATGCCTGTTCATGTTCATGGGGCTGTTTTCCCGCATGTTTGGTGTTAGTAGCATCCTCTTCGTCGGTCAGAGGGTCGGGGACATTACATTAGTGAAAAAAATGTTAATTTCTAACATTTTAGTCATAAATTCACTTATAATACTAAAATTAATAAAGTGGAAATAATAAGGTGAAACCCACATATGTCATAACTCCAAATTTTCACACAAATTTAAATTTTTTGATGTAATATAAATTGTCTAAAGTCGCAGTTTGATAACTGCTAGCGGCTAACGGAAAAATGAAAAAGTTAACCAAAGTAACCATTAACTTAATCACATAAAAATTATCATTGTTTTAATTTCAATATGTGATGTAAATAACCTGCATTTATTTGTTTCTAGCTCTACTTATGAATTGATTTTTTCAAGCAGGTGAGAAGTTATGTTCTAACTAGGGCTTACTTAGCGATTGCTAACTTAGATGGATTTCTGGATCTTACAGGCTTGACAGGTAAATTTTGAACCAGTAAGAGTATATTAAGGTGTTAATCCATATATACCTCTTTAGCATAAATAATATGCTAGACTAAAAGTTTGCTTAATAGAATTCAAGGATACGACAAGGTAAGTTAATGTTTCTTTACTTGTTTTGGAAGTGTGACAGTACTTTAAATTAATGTCGTAAAGATCAATAACTTTTCCCTACTGATTGTCTTTTATCAGAATGACTGCTACTTTAGATAAATCTTCCTTCTATCTAAATGCTAAGTTATTTACCAGTTTTTCATAGAGCTCATGATTTAGTATATCAACAGTCTTACTGAAATAAGAGTTTCATGCTGCTTTTATTTCTAAAAATTAAAACACTGCTTCAGTATGAAAATAGATCTAAGGCCTTTGAAGAAACAAGCTTACACAGAACTCTATTTTTTTCTTTTATTTAGCTTCAGTAGAGGAAATTATCAGCTTATTATTGTATTGTATTTATATATGATCATTTGCATAAATGTCATCGAGTTGTGATTCCTATCCTCCAAATTTCTTCATGACATAAGTAATGTGACGCAATTACATTATCATATTATTTATTTATAAATAATAGTGATTCTATATGTATTCGTGGATACTTTTACTATATTAACTACCAAGTCTAATCTAGCCTTGGTTTAATTCATTTAGAGCTTTGTTTCTTATGGAGACCTAAATGATTATAAACCTCCAAGAAGTTTATCTTACTCTATGGTACTATAGACTAAACATATAAGTGTAAGAGATTACTTCAGGGTGTAAATAATTTTGATTTTTATATACACATTGATGATTTATAAACTAAATTCTTACCATTAATGTTTACATAAAACTAGTTCTAAGAACATTGTTCTTTATTGTAAAGTTTGAATCAATGATTATTATTAGAACTAGTAACTTATGATTAAGGGCATATACTCTACTATGGATCTTTGCATAGTTGTTATCTTACCAACGAAAGATTTCAATGTTTACATATAATAAGGGTTAACGATGCAATATATGTTTTGGTTCATTACCTACGAAGATTCCAAGGTTTGTAAAATAAGGTTTATCGATACAATGAAAACCTCATTCTTTGACAGAGCTTGACTTCATAGCTCATCAGTGAAATGATATGTATTGACATTGTACATTATATTATCGTTGTGGTCATTATTTAAATTATTAACAACAATATGGTTCCTAGCAGTGCAGTGGAAACTATACAACTCGACCCACTATGTACTGAATAAATTTGTGGGCATGTGGAACATCCACCATCATGCAATGCATGATTTAAAAGCCTACCATGCAACCCTAACTTCCTTATTCTTCGTCGATGGTTTTGTTCTTAGCACTGTCTCATTTTACTGCGGCCATGAGGGCTCGATTGTGCTCATCTCCAGCTCCATTATTGGTGTGTAAAGAAGTGTTTCCACTCTAGTGTATGGGTTGTGAAGTTCACAGCTCACATTTGGTTTTTCTTCCTGCATACATTATGCTATCATGAGGGTAGTGAAGGTCTGTTAGTAGTTTTTTAGTGTTGTTTCCTGTCGTGGCCATTGCCAAAGCTTACTCCTGTTCCAGTTGTCTATGTAAAATGTATTGTGAGCCCCATCGCCTTTGTCACTAGTGAACACAAGGGTTGTGCTGCTCATGGTGTGGGATCTAATCCTCCTTGGCTCTTGAATCTTGCACCTTCATGTAAAGAGTTTATTTTACAATTGTTATAAATTTTCAGTTAGAGTGTTATTTATAGAATAGTCATCTTCTAACTATAACCCTCAGGTTTGCTTGCAGGATGCAGTTCGCCCTTATGCTTGGAAGAACCCTCTCCATGTTTTTATATACAGCAAGACCTATAGGTAAGCCTCAGTTACAATGTGGCAACTTCGTGCTTGTACAGATTAGGGAAAAAGGGTTTGAGTTGGAGAAGAAATACGACCTCGGTTCCTTCGGTGTTTAAAATGCTTAGCTTAGTTGTTATTTAGCATTTCACTGTTGTCGACTTATTGATAGGTTTATAGCCTTATGGCTAAGTAATGATATACTCGGTTTCTTAATATGTGGAGGTTCTCTTGTCTTCATGGTTTTAATGGTTCTCTGTTTCGAATACTTTAATAAAATATACATTGTTTTATAAAAGTTATTATAGTAATGAATTTTTTATAAGTTGATTGTTAGTTTTATCTTTCGAACCCTCGCCACGATGCTAGGTACACTGGGCCTGAGCTGGGTGAAGTAAATGTGTTATGTCTTAAGCCTTTCAGCGTGACACAGTAATACATTTGGTTTAAAAAGGATTTTAAAACTCAAGTTCTGTCTCATTTGTACATCAGTTTTATAACTTATAAATCATGACTCTGTGTAATTTTGAGTCTCCCCTTCCTCGACAATTAATGATGGTAATTATTTGTTTTAATATTTTTCTTGTAAATTAATAAAGTAAATGTAGAGACTGTAAACTGAGTCTTAACATAAAATTGATATGTTTATACTTATAAATTCGGATAAAATCCTAGGGTTACTGTAAAAGAACCCCTAGATAAATATATTCTTAAATTTATGAGTTATGTTGGTTTCTGTTTACCTATTTTATGTTGTTACAAAAGTATTGATATTGTTTATCCTATTAAATATTTTCTTTTCTTTCACATAAAAGATTTATACAAATACTCTAAGTTCTTGTTATAAGACTGTACCCATTCTAGTGCATACTTTAGTATTCTAGTTTTTAATTTTAATTTGTTTATTCTGTTTAGAAGAATACTTCTATAAAAAGAATGAAAGTAGAATTAGGGTTTGACCCTCACGTTAAACCTACACAGATTTAGATCTTGTTTGGAAAATAATTATTCTTAAATAGGTAAATTCTTAACTTTGTTCTATTTAGTGTTTACATTTAAATTTTCATTTGTTTACTACTCTGTTAATTAGTGAAGATTTAGAGATATGTAATGTTTAAAACATTAAGTCTGAACTTTGATTATTTCTTCATTAATAGTATTTGTAACCTAATCCTATGCTAATATATAATAAATAATAGTTTAAGCTAAAAGATATAAGTGTGGTTAAACCCTTGTTTTAGATATTTACAGTATCTCCTATAATTTTTATTGTATTAGTATAAATCTTTACTATAACTCTATTGTAGTAATGGTATTTCTTTTACATATATAAGCTTGTTAAAACAATAAACATAAATACCAGAACAGTCTTCATTTTAATAATAACTTACATACTGAAATAAATTACCCTCCTATCTACAAAAGGCAGAACCCTATCTATTCTATTCAATCTCTTATCATTTTCTTTCATCTACTTAAGATATTCTAACTGTGCTGGAGTATGGCCTCTTTTTTCAATAAAACATACCACATCATTTCTACTTTGAAAAAATAAATGATTAACATAAACATTTAACCCTAAAAATTAACATCTAACCAATACAAATAACATACAACACCAATAGTTTTCATCCCAAAAATGATCAAATTTCAATAAATATACCACATATCCTTTGTACTTTGCAAAAATAAGATTAACATAAACATCTAACCGTAAACATCAACATCTAACCAATACAAATAACATACAACACGGATAGTTTTCTTTACAAAAAGATCAAATTTCAATAAAACATACCACATATCCTTTCTACTTTGAAAAAATAAACTAACATCTAACCAATACAAATAACATACAACAAAAATAATTTTCTTCACAAAAAAATCAAATTTCAATAAAACATACCAGATATCCTTTCTACTTGGAAAAAATAAAGGATTAACATAAACATCTAATCCTAAACATTAACATCTAACCAATACAAATAACATACAACACCAATCATTTTCTTCACAAAAAGATCAAATTTCAATAACACATACCACATATAGTTTCTACTTTGAAAAAATAAACAATTAACATAAATATCTAACCATAAACATAAACTTCCAACCAATACAAATAACATAAAAAACCACCACTATTACTGTCCTTCAACGAATCTAAGTGTTCACCATTTAATGGACAATTTAAATCCAATACTACTTGCACTGAAATGCTCGACGAAAAACCTAAATCTTATTTGGAAAACCTGCCCTAAATCTCATATGGAAAAGCTGCGCTGAAATGCTCTACCGCAGAAAGAACAAGTGCTCCCCAGTTTCAGTCGTGTCTCGACGACAGACAGGACAACTGTTACTCGATATCAACCACGGCGAAATGCAATCTTTGTGAAATATGTGACCGCAATGAGGCTGACTCGCCTCCTCTCCCAATTCAAAATCCTCCAGGCAGATTGGGCAGGTTGAAGTAATGCTATTGTTATCACTGATATGCTCGCCTGAAATAGTAATAGGTATGATTTCGCCAACTTCCTCTGCCATAAACGCACCGTACATTGTAAATCTATCTGAAAAACGTTGCCATCGTTCACTAAATTCTGTTATTGTCAGGTCAATCTCAAAACTAATTTCCACGGGGATTGGATGACGAATATCGCTCAATTCTGTAACAAATTCCTGCATCTTGCCGTGTAGCAAAAGATATTGGTTTTCGGAATCAGGAGCTGGCCACCGTTCCTCAAATTCCACAAAATCTTTTATAATGTCCTGTATCTTACGTAATAATCGTCGTCCTCCTTCAGCGGCTTCTATTTGTGCGCCCTGTGATCTTTCAGTTAATAATCGTTGTCGTTCCGCAAGTTCTTCTAATCTCCGTTCTAAGTCGGCATTAATTTGATCCGGGATTTGACTCTGAAACATGCTCCATTCGTAGATAAGTTCAGTTCTCCTATGCTGTATTTCATAAGTTCTGGATAGCGTGAGTTCTGGTGCAGGATCAGGGCCCTCCCATCGTTTCTCAAGTTCTCCAAAATCTCTTATAATATCCTCAAGTTGAACTAATAATCGTTGACCTTCTGCTTCCATTTCTATATTGAAACGATGGCAGTAACCTCTATCACGAAAAAAAAAAACGATGGTAGCTCCCTCTACTGGCCACCAACTCAATCCGGAACGACTGCTAAAATAAAAACTGTGACACAAAAAAGGGAATGACTTTGTTAGACAGAACAGAAATTGAAATGCCTCTGCTTTTCTATGAGAAGAGGGGACTGCTCGCTCAAATTTATATTACAATGAAAAGATCCAAGGTCAATCCATAATTCAATGTGTGTCGGCTATGATAAGGTGATGAGTACACTCCACTCCTTTAAATTTATATGACATAAAATAATTTAGATTATTTTTTAATAGAATTTCCATGTATTTTCAAACTTTTCATGGTGTATTATTAATGACGAAAAGCTTCTTGTATATCTAGTAGATTGCATGGTATTTTTTTATTTTTATTTGTTTTTGGTCCATGAAGTATTCTCATATGGTTGATGAGGTAAGGTTGTATTTATATTAAGATATATATTCTATTATTTTATAATGGTGGTTGGCTGGGTTGAAGGTTTTTACAGGCTTACACATGTTCACTTATCATACATTTTTATTGGAAAAAATACCCACACTTTTTAGCTTTGGATATGCATACAAATAAGGACAGGGTCAATGAGAATGAGAAGAAGCAGGCATGATGGGTTAACAAAAAATAATAAAAAATAAAAATATATTTTTAGGGTCACAACCTAATGAAAGACTAATTTGGTGTGTGAGACCCACTTGTCTCTGGGAGAAGTGTGGGAGAAGTCCTCATCTTCCCCCTCCACATATCAATTTGACTACTGAAGTCTATAGAGATATGAATACACTATCCCCCTCAAGCCTACAATAGCATAAGAAGAAACACATGTTCTTCAACATTAGCCTTACTACATGGAGAGAAGGTATTTCGATAATGTGTGATTGTTTGTGCACATTCCTTCACATCCACTCACACATGAGCACACACAACGACAGATGCCTAACATGATGGGTGATGAGGGTGATGTACTAATGTTGTGTTATGTGTGTGGAGGGGTGAAGGACATATGCGTGTTTGTGTGTGCCAGCCCACATGAGGTTAAGTAATTTGTAAATTTTCATGCTCATTCAATTGGAATAGTCCGTCGTAATAATATGTGACAAGTTTTTACAAACCCTTGTAATGCAATCTTTGAAATAAAACTAAAATTTAATATTACAAATGTACCACAAAAAAATGTTGAAATAGTCTTAGACTCAAATGAAAGAAGATAAATAAAATAATAGACAATCCACTTAATGAACCCAATATGTGAAAACCCAAGCAAAAGGTGAGGTGTATGCATTGCACTTTTCTTTTTAAAAGAATGTGACCTTACTATTCAATTTCCATGGGCATTATTGTTTATATGGTTGCTACAAGTTATTCTACATTTTATGGTATACTCCAATATTCCCCTCCTTTCCTCTATTCAACTATGGAGCAATAATAATAATAAAATAGAATGGAACCCATTATTTTTAAAGTGGCATAATATTTAGCAATGTGATGATCTAGTTATATGAGGTTAGCGTTATGGTTTTATATGTATCAACTACAAGTTGGGATTAAGGTTTTATTTCCCTTATATATTTTTTGAAATTGCATACATTACTAGCACCATATGTGTGAGTAATGGACTTTGACATCGCCTCTACTTTGTACACCATGGGTCAACAACATAGGTCAACTTATTGGAGACATGACTTCTTTATGCAAACATTTATTGGGGTGATCTTTCCATACATGGAAATATATCAATATCTAGAGTAGCATCAAGAGGATGAGAATTTTGGTCAAAAACTTTTTACATCAAAAAAATATCTTTGATGCTTAAAACAATCTCCAAATTTTTCTAGAACCTAAATCACCAAAAGAAAATGTTAAAATACTGAGAGGGGGGTAAATCAGTATTTGCACATTCTTAAATTTTTAATCAAAATCAAGTTGTTGATCATCAATCATAGCATATCATCAATGTGTATGAAAATAACAAGATGCACAATACAAAATAATTTTTTACTAGAAGCCCAAGTCCGAGGCGTAAAACCATGGAAGCATTTTAAAATAGTTTTCTAGAAAAAATTTGAGGGAAGAAACAACCCCTTTACTACAAAAACATCAATTTTTCAGCTACAACTTGAAGGTGGTTAGGGCCTCTTGATTTACAGGCTACAACATGAAGGAAGCTACAACTCCCTAGTTTTCTATCTACAACCGAAAGGAGGCTAGAAACTCCTTTCCTTGCCCCATCTTGCCACCCAGATAAGAAAAAGATTGCCGAACATGTGAACCTCTCAAACCAAACTCTGAATATGTTGGTAATAACCTATGCACTTTGATCACTTCCAAATCATCCCTGTATACCAACAAGTACTTTCACTATCATACATTGATCATGTACATCATTCTAGACCTCATCATACAAAATTATTGAACATGTAAGTATGCTCTGCTTTCATTGAACATAAAGCATGCATCATCATCATATGTATGAATCATTGTCATAGGGTATGCATCATCATCATCTAAGTGTGCACAGTGTATGTATTATCAACAACAAGTATACATCATAGTGCATAGGAGAGAATCATCACACTATGGTATTCATGTACATCATATTTTATATGAGTGCATCAACATGAAAGTGTACATGCATTATCATCATAAAGTGTATCATATGATAGCGTAAAGGTATGCAACATCATCATCGTATCCTCCATAATGACTTAATATATATATACCAATATAGAGGCTCACATACTAAGATCAAAGATGAAATCTATCCATGAGAGACATGTGTCATCAAAAGCGAAACCCAAAAGCATGAACCACACATTTTGGAAGATCAAAATATGTAGAAAAAATAGAAAAACCAAAATAAACTCTATATCATGTTAACACATGGCCTTTGTAACAAGCTTTCCAACAAGCCAAGAATTTTGTAATTCTGATTTCGTATGAAAAAGTTATGCTGATTTTATTCAAGATTTCCACCACACAGTTTCACACTTTTCTCTAAGGGTTGTGAATTACCAAACAGATACTTGATTGATGAAAAAATGAAATGTTTAATATATATTTATCTAGGTCGGCATGCAATTTAAAATTAGAAATAATTAAATTCTATTTTGTTTGGTCGGCTAACGCAAAAAGGTAGGGTTCACCAACTTCAAAAATCCATATCTCTTCAACCGTAAGGACTTAAAATATTCTACCCATATCAATGGAAATGGATTAACAAGGACTATCTCCCTATGATGATTTTATTTTCAAATTCTTGGTCTAATCCATTTACATTTTTCAATTTATACAAGAAATCAAGACTCACATAAAGGTGGCAAAGACCATGTTACCTTATGCATGAGTTCAAAGGTTAAAGGATTTAATGGGCAACGCCAAAGGAATGAGGGATTCAATGGCATTCATATCCACATACCTAACATCAACAAGGAGGAGGTATCCACCATATACTAATCATATCAAGTGTATCAAGGACCTGAACGCCACTCAGGTGTGGGGGTGCCTAGACTTCTGCTAGGGTACCATGACCTCATTAAAAATACAAATGACCACATAATGGGTCATTTGGACTCTTTGAAGTTAACCCGCCAAGGACTCTTCATAGGGTACTAGGACATACATTGTGGTACTCGGGAACCATAAAATAACTTAGGGTTACTCAAACACTCTACACGGTGTTTAGGGGTCTTGACATTGTCCAAAGGTGTACAAGGGGTTCATAATTGGGCTTGGACAAGGTCAAAAGGTCTCTGTTATAGCTGATTTTACCACAAATGATTGATCACATATTTATGGAATTCCATGTCTCTCTGCAGACTCTTTAGACCCCATGGAGTTATATTGTACTTTGATGTTCCAAGATGATCCCTAAAAAACACATGTTTATTGTTGTATACGACTTTTAACCCATACTCGCCTTTACATGCGACTTTTGAACTCAAACCCATGTACATTGGGATGTGTGCATAAATACAAATATTTTTGGAGTTTTCCGCATATGATTCCAAAGATCCTAACTCTTGGCCTTCCATATTCCTTGAAAATGCTCGGATTCGACCCTCCATCACCCTTTTGGAGTGCTATATAAGGAACTCCTTGGATACATTGAAGAGGAGGAATTGAAGAGCAAAGAAACTATATTCCATTATTTCCTCATTTTGCTTATACTTGAGTCTGCATCCCTTTGTCCCTTTGAAACACTTTGTGTTCTTCCCAACTTGCCTTTTCTTTTTGAGCTTTCTATTGAGAGATGTAGGATTGAGGTGGTGGAGGCCCAGGTGGAGGACTCGGTTTCTTTGATTCATAGACGTGCTGACATAGGTTGTCACTATTGTAATCTCTGATTTTATTAATAGAAATATCTTTTCATGTCTAATTATGTGCACTCGAATATGAATATTGACTCCATGGATGTATTGAATTGCTTAAACATTGTTGAATATATATGCTAGAGTATGTCTAACACTATATTATAGAGCATGCTTTTCCTTGTTTGCTATTGTTGAGAGAAAATTTCCAATGCAAGCGTGAATTAGAAAAGCTCAGCGGGGATCTACTTCAACCGTCCGGAACAAGGTACGATTCGGTATCCCTTAGTATTAGATTTATGGTTTCTCTTGCATATTGGGAAACATTAATTTCTAGTGTCAATCTATCTATTGTGGTACCCCCAAGCCATAGGAAGTTTCTCTTCGTAACAAAATTGGTGACCGTACTCGGGAGGTTCCTAGTTGTTTCTCTTAGGGTTTTTTGGTATTCAATGTACTTGAATTGCTCTTGAGTTTTTTGTTTCTGTGTCAGGTGTCGTGGCCTGTTTTCCCAGTAGGGTCTTGAAGAAGTAAATTTGACCTTGGCTTGTCTGTTTAACCTATTTTTCTTCCTGTATCCGGGTTTTGTATTCATAGTCACGTATACACGTAAGTTGTCCCTGAACAGTTGCGTATGTACATTGTTTTACTTTGAACAATCATGTATACCTTGATTTTAAGCCTTAGTTATAGGAGTAAGTGTTGATGGGTGAGTTTTGATGATTGCTGAGTCTTCATGGATGCTTCTGGTGTTTGTATACACCCTCTGTTTTTTACCAAAGACTTCTTTTAGTTTATTTTTTAAGCTTTGTTCTTGTCATTCATTTATTCATTTTTTTTTGGGATTAGTGCATTAGGTCTATTTTACCTTGGTGCCTTGCTTGGGTGTCCTTTGTGAGTGGTTGCAGGGTCTGAGGATTGTAAAGTCATTTATTGCTTTCATATCTCATTTATTTTAATAAAATAAAAAAAATATTTTTTCTTTTGCATACTTATGCATCTCTTGCATTTTGCATTGGCACGATACTTGCATTATGTTTCCTTGTTGAATTATAGTCATATTTTCATCTAGGAATGATTGCACTGACATTTGAAGGAAAAGTCCTGCATCTCATGTAGTGGCATAAGCTGTTTTTCATTCTAGGCAATTGCACTTGGATTTTCTTGTTAGGTTTGCATATTTACTTCACTGCTAATTCATAACTTCATTAGTTGCATGACCATTTCCCTTTGAGTAATCACAGCCAATTAAAATCAACGCTTAATAAAATGTATTACACTCTTTTCTTTTATAGGGTGCATAAACAAGATTAGGTCTTAAGGTCTTGGAATAGTTCATCGTGAGTTAATTCTCCAAGACCACTAAACAAAAAAAGTAGGTGTATGTCCAAGTGAGAGCGTGAAACCCTTGGTATAATTAGTGTTTCTCAGGACGCTCCTCTTACACGAGAGTTAAGCATGAGGCAGTGCACACGATTGTGATTGGGATGACCTCTGGTCATTTTCAGTGAGCACCAAAGATATTTCCAAGATTGTATTCATATCTAAGGGCCTTTGAGGTATGGTTGGTGCACCCTTGGGGTACCATTTTGTGCTTTCACGCTTCGGGATTTGCTACCATGCCCATACAGTCAATCCTGCCTACGACTGTCCACCTATGGATTGGTTATATTGAGGAGACCTTAGTTTCCTTACCTAGGTATCGAGGGGGTATTTGTTGAGGTTATTCTGCAGGTGTCCTAGCCAGGTATGGGTCGAACAACATAGTCATTGTATGCGTTGAAGATGAGAGACACTATAGTTGGTCACGAACCTCCTCTTGTTGTGTATGAGATTCTCAAGCCTCTCCTAGGCAAGACATACCTTCTTCATTTGGGACCTCACATATACTACCCTTTGTTTTCTTGTGCTTCTCCTTTAGATTTTCTTAGGTGTATGCTCTGTGCATGCTGGATTCCTTAGGGTTGTGTAGCGAGATCAAGTCTTTTCTTTTTTTTCAGTCATTTTGGATCTGGGTGCAGCACTTCGTCCTTCTCATCGTTTAGTAGGAATTCTTCCTTCTACGTCTCCTCCTCCTTTGGGAGAGAAAATCAGACAGTCTAGGTGGACTAATTCTCGCTTTGATTCACACACCATGGATGACCATTAGCCTGAGATCTCGGAGATCCTAGAACTTCCACCACATGTATGGGAGTTTAAAACTTGAAGAACATATGGGACTTCGGTAGGGTTTGGTCATCATTCAACTCAATCATCACATGAATATATTTCACAATTGGCTTCTAGGTGATGAGACTCACGATGCATCCACTAGCACTAGCACTATTAGGTATGGCATGCTTGAAATTCTTTTGACTAGCCTGGCACCCCATGTCAGATCGGGTGTTGACCCTGGTGCTACGCATGGGGTCACTTCCATTCCTTTCTAGGAAGAGAGGTTTGGTAGCACTAGTCACATTACACCTTCCATCCCTAAAGTGGAAGTTTCTTCACACACACATCCTAGGCCTAGCACTAGTGTTCCCATTCGGGGACCAGAACCTACACATGTGAATATTGGGGCCATAAGCTATATTCCTTCACATATTCCACCATCTTCAACACCAATCCATTCAAATTCTTCTTTAAGAACACATCCTCCTCCTAACTCTCATGGGCCTTCAGGATGGAGTTCTGTTGTTAGCCATGTTCATTCTAATTTTGTTCACACCTTAGTGTCACTAGGCTTTGTCAGTACGACATGTATCTCCCTATGGACATTCCCATGGACCATTTCACGGTACAACTTATGGAACCTCTTATGGACCTTCTTATAGACCATCTTATGGAAAAACCTACGCACCTTGTGGGTCTCGGTATCAACCCATGTACCAGTCTCCTAATTATGGCTTTGTAGCAGCCCAATCTCATGGTACTCCAAATTAAAATGCTTCCATGCAACCCTTTATGGGTCAAATGGGAGGAGGTTACTATCCCACTGGACAAGTCCATGGTGTATATAGAAATCAACCTTATGCAAACCAGTCCTATCAGAGAGCGTGGAACCAACCAGTTCAACCTAGGCTCCCTTTCCTTGCAACTTTGAATATACATGATTTGTCGAGATTGAAAAATGATGATGTATCTCATGACCTGGAATGCCCGGTGGTTCCTACCAAAATTGCTTTTGACATTCCAAAGTACAAAGGTAAGTCTGGTGAAGATCCTCGTGAGCATGTCACGACCTTCCATCTTTGGTGCTCTTTGAACTCCTTGAACGATGATTCTATTCGTTTGAGACGAATTCAATGCACCCTCATGGGTCCTACCATGAAATGGTATATAGAGCTACCTGGGGGGAGTTATACATGGTTCGGTTCAATGATCTAGAGATGAATTTTCTTGATCACTTCCATCTACCCCTGTGTTACGACATTGGTACCAAACTCTTGTCAACATTTTGGAAAGACAAAGCCACCCACATTTTGGATCACATTCAAGAGTGGCGTGGACAAAAGATATTAATTAAATCCGTTATACCACCATAGTTTCTTCTAGAATGGTTCCTCAAGTCATTGTTACCCTATATCGCAAAGGATGTTTCCATATATGGAGTGAAAATTAAGGACCAAGCTATTCTTAAAGACTAGTAGTTGGACTTGATTTATTTTTAGTCTAGGATCCTTTATGAGATCATACCTAATGCTCCATGATCCAATTTCGACTCCAAGTTTAATCCTCGACCACATGCTGATGGTATTGTTGGCTCCACAAGTACCAAACCTATGGACTCGGTTACAGAACAAGTGAACCAGTTATTACTTAACTAGTCTGCATCGGGACAAGCTACGGCTTTGTCTCATCCTACCCAAATGGCGGATGTACTCTCAATGCAATCGTCGAACCCGAAAGGTAACTAGCAACCTGTTGGAATAAAAAGAAAGCGAAAGATAATAAAAAAGGTGGGAATAAAAATGATAATGATAACATTGACGAGAACATGAATAATGCTAGGGGGGACAAGAATCCTAAGAGGAAGGTAAAATTTCCTTGCAAGTTGTGTAATGATGACCACCTCACTCACTTGTTCCCTCAAACGGAAGATGCCTCAAATTTCATAGCATAGGGCCTAGTTGTGTTCACAAATCCTTTACCAAATAATCAAAATATGAACTCGAGGACCATGGATCCTGGTTTTCATTCTAGTGGAACTCCAAACCCATTGGATGCTGCTAGTGGCCACGGTTGCATCAACATGGTAAAATCTATGAATGTTGTGACACATGCGAAATACTATGGTACGTCACAACCAAACCTTGGCAAAGAACCTGCTCCACTTGAGAGCTCTTTACGAATTGAAAATCCTACGAATAAGCCTAATGCTCTACCTCACATTCCTAAGGGAGTCTTAAAGCACTTGGGACACAATCCTAATGCTCAAGCCGTCCATAACTATTCAATTATTGAGGATTTGGGCTAGACTCCTTGTGGGATGTCTGCATTAGAAGTGCTTCAGAATTGTCCTCTACAAAGGAAGGCCTTTTTTTCTGCTCTTGGGGTGGGTGATGATAGCTCTCCTTCCGTGATCAAATTTGAAACTCATGGAATCTATCCTCACTTTCCTTACTATGTGTCTCTTCTGATTCATGTAGAGTGTCTAAACCAAACCATCCAGCGCACTGTGATTAATGAAGGTGATGTCACTTTTTTGATGTCTTTGGCCTATTGGAAGGGATTAGTTTCTCCCACGTTGTCTAATCTATGAATATGTTGAGTGAATTTGAGGGAAGATCATTTCAGCCACATGGTATACTTCCTTCCCTAGAGGTCAAATTGGGGTGGAATGTTAAGAACCCGTGTCAACCCTTCTCTTTATTTTTTTAGTATATTTTATTGGACGCATATGCTTTATAAGTCGTCCCGTTAGTATGTTGTATTATCCCACATTCATGGGTATTAATAGTTGATGTTAATTCATCCAGTTAGTATGTTGTATTATCCCACATTCATGGGGATTAATAGTTGTTTACATTAGACTTAGTATATAACTAATTTTTGAGGCCAATGAAATCATCCAAGAGTTATTTTGTATTGAGCTTGTTCAAAGGAGGTTTCCCCCTCGAAGTGGCCCACGACCAATAAAATATATTTTGTGCTCCAACATTTCATTTATATTGTGCATTCTCATTGTTTATTGCAGGAGGTTTTCTACATCTGGTACCATAGCACTTTCCATGGCACAAGAGGGAATTATTTTTTTTGGAAAAAATGGGCAAAACTAGACGGCAAATTTGAGATCAATTTCTGAAAATTTATTCATAGAGTTGGAAGAAATAGCTTGCATATATGAATTCCTCTTACAATAATACGCAGTTTCAAAAAAAAATCATCTCGTTTGGATTTTCAGAAGTGGGAGATATCGAGGAATTAAATCAGCAATTTTTCAGAATTTCGGTGATGGCCGCAGAAATTACAGAGCAAAAATATTTTGACCGGGTGCCCAGATCTCTATTCCGATTGCATGGGTAGTAGCGGAGTTGATGCTCAAATTCCAGAAATAGGTTATAATAACAATTCTTAGCAGTATAGATCAGGTTATGCTCATTTTTAAACTTTCGTCTCAAAACCCTGGCTCTAATTGCATATTTTTGAGCATTGGGTGGCATTTTTTCCACTTTTTTTTCTGGCACTGTGATTATTAAAGTAGTTATTCTTCTTGCAGTGGTATTATTCATTCAAATTAGGGAATAAATCCTATCCACTTAACTATGGGAAGTACTTTGGCATAGCCCTAAAACTCATTGTGAGGAGTACCACAAGAACCCCGAAGTAGCAGGCCATTGAGAGGACCTGCCAAGTGAAAAGGGAAACGATCCCCACCAGATTGACTAGATTCTCATCTGTGAGGAAAACCAAAGAGCTATCATTTTTGGCCAAGGGGTTAGTAGTTTTTCTTGTGCCGTGAAGTGAGGGGTACAACCCCAATACTCAAGCGTGAGACGACCTTGGTGGCCTAGTGAATACCTTTGAACCATTAGGAAGATGAATATACCTGGGGTCCATATCTAATTATAGTTGATAACGCAAAAAATTCCAGAATTTTCATAGCTCATTTACTCCATTTCAACTTGATAAAGCACAGCTCTCTAGCGCTGCCACAGATAATTTCTTCAGAGAAAAAAAATTTGTTTTTAAGCCATATCTTCCTTGATTTAGCTTTGTTTCCCTTGAAACATCATTGCAACCCATGCAATACCATTCCGTATATTCCTTCATTGACGACCCTATCCCCAATTTCACTTCATGAAGGCCGAAATTCCACATTTGTTTATTTTTAGTGTTTGTCATAATTTCTTTGATTCTCACCCAATCACCTTCAAATTTTTCCACGGTGTTCATTTTCCATTTCTGATTCATTGTCCCTTTCTGACAAAATTTACAATTCCTTCATCCCACCTCTGAAATTCACTTTTTCTACTTTCCTGTCCCTCAGCAAGTGTTCAAAACCCAGTCAAACCCCAATTACCCACCCGAGTTCTTCCCAACTCAAAATTTTCGTTCTCTAAAGCCCTTTCCATTTTTGTTTTTCTACCAATTTCCCTTCAAAAAAAAGTACTTATGGTTTTCACCTGCGTAGGCGCAAATAAACACATGGAAGAAGAACTTTCCGCCATCAAGACCAAACTCGAAGCTTTGGATCAAAAAATTCTCATCCTCCATCCTCTACATTCACCCATGAACAACCAACAATAGCTTGTGTCTGGTGCATGCACTGGGTCCTCTTCCTCTAGCTATTTTCGTGGGTCGAATCTTGATTTTCCTCGCTTCAATGGTTGATGATTCGACTGGATGGATTTACAGGGCCGAGCAATATTTCAATCTACATAACACTCTTGATGTCAATAAAGTCTCACTCGCATCCTTTCATTTGGAACATGAAGCCCTTCAATGGTTTCGTTGGTACATCAAGGCTCATGATGCACCACAACGGACATATTTATGCCAACTCCGTTTGCACCGATTTGACCCTCGTGGTTTTGATGACTTCCTAGGAGAACTGACTAGCCTTCGTCAGGATGACACTATTTGAGAGTATTAGACTCAATTCGAGAAATTGGTCAATCACACAAAAGGATTGTTTGATGCATTCTACAAGAGTTGTTTTATCAATGATCTGAAGGATACAATTTGATCTAAGGTTAACAGCTTCTGTCCCAACACAATGATGTAAATCCTAGGGTTGGATAAGTTTGCAGAGCATAAGATCAGGGCTCAGCAACGCCCCAAATCCACTTTTGTTCCATTCATAAATGTGGTTTCCCAAAGACATCCAATCCCTCCAACTCCTAGACCCACTCCTATCAAGCATTTGTTTGAAGCCAAGAAGCGGGAACGTAGGGAACAAGGACTTTGTTATAATTGTGATGGGAAATTCATCCGGGGACATCAATGTACCAAAAAAAAGCTCTATCTCTTAGATGTGATTTCTCCTCGTGCACTTGAAATTTGTGAAGTTGCTTAGGATCCAGTAGATGATTAGGTCGACATTCAGTAGCCACCTGTTGACCCTCATTCTCATGATGAACACCTAGAGATATCTCTCCATGCATTAGCCAGATTCATTGCCCCATAAACCATTGCCCCATAAACCATTGCGCCAAGGGTTTCTTCAAGAAGATTCCTCTTTCAATACTCATTAATTCTTGTAGCACCCATAGCTTCATTGACCCTTAGATTGACAAACAAGCTGATAGTTTTGTCCATCCTTGCTCCATCTTTAAAGTCATGGTTGCCAATGGCAGAACCTTACCTTGCAAAGGAAAGTGTCACAATGTGTGTATCTCTATTGGAGATTATAACTTGCATACTAACGTGTTTTCCATGCCTCTAGGAGGATGTGATGTGATTTTGGGAAATCAATGGTTATGCACACTTGGACCCATCTTATGGGATTTTGATGAATTGTAGATGCAATTTTCAGTCAATGGGAACAAACAAACATTCAATGGCTTACAACCAGGTTCCCTCGGCATCATTAGTTCCCATCGCATGGAAAATTTCCTTAAGATGAATTCACATGGTGTCATCGGTTAGCTCCATTTCATTCAGATGCAACCTTCAACAATGTCAACTACTCCCTTGGATCTTTCATTGCAATGCACTCTTCAGATGCCTGATTTTTCCAACCTCTTCACTCTTGAGGGTGATGCTTATGGAAATGGATTTGGGGTTGTCCTCTCTCAAGATTAACATCCCATTGCATTCACTGACAAATCCCTTTTTGGAAATAATTTATCCACCTCTACATATGCGAAGGAAATGATGACTATTTTACACACAGTACATAAGTGGTGGCCATTCCTTTTACAGAATCCTTTCAACATCAAGACTGATCACCAGTATTTGAAATATGTCCTAGAACAACGGGTCTCCTCCCCAACACAATAAAAATGGGTTAGCAAACTCAGGGATTATGACTATGAGATCACTTACAAGGAGGATAAGGACAATCTTGTGGTGGATGCACTTTTTTGCACATTTGATGCCCATGTTTCTCTTTCAGTTATTTCTATGGCTATTCCAACTTGGTTAAAATCTGTTCAACAAGCCTATGTCAATGACTCCTCATTATCTGAAATCATCCAACAGTTGGCCAGTAACCCTTAGGTGGTACCGTATTCATCTTGGGATGGATTTTCTCTGAGATACATGGGTCATCAGGTGCTTCCTTATAGCATAGACCTTCAACATGCGGTATTTTTTGAACTCCATGCTTCTCCATTGGCAGGGCACTTTGGGCTCATCAAAACATATGAGATGGTGTGACGTAAATTCTTTTGGAAGGGGGTGCAATGATAAATTCAACATATGGTTGTCGAATGTGCTCCTTGTCAGCACCACAAGGGTGACAGTACAGTCCTTTCTGGATTGCTCGAACCTTTTCCCACCCTTACAAGGATTTGGACATATATTTCGATGGATTTCATTCAAGAGCTCCCTAAATATGGCAAGAAGACCATAATATTGGTTGTGGTGGATCGACTCTCCAACTATAGTCATTTTCAACAATGCATATACCATCTCTTCAAACGCACAAATTTTTGTAGACTAGATATTCCTTCTTCATGTAATCCCTTCATCCATTGTCTCAGACTGCAACACAAATCTCACAAGTCATTTTTTTCCTCACTGACACCAAACTGCATATGAGTTCAGTTTATCACCCACTAATAGATGGTCCGACTGCAGTCCTCAACAAATATTGGGAAATTTATCTTCGTTATTTCACCTTTGAAGAACAACATTAGTGGGTAAAGTGGCTCCTTCTTGGTGAACGGTGGTACAATAATTCCTACCATATTGCATCTAAAATGACTCCATATGAAGCAATTTATGGTCACACACGTCCATTAATCCTTCAATCCACCCCCAACAATTCACCAGTTCAAGCAATTGACATGGTTTTTCAAAACCGACATCAGATTCTTCACCTCCTGCAATACAATCTTCACATGGCAAGAACCCACATGAAACACCAGGCCGATCAACACCGTTCTAAGAACACTTTTCAAGTTGGTGGTATGGTTTTTCTTCATCTGTATCCTTACAAGAAATCCTCCTTGAAAGACAAACAGAATCAAAATCTCACTCCAAATATCTCTGGCCCATATACAGTTCTTCAAAAGATTGGGTATGTTGCTTATAAATTGGCACTTCCTACTTCTTGCATTCAACAAGTGATTGGCACCAACATCAGTGCACAGATTGTTTTACTAGAATGGGATAGTGAAGGATCCATCATTTCGGAGTAAGAGTCCATCCTCAATAAGCGCACTTGTTAGCTTCTCTCTCGGTCCATTATAGATGTCTTCAATTCAGTGGCACAACATGCAACCAGAGAATGCTACATGGGAGCCACTCCTTCAGATTGGGAAATAGTTTCCACATCTTAAGCTTTGAGCACAAAGATTTTCTAAGAGGGAGGGGATGTTAAGATCCTCTGTAAACCCTCCTTTTTATTTTGTTAGTATATTTTATTGGACGCATATGCTTTGTAAGTCGTCCCGTTAGTATGTTGTATTATCCCACATTCAAGGCGATTAATAGTTGATGTTAATTCATCCAGTTGGTATGTTGTATTATCCCACATTCATGGGTAGTAATAGTTGTTTATATTAGACTTAGTATATAACTAATTTTTGAGGCCTATGGAATCATCCAAGAGTTATTTTGTATTGAGCTTGCTCAAAGGAGGTTTCCCCCTCAAAGTGGCCTGCGATCAATAAAATCTCTTTTGTGATCCAATATTTATGTTATATTGTGCATTCTCATCGTTTATTGCAGGAGGTTCTCTATAGGGAATACTGTTGGAATCAATGTTGAGGTGGTTGATGTTCCCCTCGACTATAATCTTTTACTGGGTAGGAACTAGATGTACAATATGAAAGTTGTAGCCTCTTCCTTATTCCGAGTGGTTTTTTTTCCTTTAGATGGGAATATCGTTACTATTAATAAAAAATCTTTCTAGAATATGTGTTTAAATCCATCATCGGGAGCTTTTATCCCGATTATTGATCATTCTCAGCCAACAACTAAGAATGTGGGCGTGGGCATGTATCCTTCTATCATGGTAACTTTTAGTTGTCCTGCACTCATCCTTATGATTGGGTCTGGTCTTGGTAAGGCTTCGACCTCGTTGAATTCGGGTTCTTTTCGCACCTCTCATATGGAGGATCCTCAGATTATTCCTTCACCAAGTACTTCAAGTGATAATTCTATACATGCCGAGACAGATGTGCCGTTTCCTGCAACATTGGTGGCGTATCAAGCTAATATTTTTCATTTTGTAGAGCCCAGTCCTTCCTCTTCACGAATAGAGGAGGAGGACCCTTATGTGCTGCCTACTTGGGCAGTAGAGTCATCACACTCTCAAGACTGCCTTGATGATGTTTTTTCGTCGAATGAACCTATTCTTGAGGCTATATCTGGGATAGAACAACCTTGGGGAGACTGGCACCATAGATCGCATTTCCTTCGCAAGCTTGATTGGTTAGAGTGTGATGAATTTAGAGTGATTATAAGAGAGAGAGTGGGTAGTCTCGTGGTCCCGTTAAGCTCTCCTAGTTAGATTGCTAAGGGGAACATGGCTAACTTGTCACCAATGATACCTATCAATATTTCTGATGTTCCTGGTAATATTGAGAGTGTGTACATTGGGGCGGATTGTTCCCCCAATGAGAGTAAAGAGTACACCGATAATTTTAAGGAATTTCATGATGTTTTCGCTTGGTTGTATGAGGATATGCCGAGAATAGACCCGTGCATTGTCGAACACAAAATCAAAAGCTATCCTGATGCCGAACAGGTTCTATAACGTTTGTGTTCCATGAATATTAGGAAAGCGTCCGCTATTAAAGGATAGCTAGAGAAGCTGTTCAAAGATGGTTTCATCTATCTGGTTCCCTTGACGAAGTTGGTTTCAAACCCCATTCTATTGGATAAGAAGCAGGGAATGATATGGATATTCACTGGTTTCCGTGATTTAAATCAAGCCTTTCCTAAAGACAATTTCGCTACACCATTTATTGATCAAAACTTGGATGGGTGTGCGGGAAGTATGTTTTTCTCCTTTATGGATGGATTTTTGGGATATAATCAAATACAAATGAAACCCGAGGACCAACATAATACTACATGTATTTGTCCTTGGGGAACTTTTGCATATTGGAAGATGCCCTTCATCCTTAAAAACATCGGAGCTACATTTCAATGAGCTATGACCTTTTGCTTTCACGATATTAAAAATATTATTGAATTATATTTAAATGAGCTACTCACTCTTTCTTGAGAGTGTGTCATCCTTATCATTTGAGACTAGTTTTCGAAAGATGTCGTCATCATGAAATTTAGTTAAATCATCATAAGTGCATATTTTGTGTGAAGGTTGGTCATTTGCTAGGATTCATTGTGTCCAAGGAGGGAATTAGAGTCAATATCTTGAAGGTTGAGGCAATACTTCAATTTTCTCCCCAGTGTAACATTCAACATCTTCCACGTTTACAAGGAATGATGAACTTCTTGCGAAGGTTGGTGGTAAATTTTTCCAATTTGACCAAATGTTTCATGCCTTTGTTTAAGAAAGACACCACTTTTTACTAGGATGAGTGAGCCCAAGATTCTTTCAATGCTCTAAAGAAATCCTTGACATCGGCTCCATTGCTTAGTCCACCAGACTATATCCGTGACTTCTTGATTTATGTGGCCGCGTCTCAAGAGACCACAGGTATGGTCTTGGTTCAAGACGATGAGTAGATCCATGAGCATGTCATCTATTATCTTAGTTGAAACCTTAATGATGCAGAATTTCTTTATACCCATGTTGAGAAGCTAGCCTTGGCCACTGTCTATGCGGTTCATCGTTTGAGGCATTACATCCTCCTTCACCAAATTTTTGTCGTAGCTCACATTAATCCATTTCAATTTGGCCTCACCAGAAGGATGATTGGGGCAAAGTGTAATAAATGGATTGTGATATTGCAAGAGTTTGATCTTGAGTTTGTTTTGGAAAAGTCGAAGAAAACATTAATTTTTCCTGAGCTCATATCTGATTTTACAAATTTGGATGAAGGAGAGGTTCATGAGGATTATCTTGTTGATCAGCATATCTTTTTCATCTCAACCATGAACCCTTGGTACGAGGATATTACTTTTTATTTGTAAAAATTGAAGGTTCTTACTGACCTCTTCTGAGATGTGCGTCGATGACTATGTCACGTAGCAAAGAACTACCTCATAGTGGAAGATACTTTGTACTACCATGAGTTTGATTCCATTTTACGTCCTTTATTAACTGATGAGGAGGTTGAGGTCGTGCTTAATGATTGCAATGGAGGGGTGTGTGGTGGTCATTTATCTAAGATTTATAAATCCCAAAAAATTCTGAGAGCGAGTTTTTTTTTTCCATCCATCTTTAAAGATTGCATTAATGTGGTATATAGGTTCCACCCTTACCAAGTGTTTGCATAGAATATGCGCTCAGGTCTTGCCCCTTTCCATCCCATTATCATCACCAGTCCCTTCACCAAGTGGGGGGTTTATTTTATGGATTGTAACTGTTAGTGCCAGAAATTGTTCTCACACTACTAAAGAACAAGCCAACACAATCTCATAAAATAAAATTAAGTAAAATAGGTTCTTAGGGTTTTGGTTTTAAAAACTTCATCAAAAAGGAGGAAATAAACATCCACAAGCTAATACATAACTAAATCATGCAAGTTGGATAAACTGGGGATCAAACACATACCAATAAGCCATAAACATTACACATGAAACACTAATTCCACCCACAAGATACAATCATTTACATGAATAAACCTTTAAACAGGAAATGAAATTGTAGACTGAGAAATCAACCAGATCAGAAATGAAAAAGAATGACAGGTAAAAGGGCTTATCAGTTTATATATAATCAATAACAGTCATCCACTTACGTAAGAGTTATAAATGCTAGCTTGAGAAATCAAAGCTCCAAAGCCTCTCCTTGAGTGAAAAGTCCCCCCCAAAACTATATGTTTGTCTTCCTTTTATCATTACAAAAGTAAAGTAGTTCTATAACTACCTTCTAGGTTGAAATTTGAAACAGTTACATCAATTAGTTACATGATAACTCAAAATCTTTAAAGACAATTAACCCAAAAATAACAAATCGGATTTGGGGAAATTTGGCGAAATTCTTGAAAAATTGGGTCTCAAAGACGCCTTCATATATCTCGATCTAGGTCTCAAAGACGCCTTCATTTAAGAGAGGTTTTCTTAAATGATTATGTTGTGAACAAAAAACTCTCTTGGTTTTTCAAAATTCCCCTTCAATTTATCAGAATATGTGCTTCCAATTTGTGATTAAAATAGGAAATTATTAAATAATTCAAACCTTGAAAATAGGCCACAAAGATGAATTCGAATATCTCAAACGATAACAGCTATTGCAAAATTGGAGAGGATTTTGTGAATGAGTATGTTGTGGACAAAAAAATCTTTTGGTTTTCCCGAATTCATTTCCATATCCTCATAATCTGCTCCCAATGACAATGACAAAAATAGGAAAAACAGAGGTGCTACAGGAATCTCCTCATGAAAATATTTGACAAAGGACTCAAAAATGAGAGTTGATTATAAATCAAAACTTGGAATAAACTTTTATTATAATTTTTTTAAAGCTTAAAGATTTACATATTAAATAATAAGCCTAAAAGACAAACCTTAAAACTAAAATAATGAAATAATTCAACCATTAAAATCATTAAATCCAACCAAAATTATTGATTGTCAAAAATTATTGAAATCAACATAAAATGTAAAATCATTTTAAACCAACGGTTTAAAATTAGGACAAAAAGAATAGATTAACCAATAAAAATATCTAGTTATAACATCTGGCTCTTACTGCAGGATGAAGTCTTCCTTGTGAGGCTTCAAGAACCTATAGACCTTGTCCCTTATTCATTGGACGATGAATTCATTTACCAAATCTATGCAACTTTATCAAACTTTGAACACATACCTCTGAAATGACAAAATACTGTTACAAACCAGCATACTGAAAAGAATCTGCATACTTGTATAGCGAGCTTATTCTGCTATTTACTCTTCCTTCTAATCGGAGGAAACAACCCAATCAAGTGTAATCATACTTCCAGTGAAGCCAAGAAACCATTTGACTGCGAATCATAATTCCATGCATGCTATTGTTTGAGAAAACCCACAAAAGATGTGATAAATGCAATAAAGAGTTTGTAGGCAGCTGATACTTATGACTGAAAATAGGAAGTATGCCAAAAGCTGGAGCATTAGAAACCTTGGAAAAATACAACTCCATCCAAGAAGCCACGGGATCATGAAATTTCTGATTTAAAACTTCAATGTCTTCATTATATTCATCATAAAGTGAAGCATTCTCTTCCTCTCCATTGTTGTTCTTTTTAAACTTTGGATCAAGAATGGAAACCAAGGGCTTTTCAAACTATTTCTCGACCTTTAAATAAAACCCTTGATGAAAACTTGAACAAATAAAATTCTGAAAGTGACCATAAGTCAAGAATGGCAATTTATTTCTTATATCAATAGTCAGAGGTTGAAGAGTAGCAACTTCTTCTTCATAACATGATAATCTCATAGAAGGAACTACGAAATTTCTACTATAATCCACTGAAAGTATATTATCATTGAAAAATTCAGCAAACTGATATGAAGAATCAACATAAGCATCATTTATATCCTTGTTCATATGAAAATCTGAAAATGATGAAGAAAATTGTCTTAAAGCTGAATGATACCTACTTTCTTCTTCCTATTCATAAGCTTGTATATTTTCAACATGAGCCTGATCTCGAATCATTTTGCAAGCTCGGATGTTCTCCTCCACTCCTTTTGTATCCTCAAACAATTGTCTTAAAGATGATGATTTCCTTTCTAACAGGAAAAAGACAAGATCTGATTGTTGAGCCATAACATAATATACCATAGCAAGTTTTTACGGAGCTCTAATCTCCGAAGGCATACTAATATAAAAAATTTGAAACCTCCAATTAAATTTAGTAATTGGCTCATCTTTCTCTCTTTTCAAACTATAAAATTTAGAAAGAAGTTGATCATAATATTTATTCTTACCCCAATACTTCAAAAATACATCATGTAACTCTTTTCACGATCCAATTGAACCAACTTTTAAATTTCAAAACCAAAACCCAACATTTCCAGCAAAAATTTTTGAAAATAACCTCATGACAACATCCTCATTCATGATTTCAAAATTATCAATGAAATTATGAAAAGATTCTAAATGCTTCTCTGTTGTAATATGGTATTTTCTAGTAAAATGGGGAAGATATTCAACAAAGTAGGAATGGTAAGGATGTAAGAGAGATGGAAGCCTAAGAGGTTTAAACATCTTTTGTCTGAGTCTAGACTGAAAATCTGTGAGTTGAAAATGAGGTTCAACAATATGTTCACAAGTTTCAGCAGTGATGGTTGAAGATAATAAATTAGCTTTATTCTCTACAAGATGACCATAATAATCAGCTTCAAGAGATATGGGTAAATGTATATCATGTTGCACATGTATTTCAAATGAAGGAATATGATCAACATAAATAAAACAAGAAGAATGCATATTTTCTTCTTCCAAAGAGGGATATGTACTTGAAGGTTTATGATCATCGGAATAGACAAAAAAAAATAATCTTTTGACATGCAATGGGAAAGATAGGAAAGAACTAATGAATAAGAACAAAACCTTATGGAGGGAAGTAACAACCTGATACCTAGTCTTTCCATTTGGCTTCTTCATTTTTCTGTCAAGAAAATTCTCCTTCTAGTTGAATCTTTAATCATGGAGTCGCCAGTGAAATATTGTAGTCTAAAAGATTTTCTAACTTTGTTCACCTCTCAAAATTAGATGAATAATGATATCCCAGGGAAGATATACTTCAGCTTTGTCCCTGGCAACGACGCCAAAGATATTAGTGCCAAAAATTGTTCTCAGACTACTAAAGAACAAGCCAACACAATCTCATAAAATAAAATTAAGTAAAATAGGTTTTTAGGGTTTTGGTTTTAAAAAATTCATCAAGGAGGAAATAAACATCCACAAGCTAATACAGAACTCAATCATGCAAGATGGATAAACTGGGGATCAAACACATCCAAATAAGCCATAAACATTACACATGAAACACTAATTCCACCCACATGCTACAAGCATTTACGTGAATAAAACTTTAAACAGGAAATGAAATTGTAGACTGAGCAATCAACCAGATCAGAAATGAAAAAGCATGATATGTAAAAGGGCTTATCAGTTTATATATAATCAATAATAGTCATCCACTTACATAAGAGTTATAAATGCTAGCTTGAGAAATTAAAGTTCCAAATCCTCTCCTTGAGTGAAAAATCACCCCCAAAACTGTATGTTTCTCTTCCTTTTATCATTACAAAAGTAAAGTAGTTTCATAACTACCTTCTAGGTCAAAATTTGAAATAGATACATCAATTAGTTACATGATAACTCAAAATATTTAAAGACAATTAACCCAAAAAGAACAAATTGGATTTGGGAAAATTTGGCGAATTTCAAAAAATTTGGGTCTCAAAGAAGCCTTCATAACTCTCGATATGGGACACTTGTGCAAAAAATGAGAGCATTTGTTTTAAATGAGTATGTTATGAAGAAAAACCTCTCTTGGTTTTTCAAAATTCTCCTTCACTTGATCGAAATACGTGCTGCAAATTTGTGACTAAAATAGGAAATTATTAAATAATTCAAACCCCGAAAATAGGCCAGCAAGATGAATTCAAATCTCTCAAACAATAACAGTTGTCACAAAACTGAGAGAGGTTTTTGTGAATGATTCTGTTTTGGACAAAGACAACTTTTGTTTTTCCCAAATTCATTTCCATATTCTCATAATCGGCTCCCAATGACAATGACAAAAACATGAAAAACAGAGCTGCTACAGGAATCTCCTCATGAAAATATTTGACAAAGGACTCAAAAATGAGAGTTAGATTATAAATCAAAACTTGGAATAAACTTTTATTATAAGTTTTTAAAATCTTAAATATGTACATATTAACTATTAAGCTTGAAAGACAAACCTTAAAACTAAAATAATGAAATAATTCAACCATTAAAAGCATTAAATCCAATCAAAATTATTGATTGTCAAAAATTCTTAAAATCAACATAAAATGTAAAATTATTTTAAACCAATGGTTAAAAATTAGGACAACAAGAAGAGATAAACTATGAACACGATCTAGTTATAACAGTAACCTAGCTTCGACTTAGGGGCACCATCATATTATTGTTGTTGTTGATTACATCATGAAATGGGTAGAGGATATGCCCACTATCAAATCTGATGGTGCGGATTTTGTATTTAACAAAATTATCACCCAATTTGGTATTTTGAGGGAGCTTGTCACTGACCATGGCATGCACTTTCAGAAAAAAATGATGGAAGAGTTGTCTTCGAGGTTAGGGTATAAACAAGATAATTCCTCTTCTTATTATCCTCAAGCGATTGCACAGGTTGAAACAGTGAACAAGTAAATTAAGTCCATTCTCCAACGAACCATCGGACAAAGAAAGACTAATTGGCATATCATGTTGTATCCTAATTTGTGGGCCTATAGAACCGCGATCAAGACTGCCACCATTTTTTCTCCCTATCAGTTTGTGCATGGGGTGGAGTCAGTTTTACCGGTTGAGTGTGAAATCCTTTGTTTGAGTGTAGTTGTGGAGATTTTACCAGAGACTTCTGCATTTGAAGAATGTCAGGTCCACTTGGAGCAATTTGATGAGCAACGTCGAGATGCTTTAGTGGCTCTTGAGGTTAACAAGCGTCGCATTAAGGTCCAGTATGATAATTACATTCATCATAGGAGGTTTAGTGAAGGTGACTTGGTCCTTTTGTGGGATCAAGATAAGGAACCCTTAGGAGCAAGAAATTTTAACTCGATGTGGCATGGTCCTTACGTGGTCAAGCATGTCTTAGAGAAAGGAACCTATGAGTTGGTAGATTACAAAGGGATAGCCTTGGCGGAGCCTAAAAATTAGCTCTATCTTAAGAATGGTATATTTTTATCAATTAGACAATATTATATTAGGATCTTATCTAAGAGAATAACATGCACAACAATTAATCACAAGAGACAATGGACACAAATATTTTCTTTGGGGAAACCATAAAGGAGAAAACCCCGCAACTTCCTCAGAGATAGAATAAGTACCAATGGCAGCAGTAAAATGCAAAGACAGTAAGATGATCTACAACCTTTATTATCTCTCTTATCCCATATCCTTCTCTCTAACTCATACACTACAACTGAGTGTGAGTGAATGTCTATTAAATAGAGAGGCACACTTTCTTTTTATACTAGTTTCTGACTTGACAATAACTTACCAGGGCCTACTTCTCTAGGATATTCCAATAACCCGAGTGCCTCAAAACTATGGGGACTTTAAGCCCTGATCAACAAAGGAGGGTTCTCCTCTATGACTTTACATGACTTTATTACATTAATGATTCTCCCGATAGGAACATCGGGGAAAAATGGAATACAATCTGAAATATACAAGTGAATACATTCCAAAGTTACAAATACATAAACACTCCCTCTTAACTAGGAAGGTATTCTATTGACACAATTCATCAGCACAAGTCTTCGTCGTTGGATTATCACTGGATCAACATCAAGTCTAGATCATCACTAGATCAACATCAAGTCTGTCTCATCACTACATCAGAATCAATTTTGGATCATCACTAGATCAACATCAAGTCTGGATCATCACTGGATCAACATCAAGTATGGATCATCATCATCACTACTTTTGTTATCTCAATCAAAGGTGTTATATCTAAATTATACTCATCAAAGGAAGTTATACAAATCCAACCATTTTTCATGCTCATTGTAGGCCTAACCTCGATGTAGGTTTTCATCAACAGATCTAACCCTTTTTCAGGTTAGATGTACTGACTTGGATTGCAAGGAATTCCCCTACATAGCCAGTCCTTGTTCATACTGGATGCAACACCTTGCCTCTCACAAGGATTTCTCCTATAGAGCCACTCCTTTTTCATACTAGATGCAGCCCCTTGCCTCTTGCAAGGATTTCCCCTACAGAGCCAATACTTTTTTATACTAGATGCATCACCTTTCCTCTTGCAAGGACTTTCCCTACAAAGCCAGTCCTTTTCCATATTGGGTGCGGTACCTTTCCTCTTGCAAGGATTTCCCCTCCAGTGCCAGTCCTTTTTCATACTGGATGCAACACCTTTCCCCTTGCAAGGATTTCCCCTACAGTGCCAACTCTTTTTCATACTTGATGCAACACCTTGCCTCTTGCAAGGATTTCCCCTACAGAGCCAACCCTTTTTCATATTGGATGTAGCACCCATCACTTACATCTGACCATAGGAGGAACCAATGCTACCACCATGCCAGAATAGAAAAACAATTATACTTAACCATGGGAGGAACCAGTCCTACCACCATGTCATAAAGGTCGAGAACTTACATATGACCATGGGAGGAACCAATCCTACCACCATGTCATAACGGCCCAACACTTATATATGACCATGGGAGGAACCAATCCTACCACCATGTCAGAAAGGCTCACCACTTATATCTGACCATGGGAGGCCCCATCTACCACCATGTTATAATGGCTCACTGATTCATCACTTCCCCTCGGAAGGATCCTCTACCTGGAGAACATCAAGATTCTCCCAGAAGTACTCAAACTTCACTCTAGCTAATGGCTTGGTTAACACATAAGCTATATGTTCATTCATCACAACATATTGGAGCTTCATTGCTCCCCCTCTACAGTATATCCCTAATATTTTGGTATTTTATCTCGATATGCTTCGACTTGTCATGGAACACGACGTTCTCCAACAACTTCACGCAACTCTGGTTGTCACAATATATGGAAGTACCATCAAACTAGAGATCAAGCAAATTAGAGAGTATATTTCTTAGCCATACTGCCTCACAGCTAGCCAAACAAGCTATGACATACACTTCTTCAGTTGTACTTAGTGCCATATAGGATTGTTTCCAGCTAAACCAAGAGGTCGCACTTAATCCCATACTAAAGTATCACCCCAAAGTGCTCTTCCTATCAGTGGCACTGGATGCCCAATCCGAATCCACATAACCTTCCAGGTTAATCTTCTGATTCACCTCGTACTTGATCCTGTAATCAAATGTAACCTTTAGGTACCTTATAATATGCTTTGCATCAATCAAATGAACATGTTTAGGATCGGTTAGGAACTGGCTCAATGTGTTCATAGCAAAGCAAATATTTGGTCTCATATTCGTTAGGTACATCGAGGACCCAATCATCTGACGATACATTGTAGCATCAACTAATTATGATGAAGCATCACTCAATAGCTTCAAGTTTGAGGCCATAGGTGTGGTCATGGCCTTGCATTCCATCATCCCGAACCTCTTCAAGACATCTACTGCATACTTCCCTTGTCCTAGGGAGATTCCATCTATATTCTACCACACCTCCATGCCTAGAAAATAGTGTATCATATCGAATTCCTTCATCTCAAACTCAGCATCAACCTTCCTCTTTGTATCAGTAATCAACCCATCTACACCTGTTACAAATAGATCATCGACATACATTAGGATTATCACTGGGTTCCCTTCTTTGACCTTGTAATAAAGGTTGGAATATTCTTAACTCTTGGTAAAGCCCAAACTGGATAGGAAGCTGTCAATTATGCTGTACCATGTCTTGGTTTTCTATTTCAAAACATACAAGGATTTATTAAATTTACACACATGAGTCTCCCTATCATGTGTCTCAAAACCAAGTGGCTGCTACACATACACTTCCTCTTCCACTACACCATTCAAGAAAGTAGTCTTGACATCCATCTGGTGTATCTTCCATTTCATAACTACAGCCAGAGTAAGTATCGATATGATGGAAGTGTATCTGGCTACAGGTGCAAATGTCTCTTCATAATCTATTCCTTCTTTCTAGGAGAAGCCACGAGCCACAAATCTTGCTTTATACTTATCTATGCTTCCATCTGCAACATGCTTAATCTTTTAGATCTACTTGGAAGTCACAAGAGACTTCCCCTCTGGTATTGGGACAACATCATAGACATCATTCTTCATGATCGACTGGTAGTACTCGATCATAGAATCCTTCCATTATTTCTTCTCTGCCACTTCTTCACAATTGGAAGGTTCTTTCTTAATGATGTCGCATAGTACGGCTACATAACTGGAGCAGGAATTGGTTCTTTTCCTCTCTCTGTACATTTCTTCTAGAGCCCCATATATTTCTGCACCTTGGATAGCCTCTCGTACCCATGCACGTTTCCTCTTGTGAGTACTATTCTTCTGGGGTGGATCTACAGGTTCCTGGGGCTCTTCTATTTCTCGATATTCTTCTTGAGTTGCATCGTTCATAGTTGTATCTTGAATCCTGGGATCTTCTAGTTCTTTAGGGTCTTTAGTAGGTTTCTTTCTGGAATTGTTGTAAGCTAATTCTTCGTCGAATGTTACATCTCTGTTTATGTCGATCTTTTTGAATCCTCGGAAGTGTATTCTATAAGCCTTCAAGATTTCACTATATCCCACAAATATGCCCTTCTTTCCTAAAGGATCTAATTTTGTCCTCTTTTCTTTTGGAATGTGTATGTATACTGAAAAACCAAATATTCTGAGATGATTGACTTCTGGTTTCTTTCCTAGAAATACTTCTTTAGGTGTCTTGTTCCCAAGTACTATGTGCGGAGTACAGTTCTATACATACACAGTTGTTCTAGTAACTTCTTCCCATATATGCATGGGAAGATCTTGATCATGAAGCATTTCCCTTGCAACTTCCATAATCGTTATATTCTTCCTTTTTGCAACCCCATTCTATTGTGGATTATATGGAGTGGTCAACTCCCTCTTAATCCCTCAATCTATGCATAACTCTTTGAATTCATTTGATGTGAATTCTCCACCATTGTCTGATCGAAAGGTCTTGATTTAATTTTCTGTGTTGTTCTTGATCAAGACTTTGAATTCTTTGAACTTGCTCAATACTTCATCTTTATTCTTCAAGAAGTATATCCATGTCTTCCTATAAAAATAATAAATGAAAGAAACATAGTATACATACCCACTCAATGAACTGGATTACATCGGACCTCATACATCAGAGTGGATGATTTCCAAGATTCCTTTTTCCTTACTCTCGCTACTTGGAAATGTCTTCTTTGTGTTCTTTCCTTTCGCACATCCTTTGCAAACACCTTCATGCTTTGCTTGTATTTATGGAAGACCTTCAACATCTTTTCTTACAAGTTGTAGTGCTCTATAGTGCACATGTGCAAGCCCTCTATGCCAAAGTTCGTTTGGCTCTATTAAGTAATGGACCAAGGCTTGTTCTGGTTGGCCCTTTCGCTTTTATAAGCCTCCCTGTTGCTCTCCAATCACTGCTGCATCATCTATAGTATTACCCTTTGGCCACATAAGGACTTATCCATCTACAAATGCAACCCTTATTCCTTTTGCATCTAATGCAGAGATGGAGAAGAGGTTCTTATTTAGTCCTAGTACAAACAATACATCCTTCATATTCATAGACTTTCCATATTCTAGCTTATAGGAGGATTCACCACTACCTTTTATTGGATAATGGTAATCATCCCCAAGTTTCACCTTGTGGGGTGACTCATGATCGGATAGTTTCACAAAGGATTCTTTGAATCCTGTAATATGCTTGGAAGCCCCACTGTCTATAATCCAATCATTGCTGCCATGTGTGACAGTTCCTATGAGGGAATAAATCAAAACATACTCTTCATCACTTGAATAATCTTCACTTTCTTGTTTTAATCTCTTATTGGAAGGTTCATTATCCTCTGCAGCATGAGTATGATGTCTTCTTTTGTATTTCTTCTTCTTTTAAGAGCCACCTTTGTTTCTAGGATAGTTTCTCAAGATGTGTCCTTTTGAGAGCCACCTTTGTTTCTAGGATACTAAATAGATATTTGTTAGATCTTCTAGTATTATATTTCTAGTGAGAGTGCTTACCTTTGTGATGATGATTGTCCATTATTCTTTTCTTGGAGTGTACTGTGAGAGATTGATCTTCACTTCCCATATTTTCTTCTTTGGCTACTATTCGAGCTTCTTCTTCTGAGAATTCCTCCCAAAGTCTATTGAAGGTGACTATTTTTCTTCTCGATCAAATTCCTTCAATGAAGGAGTCCCAATACCTAGGGAGACCATTCATGGTGGTCATCACAATTTTTGCATTCTCTACTTCTTCATCCACTGCTTCAAGTTGTTCTTTGATCTGGGATACCCTTGTAAAGTATGATTGTATGGTATCCACATTCTGCATCTTGACATTCTTAAACTAGTTCCTCAAAGTCATATTCTAGTTTATGTTATTCCCTTCAAATAGCTTGGTTAGGGCATCAAGCATTTATTTAGGTGTATTTAGGGAGGACACATATGGTATGAGGTGATCCTTGATTGAATCAGCAATAATCCTCTAAGCCATCACCAATTTATTTTTGTGTAAGGCCTTAGCCTCATCTCCCTACAGAACTGGAACCTATTCTCTAATGTAAGACTCCAACTCATTTTCTTCTAGGACCAGGGAGATCCTATACTTCCAAGCTCAGAAGTTGTCATATCCCTCAAGATTTTCATAAAGATTGGTGTGATGATTGTTGAACCTAATTAGTGTCGTTTTAATTTTGTTGTAGTATTTTCCCAACCATTTAATTTGTCAATCTGAGGTTTGTAGGATTACGAAGAAAATGCAAATTATCTGCAAGTTTGAAGCGAAATTAATCTAATCTAACCCCCCATGAAACTAAGTCTAATCTAATCTAACGCCCCTTAAGCTGAAACATGAAATTGCTAATCTAATGCTGGAAGCTGAAACACACAACTGAAAGTAAATTGTATAAAAGAAAGAGAACATATGAAGAGCAACAAGACAACACATGTGAGCTCACATTAACCATAAAGAAATCTTAAATTACATCACAAGAATCAACCATAAATCATGAAAGCATCAAACTAAGATTATGAACAAAAGCTAAGAATTCCCTTCTCCATATTACAAAGTCAGGACTAACTTCTACAATATACTATCTACCTAAGATTATCTCATATTAATCAAGATTATAGATTAATGAAATGAAGAGAGAGAACTCTCTTTTATACATGAAGGCGATAACCATCTCACANCACTCTCAACTAATTTCCTATTATTACAAGATATGATCCCTTCAAATCCTCCACATGTCTCTCACAAATTCTCCACATGTCTCTCATAAATCCAAGATAAAATATGCCAACCAAATCTTCATGATCTTCTCATTAGAATTAGCTTGAATAATTATCTCCTTGAAATGGTGGAGGAGATATTCGAGAAGTCGTTTCTTTGCATTAATCCCTCACATATTCCTACACATTACAAATATCATCCATACTTGAGATATTAGTTGTAATACCCCGGTTTCAACCCCATTTGCGTTAAAGGGTACATGATGTATATTTTGTAATTAGTCATGGCGAGGAGCTAAAGGCAAAAGCCCCATCATCGATTCGGCTGTGTTATGTTTCGGCAATAGGGATCATTTTTTATGGTATATCATGCTATCTGGCACATTATAGCATTGGCATCATGTAAATACGCACATAAATTTAATTAAACCTACAACCAGCTAGGACGGTGCAACGTTAAATGAAAAGGGCATGATTCCAAAGGATAAGGGGGGGGGTGTCTAAATCATGGGGGGCATTGGGAGTTAGCCATGTGTCACCACCACCCCTGCTGTTCCATTGTTAGTTGGGGCAGCGATTTGCTGACAAAAAGACCATGTCTACTCCCACTCTCCACGATGTGCAGATGGTTTTCCCACCTACCAGATCGTGAGTCTGCTCATCTCCTCTCACGCAGACGGAGTTAAAGGTTACACATTCCTTTATTTTGGGGTTCTCCCCTTCCTCCTTTATCGTCGATTTCTAGTCGAGGGTGTTCATCCTCTTGATCGCGTAGTGTTTTAGGTGTCTTTCCCCAACATTTTTCAAACTGTGTATTGTTTGGGTATGTCCATCATTGTTTGGAGGCTGGGATTTAGGGGATAGTTCGGGGAGTTGCGTTTTGTCTTTACCATATAGAGTAGATCGTGAGATGAGTTTTTTTGGCCACTGATTTCTAGTTGCAGTCTCCCCCACGCATTATTAACTATGTCTCCCTTTACAATGTGACAATTGCTGAAGATTGCTATGGTTTTACCCTATGGCTCATCGCTGAACCGTGGTGGTTGTGCTCCTCTATTCATTTGAGTGCTGTGGATTCCTATGCTGTGGGGACGGTGGTTTCTTTCCCTTTTTGCATGTGCTGTCTCTTTCCTTGCATACAGGTTGAGAGTCTATTCTTCCCCTTTCTCTACCTGTTTAAGTTCTCCAGCAATCACATTGGGAATGGTGTGTGCTGTGAGCTCGGGGATGTTGGTGGGATGTTGATCTTCACATTCATTGGTTGAGTTTTTCCCTGTCAATGCTGGGGGTGTGGCTTCTTCAAACTGCAGACTGTGTAGTTTTTACTATCATTTCTTGTGGTTTTGGGGTTGTTGTCTTCCCCTAGTTTTGGGTTGCTTCTTGGTTGTTGAGGTTATCAGGATTGTTGGTAAGTTGTTTTGGCCATGCTAGGGCCAAGAACAACTCTGAAGCATTGTTTAACCTGAACTGTGTTTTGCCTTTTGTTTGGGGTTGTCACTGTGTGGTCTTCCTCTTCCTTACAGAGCTGTGAACTATTTGTTTTGCTGTGGTGTGCAGTGGTTGGTATTCGGACTGTTGAGAGTAGGATTAGAGGCTTGGTATGCTTGAGAAAACTGGTGTTTGAGGTCATTAGCTTAGCATTTATCCTTTCCTAGCTCCTTGACGACCTGATAAACCCTACTGTGTGGGCTTGGCTGATTTGTGTACCTTGGCTATGTGTAAGCCTGCTTTGACCCTTTTTCCTTGAGGAATCATGCCCAGCTCCGGGGTGGCAGTGTTTCTAAGAGATTGATGAGAACATTGGCCTATGGTTGGGTGGAATGTTGTAGTGACATAGCTGGTTGTGGGAAGAGTTTTATCGGATCAGTATTCTTGTCCATTTTATTTATGCAACTATATTTACTGATTAATGAATATGATGAAAATGTGGAATTCTTGAATGAATGAATGTTTGCTTCCACTATGTATTATGTTTAAGGATTATACATCATAGTATGTATTATGTTTAAGCTTTTTATTTCAGCATTATATGCCTGTTCATGTTCATGGGGCTGTTTGCCCGCATGTTTGGTGTTAGTAGCGTCCTCTTCGCTGGTCAGAGGGTTGGGGACGTTACAGTGTGGTATCAAAGCTTTGGTTGTAGCATGGGCCTGAATGGGCCATGAAAGGTAAGATGATAGAAGCAGGTTTCCTTCTGTGCTGCAGCAATCAGAAAATTGTGACAGAAAAACTTCAACTTCAAAAATTGTCCAAGTGTTGAAACCATCGGCCCATCGGAAGACTAAGTGTGAAGCTCTTCCGATGTAGTAGCTCAGTTAGTCTAAAGGTCACCCGACAAGGGACAAACAACCTTGGTTTTAGAAAATTCCTAAGTGTTTGGCCATCGGCGCATTGGAGAGCATAGACAGATGGATCGCCAATGCTTAGCTGATCGAGCACCGCCGTTGTGGATGGCTAGAGGACTATCCCTTTGACGGATAGAGCCTCTGACCACTGATGGTGTAAAAGGAACACTTTCTAGCAGTCGAAGCAATAGGAAAATATTTTTGAAAAATTCTCTAAATCCCAAAATCATCGGCCATGAGAAGAAGATAGTGGTTCGTGCACCTGCCATTGTGGAATCCTAGAGCACTAGCCTTCCGACGAGGAAAGGCTCTGGATGTCGATGACCGATGTGCTTCATCATGTCAAGCCAATATGATGAAGGGAAAGGATGAAAGGTCACTGAAAATTAGTTGGTTGAACTACTGACGATGACGATGGAGGGAAAGTTTTTCAAAAAGTTTCTAAGGCAAGAAAATCATCGACGATCAGCGAACATTGGTGGTATTGATTGGCGATGAACATCGACAAGACATAGCAAATGATGTGTCCATCATTGTAGCTATGTAATGGACTATCCGCTCGACAAATAGTTGCTCAGACAGTCGACAGCGGCGGTGGAAAGAAGGGACTTAAAGTGAAAATTCAAAATTTTTATAAGGAACCAGATCATCGGCCATTGGGAAATAATAGGAGATCGGGTCACCGATGAATAGTGCACTCATCCTCTGACGCATTCAGGTTCCTGATGCCGATGTGTTTTAGCCTTCAATCAGAAAAGGATAGAAGACGATGAGCCAGCATTGCAGCTATGGGATGAGCTATTCTATCGATGCTAGTCCTTCTAGTCACCGATGCCGAGGTGTTCAGTGAACTACAACGACAACAAATACAAGAGGATTAAGCGATGAAGCAGCCGATGCAGAGAAAAAGGAGAAAGAAAATCTTCAAGTATTGAATATTTTTGGAATTTGGTGAATTTTCGAGGTTGTTAGCGATCGACGAGAGAAATAAGAAGAAGACGTCGACATGTCAGTGAAAGCTAGAGGAAAGAACCTATGATGTTTTAAATAATCAAACTATCGATGGCGGAGAAAAGTTGGCGACTACATCAGAGGAAGTTAGCTAATGATGCACCGCCATTGTGCATGGATAGGTGACTATCCTTCCGATGGATAGTGGTTGACATCGCCGATGGATAGTTCTTGATGTCACTGATGAATGGTTGAGGGAAAATTTGAAAAAAATTTCCTAAGTGATGAAAACATCGGAAAATGATAGGAAATCGGAACACCGAGGAGCATCGGAAGGATTTAGTTGATTAGATTACCGTTGTTCTGGGTTACTATGGAACTAACCGTCTAATGAGCAAGTGGTTAGTTGCTCCGACCGTCGATGCCATAGTAGGTAACGTTCCAATTACCAACCCATCGGAGGAAAATATAATTTTTGATCACCGCAATGTTGAAAAATTTAGTGTCATGATACAGCGGACCCGTTCAGTCTTTGATCACCGGAAGTTAGTGGATAATTTCTCCGATCCACCAACATGTTAGTGAGCCACAAACAACACAATGAGAATGTTGCCGCAATCGCATATGTCTAGAGGACTAGGTGTCCGATGCCACAGAGGGTTTTCATTCCGAACGCCGACAGAGCTGTGATTCGTAGATATTTTAAAGGTTGTTAGCCGCCATTGCAGAATAATAGACCACTACGGGCCCGATACGGTGGAAGGGAATAGACAAGCGACCCGCTGATACAGCGGAGAAAATTAAACGTTCTAGCCACCAAAACGTCGAAAATTTTGTTGGGATGAGACCCGATTTTGACAAAGGAAATTTTTGGGTTTTCAAAGTGAAATTTTCTCGGCAACTTCCAACTGTTTTTCAGTGGATTTCAGCAGACTGTCAGTGGGTTATAGGGCTGAAAAGGAAGAAAATTCCAGGTGGCTGAAGTTCGCATTTTAGACCAAAATACATTTGGTAAAAAAAAAGCATCATTTTGAAGCGGTGTGGTTTTCATACCCAAGGTCAGAATGAAGCCTACAGATAGGCATTGGAAAGCTTATCCAGTAGGGAACAAGGGAGAGTCACCATAATGTGAATGTCGAGCAGCAAAGTGCTAGTAATTGCTGAAAGAGAAATGTGCTGGTGTCAATATGGACAAATCTGGGAATTACACGCCTAGAGGTAGCAAAATCATGAAGTCAAACCAGATGTTGTATGGAAGAGGAGTTCCATGCAAAGATGTGGGACTTGAAAATGGAAGTTTCATTAAACCCTATCTTGATGATTATAACTATGTTTCATAAGTTTTATACATTAAATGTATGAGGATATGCTTTGCATACATAGGATATTGAGGATTATACATTTATAATGAACCACTAATTATAGTTATTGCATTGGTGTTGGAATTAGTGGAAAAACCAAGGACAACATGGACCTGGATGAATATGTTGCTGATGCTGACGAATGTGACTAGAAACCCTCTGGAGAAAGGGATAAGGCAACGAGTCCATAATCAAAAGTTGGAAAGCAAATTTTGTAATCTCCTGCAAAGGACCAACCAAATTGGTCATTCCAAGGGTGTAAGTAGGACCCATGAAGGTAAGAGTTTGATTATGACAAATTCCATGAAGTGGTGAAGGTAAGATACCTCATACCATGTGGATATTTGGATGTTATACTACATTCATATAGAAATGTGTCATGCGTGTATATGTTGATTGAGCTTAGTAGCCCAAGGAAAGTAAGTACTGATGATATTGATTATAGTAATGAATCCTATATGAAGTAGTCATGGTTAGGCCATGCATGGTATGTTGAATGCATAGTATTCCTGAATCAATGGAAGGTAGCATTGAGTGGATATGCATTAAAGGATTTTATAAATCTTGAAGTTATGCATTGAATGGATGCATATGAAGAGTGTAAGTAGTTGATTGCATAAGTATGGGTGCAGGGGTTGTGATGAATTGCATGAATGCCTTGAGATAGTGCATGTGATATTATGAATAACTAAGGGCTGAAATGATGGATTGATGACAATTATGGAACCCTTTCAAAGGCTGTTATGAATACAGGATAGAAAGTGCATGAGGAGGGTAGTCACGATCGATTGGCTGCTGGAAATGCTCTATGGAAGAGCAAGGTGGTGCAATGATACGCTTGTGAAGTAAGGAGTATCTAAACAATTCATTTAAATTGCATAAATGATGTGACTAAACCTTGAAAATGTTAGTATGGTAATGATTGTGTGAAGTAAATGAGTTTTGGTAATATTGATGTGATTAACAACTGAAAGTATTTGAATTTTATAAATTTTGAAAATGCTTCAGTGATTGTTGCAGCAATGAAAAAGTTATATGCATAAAGACTTACTAAGTGTTTGGATGACTGAGGTTCATGTTTCAAGTAGATTGTTGGGGCATGGAAAAGTGGGTAAGACCATGACAAAGGCCGAAATATACCATGTGGAAGAGCCAAACCTTATGAGAAGAGTCTCATGGCTATAAATATTGTTGTATGCATAATAGGTTGTTAAATTTGAATTTGTAAATTTCAGATTTGAGAAATTGCTGACAACTACTAATCACTATTGGCTTGCATAGAATTGTGTCAGGAGGACACATTGTAAGTGGGTGTCCATGTTATGTTAGTAAGCATAATATCATAATGGATATGATGGTGCTTCTCACAAGAGACCCACAATTGAAGATCACCTCATTTCCAAGCAAATCAATTTCTGTAGTAAACAGAGTTGCAATTCCTAGTGAAATTTAATTACCAACGTCATTTGCTATTATGGACAATCAGTTTGGATTATATTATTATCAGAGAATGATTGACTGTTTGGCTATTGGATGAAAGTGCCAGGGGTACACACTTAGGAATATCATGTGTGATGGCCTACAGGAGCCAAACTTCATGAGAAGGTTTTCCCTTATCTTGAAATGGGTTTCGAGGGAAACTCCATTGGACATTTTGGAAATGTCTCATCTACACTACATGTTTGGTAAGCGACATGAGTGAGATGGTATAGATTATGTCATTAAGACATGTGTGGATATGAAATGTAAAAAGGAATTGGGATGGAAAACCAAGGGACTGTCAACTCAGAGAAGGGAGCCCCCATTCCTCCTCAATGAAGGAATACTGCCTCGGCAAATGGATAAGTTTTCTGTGACCCTAGCTAAGAATATGCATGTTAGATTTTTAAAATTCCATATGTACAACATGTTTTGATTTTATATCCATTAGGACTCATTACCTGAGTATGAATAGGTCCTACATGATACACACCAGACAAGGGTGCACACATTTCCAATGTCAGATCATGGAAGGATTTTTCAATATTGATTACAGCCCAAGGAGTGGATGCACTCCTGGTGTCTCAATACTTGATAGTGAATGGTGTGAAATATGGTTACAATTTTAGAATAATAACTCTAATGAATATGATTATATTTCCTGTGTTGTCAGGATAAGCAAATTTAGTTTAGAGTGTGGTCTCTTGGATGATATGGAAAATGGTCGTTATGGTTGATATAAGGGCACTTATTGTTGTTGATGGCATGATAAACCCAATGAGGGTTGGATTGACTGCACCTGATATATATATATATATATATATATATATATATATATATATATATATATTGCTGATATAAGTACAGGAAATTTGTTGATGGTCTAATAAACCAACGAGGGTTGTCTTGACTATGCTTGATATATATATAAAAGGATGTTGTGAAGTACCCTGCATGCTGACCTAACATCCAAGTCCATAGGTGATCCCAAGGCTTGCAAAGCAAAGCAGGATCCTGTGGACCAATGAGGAAATGTGCAATATAGATAAATATTGGATTATTTTGCAATATTTTGCTTATGACTATACATATGTATATGATTTGGTTATGATGTTTTAAGCTCTTTTTCTAGAGATAAAACCGATGAGAATAAGCTAAACTTGTGAATCTATTCAATGTTTGAATATAGGTATCATGTGGAGCAAGGACTATGAGACCATCCTAGGGGTGCATGTGGACATGTGACTGTCTTGAAAAGCTCGATATGAGTGGTAATGAAAAAGGTGCTAGTAAGACTGTGAAGGTCCTAGCAGTTGAGACAAACCATGTGGGGAGGCTCCACGGTTGAGAGGTCTGAAATAGACCAGAGACACTAAGTTTCATGGCCACAGGGGATTGGTCCAGCATTCACAGTGAAGTGAAAGAGGCTGGGAGCATGAAAATCCATAGAAGTGGTGTGGGTTCCAGGATGGGACAAAACAAAGAAGGGAAAAACTCTTGTTGCTCTCTTTTTCCTTTTGATT
>LPNX011093682.1:476530-504768 GCA_001517045.1 Pseudotsuga menziesii | reverse complement strand
TGGCTGGAAGTCTCCTTCAAATGATTTCCAGGACCCAAGAGAATCTTGGAGAGATGCTCAAGATACAGAAAAGGCAGAATGAAATGAACCACCAGATTTTGCAAGACCTTATTGGTTTGCAAAGGGAGGTGAAAATCCTTCTGGGAGCCATTGATAAAGGAAAGGAAGGTGGATCAATGATGGGACATTCGTCCAAGCGATCCATTAAGAAATGGTTTGGGCATGATGACTCAAAGAAAAGTGAGAAAGTAAAGATGAAGCAGCAAGTGAAATGCTGCGAATGTCGAGGACATCATTTATGCCGGTATTGTCCAGTGAGGGAACATAAAGAGGGAAGCATCCACAAGGTTCCTAGGCTTCAGGATAAGCCAAGAGCTGAGAAATAGCAAAAGAAACTCATGGAAGCCAAGGGGCTTGGTCCTGAACCTTCACAATAAATGAGTGATCATGGGACAGATCTGCAAAATTTTGAAATTTTGATGTACAAATTGTATATGTATTGGAACACTGAGGACGGTGTTATTCCAAGGGGGAGGGGATTGTAATACCTCGATTATGACCTCGTTTGCGTTAAAGGCTACATGATGTATATTTTGTAACTAATCATGGTGAGGAGCTAAAGGAAAAAGCCCCACCATCGATTCAGTTGTGTTATGTTTCGGCAATAGCGATCGTTGCCGATGGTATATCGTGTTGTCCGACACATTATAGCTTTGGCATCATGTAAATACACACATAAATTTAATTAAACCTACAGCTAGCTTTGATTGTGCAACATTAAATGAAAAGGGCATGATTCCAAAGGATAAGCAGGGGGTTTTCTAAAGCGTGGGGGCCATTGGGAGTTAGCCATGTGTCACCACCACCCCTACTATTCTATTGTTAGCTGGGGCAATGATTTGATGATAGAAATACCATGCCTGCTTCCAGTATCCATGTCGTGCGGAGGTCTTCCCACTAACCAGATAGTGATTCTGTTCATCTCCGCTCACACAGACAGAGTTAAAGGTTACACATTCCTTTGTTTGGGGGTTCTCCCCTTCCTTCTTTCTCACCGATTGCTAGTGGGGGGTGCTTGTCCTCTTGTTCGCATAGCATTTTGGATGTCTTTTACCCACCATTTTTCATACTACATATTGTTTGGGTATGTCCATCGTTGTGTGGAGGCTGGGATTTCAGGGATAGTTCAGGGAGTTATGTTTTGTCTTTCTCATATAGAGTGGATCGTGAGCTGAGTTGTCTTGGCCACTGATTGCTAGTTGCAGTCTTTGCCATGCATTATTGACTATGTCTCCCTTTACAATGTAGCATTTTCCAAATATTTCTATGGTTTTACCCTGTGGCTCATCGTTGAACTATGGTGGTTGTGCTCCTCTGTTCATTTGAGTGTTGTGGATCCCTACGTTGTGGGGATGATGGTTTATTTCCCTTTTTACGTGGGTTGTCTCTTTCCTTGCATATAGGTTGAGAGTTTGTTCTTCCCCTTTCTCTACCTGTGTAAGTTCTCCAACAATGACATTGGTAATGGTTTGTGCTATGATCTTGGAGATGTTGGTGGGATGTTGATCTTCACGTTCATTGGCTGATTTTTCCCCTGTCCATGTCGGGGGTGTGGCTTCTTCCAACTGTAGACTGTGTAGTTGTTACCATCGTTTCTTGTGGTTTTGGGGCTGTTGTCTTCCCCTGGTTTTGGGTTGCTTATTGGTTGCTAAGGTTATTGAGATTGTTGATGAGGTTTTTTGGCCACGCTAGGGCCAAGAACAACTCTGAAGTGTTGTTTAACCTGAACTGTGTTTTACCTTTTGTTTGGGGTTGCCACTCTATGGTCTTCCTCTTCCTCACAGAGTGGCATGTAGTGGTTGGTCTTCGGACTATTGAGAGTAGGATTAGAGGCTGGGTATGTTTGATAAAACTGGTGTTTGAGGTCATCATATTAGCATTTAGCCTTTCCTAGCTCCTTGACGGCATGATAATCCCTAATGTGTGCGATTGGCTGATTTGTGTACCTTGGCTATGTGTAAGCCTTCTTTGATCCTTATTCTTTGAGGAATCATGCCTAGCTCAGGGGTGGCAGTGTTGCTGAGAGATTGATGAGCATTCTGGACTATTGTTGGGTGGAACGTTGCAGCGACGTAGCTGATTGCGAGACGAGTTCTTATCAAATGAGTATTCTTGTCCATTTTACTTCTGCAACTATATTTATTGATTAACGAATATGATGAACATGTGGTATGCTTGAATGAATGTATGTTTGCTTATGCTATGTATTATGTTTAAGGATTATACATCATAGTATGTATTATGTTTAAGCTTTTTGTTTCAACATTATATGCATGTTCATGTTCATGGGGCTGTTTGCCCGCATGTTTGCTGTTAGTAGCATCCTCTTCTCCAGTTAGAGGGTCAGGGACATTACATTAGTGAAAAAAATGTTAATTTCTAAAATTTTAATCATAAATTCACTTATAATAATAAAATGAATAAAGTGGAAATAATAAGGGAAACCCACATATGTCATAACCCCAAATTTTCACAAAAATTAAAAAATTTTGATGTAACATAAATTGTCTAAAGTTGCAGTTTGATAACTGCTAGCGACTAACGGAAAAATGAAACAGTTAACAAAAGTAACCATTAACTTAATCACATAAAATTAATACTGTTTTAATTTCGATATGTGATGTAAATAACTTGCATTCAGTTGTTTCTAGCTGTACTGATGAATTGATTTTTTCAAGTAGGTGAGAAGTTACATTCTAACTGGGGCTTACTTAGCGATTGCTAAATTAGCTAGATTTTTGGATCTTATAGTATTGACAAGTAAATTTTGAACCAGTAAGAGTTTGTTAAGGTGTTAATCCAGATATACCTCTTTAGCATAAATATTCTGCTAGAGTAAAAGTTTTCTTAATAGAATTCAAGGATACTACGAGGTAAAGTAATGTTTCTTTACTTGTTTTGCAACTGTGAAAGTACTTTAAATTCATGTCGTAAAGATCAATACATTTTTCCTACTTATTGTATTTTATCAGAATGACTGCTACTTTAGATAAATCTTCTTTCTATCTAAACGCTAAGTTATTTACCATTTTTTCATAGAGCTCATGATTTACTATATGAACACTCTTACTGAAATAAGAGTTTCCTGCTGTTATTATTTCTAAAATTTAAAACACTCCTTCAGTATGGAAATAGACCTAAGGCCTTTCAAGAAACAAGCTTACATAGAACTCTTAGTTTTACCTTTAATTAAGCTTCAGTAGAGGAAATTATCAGCTTATTGTTGTATTATATTTATAAATGATCATTTGCATAAATGTTGTCGAGTTGTGATTCCTATCCTCCAAATTTCTTCATGACATAAGTAATGTGATGAAATTAAATTATCATATTATTTATTTATAAATACTAGTGATGCTATATGTATTCCTAGATAGTTTTACTATATTAACTACCAAGTCTAATCTAGCCTTGGTTTAATTCATTTAGAGCTTTGGTTTCTTATGGAGACCTAAACGATGATAAAACTCCAAGAAGTTTATATTACTCTACGGTACTATAGACTAAACATATAAGTGTAAGAGATTACTTCAGGGTGTAGATACTTTTGATTTTTATATACACATTGATGATTTATAAACTAAATTCTTACCATTAATGTTTACATAAAACTAGTTCTACCAACATTGTTCTTTATTGTAAAGTTTGAATCAATGATTATTATTAGAACTAGTAAGTTATGATTAAGGGCATATACCCTACTATGGATCTTTCCATAGTTGTTATCTTACCAACGAAATATTTTGAATGTTTACATATAATAAGGGTTAACGATGCAATATATGTTTTGGTTCATTACCTACGAATATTCCAAGGTTTATAAAATAAGGTTTATCGATACAATGAAAACCTCGTTATTTGGCATAGATTGACTTCATAGCTCATAATTGAAATGATATGTATTGACTTTGTACATTATATTATCATTGTGGTCATCATTTAAATTATTAACAACAATATGGTTCCTCGCAGTGTAGTGGAAACTATACAACTCAACCCACTATGGACTGAATAAATTTTTGGGCACATGGAACATCCACCACCATGCAATGCATGATTTAAAATCCTACCATGCAACCCTAACTTCCTTATTCTTCATTGAGGGTTTTTTTCTTAGCACTGTCTGGTTTTTCCGTGGCCATGAGGGCTCGGTTGTGCTCATCTCCAGCTGCATTATTGGTGTGTAAATAAGTGTTTCCAATCTAGTGTATGGGTTGTGAAGTTCACAGCTTGCATTTGGTTTTTCTTCCTGCATACATTATGCTGTCGTGAGAGTAGTGAAGGTGTGTCAGCAGTTTTTTAGTGTTGTTTCCTGTCGTGGCGATTTCCAAAGCTTACTCCCATTCCAATCGTCTATGTAAAATGTATTGTGAGCCTTGTGGCCTTCATCACTGGTGAACACGAGGGTTGTGCTACTCATGGTGTCGGATCTAATCCTCCTTGGTTCCCAAATCTCGCACCTTTCGGTAAAGAGATTATTTTACAATTGTTATGAATTTTCAGTTACAGTTTTATTTATAGAATAGTCAGCTTCTAACTATACCCCTTGGGTTTGCTTGCAGGTTGCAGTTTGCCCTTATGCTTGGAAGAACCCTCTCCATGTTTGGATATACAACAAGACGTATGGGTAGCCTCGATTACAATGTGGCAACTCCCTAGTTGTACAGATTAGGGAAAAAGGGCTTCACTTGGAGAAGAAATACGAGCTCGGTTCCTTCGATGTTTAAAATGCTTAGCTCAGTTGTTATTTAGTATTTTTGGTTGTTGAAACCCTTTTCTGTAGCAGGGTAAATATAGCTTCCATGCCGTGACTTGTATTTCACTGTTCTCGATTTATTAATGGGTTTACAGCCTTATGGCTAAGTAATGATATACTAAGTTTCTTAATATGTGGAGGTTCTCCTGTCTTCATGGTTTTAATGGTTCTTTGTTTCGAATACTTTAATAAAATATACATTGTTTTATAAAATTTATTACAGTAATGAAGTTTTTATAAATTGATTGTTAGTTTTATCTTTTGAACCCTCGCCACGATGCTGGGTACACCAACCCTGAGGTGGGTGAAGTAAATTTGTTATGTATTAATCCTTTTAGCCTGACAGAGTAATACATTTGGTTTAAAAAGGATTTTAAAACTCGAGTTCTGTCTTGTATATACATCACTTTTATAACCTGTAAATTATGACTCTGTGTAATTTTGAGTCGTCCCTTCCTCGACTGTTAATGATAGTAACTATTTGTTTTAATATTTTTCTTGTAAATTAATAAAGTAAATGTAGAGACTTTAAACTCAGTCTTAACATAAAATTGATATGTTTATACTTATCAATTCGGATAAAATCCTAGGGTTACTATAAAAGAACCCTTAGATAAATATATTCTTAAATTTATGAGTTATGTTGGTTTCTGTTTACCTATTTTACGTTGTTACAATAGTATTGATATTTTTTATCCTGTTAAATATTTTCTCTTCTTTTAGATAAAAGAGTTTATACAAATACTGTAAGTTCTTGTTATAAGATTGTACCCAGTCTAGTGCATACTTTAGTATTCTAGTTTTTAATTTTAATTTGTTTATTTTGTTTAAAAGAATACTTCTATAAAAAGAATGAAAGTAGAATTAGGGTTTGACCCTTAGGTTAAACCTACATAGATTTAGAGCTTGTTTGGAAAATAATTATTCTTAAATAGGTAAATTCTTAACTTTGTTCTATTTACTGTTTACATTTAAATTTTCATTTGTTTACTTCTTTGTTAATTAGTGAAGATTCAGAGATATGTAATGTTTAAAACATTAACTGTGAACTTTGATTATTTCTTCATTAATAGTATTTGTAACCTAATCCTATACTAATATATAATAAATAATAGTTTAAGCTAAAAGATATAAGTGTGGTTAAACCCTTGTTTTAGATACTTACTATATCTCCTATAATTTTTATTGTATCAATATAAATCTTTACTATAACTCTATTGTAGTACTGCTATTTCTTTTACATAGATAAGCTCGTTAAAACAATAAACATAAATACCCAGAACACTATTCATTTTAATAATAACTTACAAACTAAAATAAATTACCCTGATATCTACAAAAGGCAGAACCCTATCTATTATATTCAATCTCTTATCATTTTCTTTCATCTACTTAAGATATTCTAGTTGCGCTGGAGTATGGCCTGGTTTTTTAGGTGTGGAAAAACACAGTCTAGAAATTATTTCCATTCTAACACATTACTTTTCAAATTAATTTCTTCAATAATGTGAAAAGACTACTAAATTCTAACATTTTACAAACAAATAACATTCATATAACAGTCAGACTCAGATTAATCTATCTAGCATAGTAAAACAAAATAATGTAGAACCCGTTTAGGACAGACAACAACAACATTAGGAGGTCATTCCTCCCTACCAATCTCCTGGAGAGCACTCAAACAATGCTTCCTCGGGACCCCCGAGCCTGTTCCTGGTCTTCTTGGCTGAGAACTGGTGGAGAATGCAAATAGTAGACTAGTCCAATATCTCAGTAAAAATACTTTGCTCTCAGCAGTATGATCTTCAGCCTAAAAGATGTAACTAGATCAATCAACACTTAACCCCTCAAACATTTTCCAATCTCCCTTCCATTGAATTTCTCTGAAGTACATTCATTCAACCTGAATGATAACTTCTCTAGAATGAGCTGCCTCAGCTCTCTTCAATAGGAATTTTTATAAAGATTGCCTAGGTGTTTTGGGTTTGTTTTCATTAATTGAGCCACCAGCTCTGATTCCACTTTCTTGGGGAATCATTACCCTAAATGTAGAGAGGTTGCCACCTGCAATAGTTGGAAGTGGTTTGAGGATGCTGCCACATGTCAGTTTGCTCTCCACCTAGTATCCTCCACCAATTTGACTAGTAAACACTCTTTTAACAGCTCTCCTAAGCTGTTGCCTCCTCCTTTATTTATTTATAAATAAAATATTCAGAATTACATTAAATATCCTTGACTCTAATGAGTCATCAATTACAACTTAGCAAAAAATTTAACATATTGTCCTCAAATAACATCAAATAATATAAAATTATTTTTGCAAAATTGGGGCATGTGACATACACACCTCTTTAAAGTAGAACATCATCCTCGATGTTATTTATTCTTCGTCCTTAGAATTCCCCTGGAACAGAATTGGATATGCATCCCACATATTGCTTTCCAATTCCCCGGTGGCTTCCTCCGGACTAACGTGCTTACATTGCACCTTCACCTGACCAATGGTGCGGTTTCGAAGTGTGATCTCCCTCTGCCCGAGGATACAGTCTAGTTCCACAAGAAAATATCCTTCTGGTTCCACCTGTACATCATTCTAATTAACAACATGAGTAGCATCATGAACATCGTTTTTTAATACAGAAATGTGAAAAACATTATGTACTCTAAAATTCGGTGGTAATGCTAATTGATTAGCTACTTGTCCAATCCTAGACAATATTTCAAATGGAACATAGTAACGAGGTGCTAGTTTTGCACAACTACCCAATCTCAGAGAGCTCTTTTTGGGCCTCACCTTGATGAACACATGTTCACCTATCTCGAACTCCTTTGGAGTTGTTTTAAGGTCTGCTTGACTTTTTTGTCGATCCTATACAATTTTTAGATTACTTTGTACTTGCTTAACAATTTCTCCCATTTCCTTCAATAGTTCAGGACCTAATACTAATCTATCCACTGGATTACTCCAAGAGATAGGAGTATTACATTTCCCTCCATACAAGATTTCGAAAGGACTAAATCTGGCTGATGCTTGATAATTGTTATTACAAGCAAATTCTACCATATGCAAAAAATCCTCCCATTTACCTGGTTGGTCTTTTACATACATTCTTAGTAAATCTTCCAGTACTTAGTTTATTCTTTGAGTCTGTCCATCTGTTTGAGGATGGAACAAAGTACTAAAATTTAGTGTGGTGTTTAATCCTTTAAACAAAGATTTCCAAAAGTTACCTGTAAATTTAGGATCTCTATCTGAGATTATAACTTTTTGTATTCCATGCAGTCGAAAAATTTGTTTTAGAAAGATATCAGCTATGTTTGTAGCTTTATACATAGTTTTAACAGGTATAAAGTCAACTGCTTTACTTAATTTATCGACCACTACCATGATAGAATCATTTAAATTCTGATTTTTGGGCAGTCAAGTAACAAAATCAAGACTAATTATCTCCCATTTATAGCTAGGAATGGGCAATGGCTGAAGTAATCCAGCTAGGTGTTGATGTTCAATTTTCACCAGCTAACTTTCAAAACACCTAGCGATATACTCTGCTAGTTCAGTCTTCATGTTTTGCCAAAAATATTATTTTCTTAACATAGTTATAGTCTTTTGATAGCTTGGATGGCATGAGTATGGAGTTTTATGGATTTCATCTAAAATTAACAACTTAACTTTAGGTACATTAGGTACATACATTTTGTCTTTATACAGTAAAAATCCTTTTGCATTTAAAATGTACCCTTTACTTAAGCTTTCTGTTGGATTTTCTTTCGTTTTAGCTTGTAAGTTTTGATCAATTTCATCTTGTTCCACCCCCGCTTTAAGCTGTTCATCTAGATCTGTTGTATAAGTTCTGAAAATTGTTGTGAATTTCATCCTTGCATTCTTATTTAATGCATTAGCATCTTTATTTTCTTTACCTTTAATGTGCTGAATTTCGAAATCATATTCACTTAGAAAAGCTAGCCACCTAGCTTGTCTGACATTTAGATTAGGCTGCTCTAACATATATTTTAGTCCTTTATTATCAGTCATTAGAATAAATTTTCTGCTACTTAGGTGATGATGCCACGTCTTTAGAGCATGTATAACAACAGCTAATTCCAGATCATAAGTTGCATAATTATTTTCATGAATTTTTAATTTCCTAGACTCATAGGCAATAACATGCCATTCTTGAGTCAGAACACCACCTAAACTATCATTGCAGGCATAAGTACACTCTACAAATTCTTTATTTGGATCAGCTATTCCTAAAATAGGTGTGTTGGTTAATAAAGTTTTTAACTTTTTAAAGCTATTCTCGCATTTCTGGTTAGAATCAAATTTCTTTCCTTTATTCTACAAAGAAGTTATCGGATTCACGATTCTCAAAAAACCTTCAATGAACCTCCGGTAATAACCGATAATTCCCATGAAGGATCGAGCATCAGTTACATCCTTAGGAACTAGCCAATCTTCGATCGCCTTTAGCTTTTTGGTATCTACCAAAATCCCTTCCTTAGTCACCACATGACCTAAGTGCTGAATTTTATCCTTGAATAAATTGCATTTACTAAACTTTGCAAAGAGTTGTTGATCTCGTAGCTCTTGCAAAACAATTTTTAAATGTTCTTTATGTTCTTCTTGAGTTTTTGAATAGATTAATATGTTGTCGATAAACACGACCACAAACGTATCTAGATACTTATCCATAACGTTTTTCATTGAACACATAAAAATAGCTGGGGCATTAGTAAGCCCGAATGGCATGATGATAAACTCATAGTGGCCATATCGAATTCTAAAAGTTGTTTTAAAGATGTCTTCATCTTTAATCCTAACCTAATGATATCGAGACCTTAAATCAATTTTTGAGAACACCGTGGCTCCACGTAGTTGATCAAATAGATCATCTATAAGAGGCAATGGGTATCTATTTTTATTAGTCATCTTATTCAACTGACGGTAATCTATGCAAAGTCGCATGGTTCTGTCCTTTTCCTTAGCGAAGATGATAGGTGCCCCTCAGGGAGACACACTAGGTTGAATATACTTTTTTTCAATAAGTTCTTTTAATTGTGACTTTAATTCATTAAGGTATGTTCATTTGATAAGGGGCTTTGAGATGGGTACTGCACTAGGTACCAGCTCAATGGTAAAATCTAGTTCCCTTTTCAGATGTAGTCCCAAAATTTCTTCCGAAAATACATCAACATATTATATTCAAACTGGTATGTCCTCCAATTTTAAATTGTCTGTTTTATTTAGATTCTCCTCATCAGTTATTGTTACTGCATAAGCTTTACAAGCCTTCCTAATAGCCCTCTTAAGTTGTACAGAAGAAATATGCCTTATGGTAGTTTTTCTAGGGATTCCCTTTACACTTATTGGTTTTCCATCATTATTTATACACGTAAAGGTTTTATCATAACAAATTAAACTCACCCTATGTTGTTCTAACCAATCCATACTGATTAATAAGTCATAAGAACCAAGAGGTAAAACATTAAGATTTACAATAGTTTCAAATTGATCCATAACTATTGCACATTCTTTTACTAAACAAGTTACCTTCCTTTTTGCACCAATGACTAACTGAAACAACCAAGAATTTTCAAATTTTTCAATAGGCAACTTACATTTTTCTACCATTTTAGGTGAAATATAATTGAGACTAGCTCCTGGATCAATTAAAATAGCTATAGGGGTTTGGTTTATCATACCTTCTACTTCCACCATGGAAGTTTGATATTCTGCTTCTCGATTCTCCAAGACTGCATTGATTCTGAACATAGTCCTTGCTAAATCTTCCACAGTCATTTCCTCCTATATGGTATGTGTTATAGCCTATTTTTGTTTTCTATTTTTGAACCATTTGATTGTCTTAAAAATCTGATTTTTTTTCTTATTATTTTAATGTTTTGACCTTGGTTTCTTTTAAAATATTTTGACATTAGCCTTATGTTATTAGTTGATTTAACAGGTTTTATTTTTAATTTTTTCTTTACTTAAATAATTTCATGGTTTTTATGGGCTTGTAGGATGTATATATTTCTGAAAGGTTCTAAAGAAATATCATAAGACCTTATTTAAAGTTATTTACCAAAAAATAACACTTTGTTTGGAGTTTTGGTTAAAAAATCATAAAACAGATATTCCTGTAGCGCAAGCTAGAAAAAGTTACACAATGGCTCTACAAGAAAGTCGGCTATCTAAAAATAATCATTTTTGGGTCAGATTTTTTGAAATTTTCACACATGAGATGTCATTCATACTGGTTGATGGATTTGATACGTGTTTTCCTCTAGAATGAGCATTATAACAGCTGTTAATCCTTCAAGTAAATCATCATGAAGGTGAGTCGTGGTGGTTTTCTTGCAAAGGTAATGCAATAATGATAGCAGAGCATAATGAGACAAAGGTGCATGTAATTATGTTTTTACATGAAGTACATGAAGACCAAGTGAACATTGTGGCAAAAAATTAGTGCTTGGTAATCGAATTTTTCAAACAGAGCGAAAATTAGGGCTTTCAGGAGCGGTTGGCTGGAGTGGTCAAAGTGGTCAGAGGAAAGTGGACCATGCAATTTAACACCTGGAAATTGAGATAACAAGATTCTAGCAGTCGAATTAGTCATTTTTAACAGGTAGTCTGCAAGCCATTACCAAGGTTTATTAATTTGGGGTTTTTCTTAACAAACGACTAATGACATAATTGATGACAGACTATTAGTTTTAAACCTAATCCATGTTAAATCATGAATTGTTAGTCAATGAGTTTAAAGTATTTATCATTTCAATGAAAGAATTTACAGTAAGGTCTTTTGGGTTCTCCTATACTATATTCTTCGTCAGTTTATCAAAATTTGAAGACAGTCACGCTGTGATATATTGATAGAAGTTGTTGAAAATATTTAAAATTGAAAAAGAGTGGAAAGACCAATAGGGCGGAACCCTCAGACTTAAGCTGGGTCAAAAAATTTCTAGATTGTGCACAATTGTTTGCAGAAGCAGGATGGTTAGTGTTCTTTGAAAAGATTGAAGGTGATCATTCAGAGTTTTTTTACAAGTTTGCTCAATGTTTAGACAAGCATGTAGTCTCTTTTGACACTTTGAAGTTCAAATTAACCACAGAGTTACTAGTAGAAGCAACATGGATTCTGGATGAGGGAGAATTCTGGTTCAAAAAGGTGCCCTTCACCTTTGATGCTCAGAGATATTTGCTTCCATCTCAACAGAAGATGTCATGTAGAGAGAGGGAACGCCGAGACCATACAAAACTATTAGTTTTTCACCATGGGCTCATAAAACTCATCATAAGTACTGTATTGCAAAAAAGAGAAAAGACATGGGAGCACTTCTTATTTTGGTTAGGTTTCAAGACTAAGAAGGAGGAACAGTCCCAAAAGAGACAGGTAGATAATGGTCAAACTTTGATTAAGAAGCTTAGAAACAAGGTCATAGTCAAAGATGAAGAAGCTGATAAACCAGGAGAAGCTTCGAATCAGGAAAATGAAAACATTGAGTTTGGACAGCGAGTTAATGTTGAGGAAAGCAAAGTTTTAAAGTCAGAGATGAAAAAAGTTGAGTCAATGGAATATGTTTTACCTGGAGAATCAAATCAAGGTGAAGAGGAAGTTGTTAAAGAGAAGAAGAAAATATCTATTACAGTACTATCAGAAGAGGATTAAAAATACTTATTTGATGAGGCTAGAATTCCTATTACTAATGAAGCTAGGGTTTGTGGTAAGCAAGAAAGTCATGCTCATTGTGATGAGGAAACAGTTTCAAGAAGGAAAAAAATTGAAAGTTGTTGAATTTGCCTCAATAACTCATCAAGGAAAGGCACTGAAGATGTTGGGAAAGGTTGTAGCAGTCTGGAGACCTAAGACAAGTCCGAAGAACAAACTTAGGTTAAACATGAAAATGCTATTGAATCCCAAATTGGATAAAGAAAAGGTTACAGTAATAGAGGATTCATCATATGAAGAGAAATTTGATGATAGTGAAGATGGAAATAAAGGTAAAAAACCAATAGAATCAAAACAAAAATCTGTCTTCACTGATACCAATATCTCTGATATTTTTTTGGAGATTCGAAATAAATTGTTTCAAGAATAACAGCAAAATGAGGTAAAGAGTTATTGTCTAGAGAAAAAGGATATGGTTGAAGAAGAGGTTCACTGCAATGCTGAAAATGAAGAACATCCAAATCTTCCTGTGACCTCCACAGAGCTTATGAAAGAGGATGAAGAAATCTATAAAAAACGGAAAATCCCACAGACACAAGGAATATAAACAATATAAGGAGACAAATGTATTGATTTTGAAAAGGAAAACCTTCAAAGAAGCATTAAACAATACAAGTCTCAAACTGATTATATGCATGAATCAAATGATGGATTAGTTACTGCAAACAGGAAACTTAGAGAAGATTTGGAAGAAGTTGACTGTCATTAAGAGGATTTTATTACAGTTTCAAGAGAAGCACTTAAAAGGAAAAGGAAAACATAGAATCAGTTCACAGAGTAAAAGCAAACCATCCAAGAGCTGCAACAGCAGAATGAGGAGCTAACAAGGAGGGTTGCGCACTTGGAGTGCGCAAATATTATTGAGAATTTTGCTTTGCTTTTCCTGTTTTGGGTTATTGCAATTGAGTGCAGACCGCGAGCTGATGGACATGAATTTTATAAAACATCAAGAGGTTCTTTTTCATACGATAACCATTCACAAAAACCTCTCTCAGGTTTTCAACAACTATCAAGTTTTGAAAGATTCAGTTTAATCTTTACAGCTTATTTTTCAGGGTTTTAAAAATATTTAATATTTTCCCGTTTTAGTATTCATCTTGAGGGGAATATTATGATTGAATGGAGATGAATGTTTAAAAAGCAAGAGAGTTTTTTGTCAATCACGGTCCCATTCCAAACAAACTCTCTCAGTTTTTCACAGGTATCAAGGATTGAGAGATATGGAAGCTTCTTTGACACCTATTTTTTAGAAATTCGCCATATTTACCAGGAATCCGATTTTTGTATTTTTAGTCAATTAGTTGAAAGTTAGTTAATGTAACTACTGAGTAGTTTCAAATTCTACCTAATGAAGGGAAGATAATATTTCTTCTTTGTAATTATAAAATATGGACAATGGGACAGGAGGGTGGTTCGATTTTTTTTGTTGATAAGGGGATGCTATCAGGCTTTGTTTATGAGCTAAGTAAAGACTCTTATGTGTTTTTTGAGGAGTGAACTATGAAATATATGTACTATATTCTCTTCAGATTATTGAATCATTTATTTCTAATTTGTGTTAATTACTGAGTTGGTATATTCATTTCTTGTTTAATGTTTTTATGCTTGAAATTCTTGCTAACTATGGGTGAAACTCAGTATTGTTTTTTCTGTTGGATCATGATTTATATGTTATGCATATCGGTCATTCAAATGCTCATGATTTAGTGTTTACTTTGGTTTTATGAATGTTTTCCCTCTTGTATTCAAACTTCTCAAACAAAAAACCTTGAAAACCCTAGAAAACCCTATTTTATTTTATTGTGATTATTGAGATTGTGTTGGCTTGTTCTCTTGTAGTCCGGGAACAATTTCTGACACTAACATCTTTGGCGCCGTTGCCGGGGACGAAGTTGAAAACCTATTTTCCCTAGGATATTTATCATTTCACTGGATTTTGGAGGGTGAACTTAAACCATTAAATTTAGAAGACTACTTTTCACCAATTTTTCCTAGTGGCTACTATGGGAGTTGAAACAAGAAACAGACCTAGTTCACCTTTACAGTTGGGTGTTTCAGACCCAAGAAAATATATTGAAAATAACTAGGAAGATTAGGAGATCACAGTCATTCCCATCTTTATGTAGCCCTAATTAATTTGACCTACTCTCACCCTTTCCACTTTCCTAGGAGGAAAAAAAAATCTATCTTGACAAATGGATTGGCGACTCCACTAGTTCAAAACGCAGAGGCCGAAGACCATGGAAGCCATTCTGGATCAAAGGTTTGCATCGTTCAATTTGTCCAATGTTCTAGGTTTTCCAAATCTAGTACCTACTATGGATGTTTGGGGAGATTGTCTTCCACGGTTTACAGAAAGCAAAGAGGATAATGCTTCAGATCACCTTATCAGATTTCATCAATATATGGTTCAGTTAAATATATAGCATGAACATGTGCTCATGAAGATGTTCATGTATTCACTCGAGAAAGATGCACGAGAATGGTATTTTTCTCTTCCCGCTACTAGCATTTCCTCACTGAAAGAATTCCACACATGTTTTTGGAAACATTGTAAGTATGTGTTCTCAGTTGAATTTTTTTTTAAAGATTGTTATGAGCAGGATGATTTTTAGAATACAATTTCTGATTCAAAAAATCATGATGATAAGTATACTTAAGGATTCAAAACATATCATGAAGAAGTTGTAGTTTCAGAATTTGTTGAAGATGAAGAGGTAATATTTTCAGATACTGTTGTCAAGGAAGAATTCCATGATCATTACGATAATCAAGTTGTTGTTTTAGGTCAGGTTGAAGATTATTCTAGTGATGAGATCAATAGAGATATTTTGGAATATTCTCATAATGATTTCAACAGTCTTAATAATTATTTGAATTCTAATCCTATTGAAGATCAATCTCTTATTCAACAAACTGATGGAAATCATTGTTGTGTTAAAGATCAGCTTTGTATTGAAGAAAAATACGAACCTTTAGCATCAACATTCGAAATTTTCCAAAATGCTCCTCATTATGATGAAGATATTAGCGTTCCAAGACAAGAATTATGTGATGAATTATATTCTATTCCTTTTTGTTTTGATACTAAAATTGATGAAAGCCAGGCTATTCGCATTTTTAACATGATATCAGAAGTTTCTCATATTCATGGTTATGATAAATTTGGTGTTCAAAACCATTATGAAGATGCTCTAATTTTTAATAAATATGATTATGAAATTGAAAAGAAAGACCGAGAAAGGTGTGAGGTGTGTGATATGTCACAATCTGATCAGCAGATTCAGGAATGCATTTAGTCCATTATCCTTGAACAACCGAAGCCAATGTATGATAGTTATCCATTTGAAGACAGTGTGGAAAATGAGGTTCAGCTTGTTGACATTATTGATGATACTGTCCAAAAAATTATGGAGCAAATTTAGGCTGATCCCGATGTATTTTATTGCCAACGCCTGCTTGATATTCATGGAACAAAATATTCTTATGTATAGCCTATGTTTTTCATAGAACAGGAAGAGGTAATTTTTGGAAATTTTTATGATCCAGTGGCAGATTATTTAGAGTCAATACTAAGTTATAAATATATTATTTTAGAGACACCATTTCATGAAAGTGAGTATAAGTTGTTAGATCTTTTCTCTTCATGTTTTCCAATATTTCTGATTATATATATATTCAGAGTTGGAAACAGGTTTTGGTGGGTTGATGAATTTTTTTCCTAGTTACATTGGAAATGAGATTACAATTTGATTCAGTAAATGGAAGGTTCCTCAAAGAAAGAGATTTGATTTTCATTGTATATATCAGTGTGTGAAGGATTGAATAAAGACTCCATATCCCAATGGATGATTTGCAGAATAGCAGGTAGTTTTGGTTACAAAAGGCACTAGTCTACAGGTTCTTGAAGCCTCACAGGGAGGACTTCATCCCGCAGCAAGAACCAGATGTTGTAGCCTGTTTTTCTTTTCTATTTTTGAACCATTTGCTTGTCTTAAAAATATGATTTTTTTTTCTTATTGTTTTAAAGTTTTGACCTTGGTTTCTTTTAAAATATTTTGACTTTAGCCTTATGTTTATAGTTGATTTAACAGGTTTTCTTTTTAATTTTTGCTTTACTTAATTAATTTCATGGTTTTTATGGGCTTATAGGATGTATATATTTTTGAAAGGTTCTAAATAAATATATAAGACGTTATTTAAATTTATTTACCAAAAAATAACACTTTTTTTGGAGTTTTGGTTAAAAAATCATAAAACATATATTCTTGTAGTGCAAGCCAGAAAAAGTTACACAGGGGCGCTACAAGAAAGTCGGCTATCTAAAAATCATCATTCTTGGGTCAGATTTTTTGAAATTTTCACACATGAGATGTCATTCATACTGGTTGATGTATTTGATACATGTTTTCCTCTAGAATGAGCATTATAACTGGTGTTAATCCTTCAAGTAAATCATCATGAAGGTGAGCAATGGCGGTTTTCTTGCAAAGGTAATGCAATAATGATAGCAGAGCATAATGAGACAAAGGTGTATGGAATTATGTTTTTACCTGAAGTGCACGAAGAGCAACTGAAGATCGTGGCAACAAATCAGTGCTTGGTAATCGGAATTTTGAAACAGAGCAAAAATTAGGGATTTCAGGAGCGGTTGGCTGGAGTGGTCAAAGTGGTTAGAGGAAAGTGGAGCATGCAATTGGACATCTGAGAATTGAGATAACAATATTCCAGCAGTTGAATTAGCCATTGTTAATAGGTAGTCTGTGAGCCATTACCAAGGTTTATTAATTTGGGGTTTTTCTTAACAAACGACTACTGACATAACTGATGACAGACTATTAGTTTTAAACCTAATCTATGTTAAATGATGAATTGTTAGTCAATGAGTTTAAAGTATTTATCATTTAAATGAAATAATTTAGAGTAAGGTCTTTTGGGTTCTCTTATACTGTATTCTCTGTCAGTTTATCAAAATTTGAAGACAGTTAGGTTGTGGTGTATTGATATAAGTTGTTGACAATATTTCAAAATGAAAAAGAGTGGAAAGACGAATAGGGAAGAACCCTTAGACTTAATCCAGGTCAAAAACTTTGCAGATTGTGCACAATTGTTTGCAGAAGCAGGATGGTTAGTGTTCTTCGAAAATACTGAAGGTTATCATTCAAAGGTTTTTTACAAGTTTGCTCAATGTTTAGGCAAGCATGTAGTCTCTTTTGACACTTTGAAGTTCAAATTAACCAGAGAGCTAGTAGCAGAAGCAACAGGGATTCTGGATGAGGGAGAATTCTGGTTCAAAAAGGTTCCCTTCACCTTTGATGCTCAAAGATAGTTGCTTCCAGCTTAACAGAAGATGTCATGTAGAGTGAGGGAACACCAGGACCATACAAAACAATCACTTTTTCACCATGGGCTCATAAAACTCATCATAGGTACTATATTGCAGAAAAGAGAAAAGACATGGGAGCACTTCTTATTTTGGTTAGGTTTCAAGACTGAGCAGGAGGAACAGTCCCAAAAGAGACAGGTAGATAAGGGTAAAACACTAATTAAGAAGCTTAGAAAGAATGTCATAGTCAAAGATGAAGAAGCCGATAAACCAGGAGAAGCTTCGAATAAGGAAAATGAAAACATTGATTTTGGACAGCGAGTTAATGTGGAGGAAAGCAAAGTTTTATAGTCAGAGATGAAAAAAATTGAGTCAGTGGAAGATGTTTTACCTGCAGAATCAAATCAAGGTGAAGAGGAAGTTGTTAAGGAGTAGAAGCAAAGCTCTATTACAATATTATTAGAAGATGATGAAAAGTACTTATTTGATGAGGCTAGAATTCTTGTTACTAATGAAGCTAGGGTTTGTGGTAAGCAAGAAAGTCAAACTCATTGTGATGAGGAAATAGTGTCAAAAAGGAAAAAAATGAAATTTGTTGAATTTGCCTCAATAACTCATCAAGGAAAGGCTCTGAAGATTTTGGGAGAGGTTGCAGCAGTCTAGAGACCTAATACAAGGCTGAAGAACAAACTTAGGTTGAACATGAAAAAGCTACTAAATCCCAAATTGGCTAAAGAAAATGTTACAGTAATAGAGGATTCATCATATGAAAAGAAATTGGATGATAGTGAAGATAGAAATAAAGGTAAAAAACCAATAGAATCAAAAGAAAAATTTGTCCTCACTGATACTAAGATCTCTGATATTTTTCTGGAGATTCGAAATCAAATGTTTCAAGAACAGTAGCAAAATGAGGTAAAGAGTTCTTGTCTAGATAAAAAGGAGATGGTTGAAGAAGAAGTTCACTGCAATGCTGAAAATGAAGAACATCCAAAGCTTCCTGTGACGTCCACAGAGCTTATGAAAGAGGATGAAGAAATCTATAAGAAACTGAAAATCCCATGGACACAAGGAATGCAAACAATATCCGGAGACAAATGTATTGATTCTAAAAACGAAAACCTACAAAGAAGCATTAAATAATACAAGTCTCAAATTTAATATATGCATGAATCAAACGATGGATTAGTTATTGCAAACAGGAAACTTAGATAAGATTTCAAAGAAGTAAATAGTCATTACGAGGAGTTGATTACAGTTTCAAGAGAAGCACTTAAAAGGAAAAGGAAAACAAAGAATCAGTTCATAGAGTTAAATAAAACCATTTAGGAGCTGCAACAGCATAATGAGGAGCTAACAAGGAGGGTTGCAGACTTGGAGTGTGCAAAGATTATTGAGAATTATGCTTTGTTTTTCCTGTTTTGGGTTATTACAATTGAGTGCAGACCGTGAGCTGATGGAAATGAATTTTAGAAAACAAAACAAGGTTTTTGTTCATAATATACACAATCACAAAAAAGTCTCTTAGTTTTGCAAAAACAGTCAATTTTTGAAACATTCAGTTGAATCTTTACAGCCTATTTTTCGTGGTTCTAAAAAAATTTAATATTTTTCTGTTTTAGTATTCATCTTGCAGGGCATATTTAGATTGATTGGAGATGAATTTTAAAAACCAAGAGAGGTTTTTGTCAATCAAGGACCCATTCAGAAAAACCTCTCTCGGTGTTTGCACAAATATCACGAATTGAGAGATATGGAAGCTTATTTGACACCAAGTTTTCAGAAATTCGCCATATTTACCAGGAATTCGATTTTGCTATTTTTAGTCAATTAGTTGAAAGTTAGTTAATGTAACTACCGAGTAGTTTCAAATTCGACCTAATGAAATGAAGATAGAACTACTTCTTTGTAATTATAAAAGTTGGGCAATGGGACATGAGGGTGGTTCGATCTTTTTTGTTGACAAGTGGAGGCTATCAGGCTTTGTTTATGAGCTAAGTAAAGACTCTTATGTGTTTTTTGAGGACTGACCTATGAAATATATGCACTATATGCCCTTTATATTATTGACTGGTTTTATTTCTAATTTGTGTTACTTACTCAATTGGTATATTCATTTCCTGTTTAATGTTTTTATGCTTGAAATGCTTGCTAACTATGGGTGAAACTCAGTATTGTGTTTTCTGTTGGATTATGGTTTATATGTTATGCATCTCAGTCATTCAAATGCTCATGATTTAGTGTTTACTTTGGTTTTATGAATGTTTTCCCTCTTGTCTTCAAACTGCTCAACCAAAAAACCTTGAAAACCCTAGAAAACCCTATTTTATGTTATTGTGATTATTGAGATTGTGTTGGCTTCTTCTCTTGTAGTCTGGGAACAATCTCTGGCACTAACATCTTTGGCATCATTTCCAGGGATGAAGTTGAAAACCTATTTTCCCTGGGATACTTATCATTTCACTGGATTTTGGAAGGTGAACTTAAACCAATAAATTTAGAACACTACTTTTCACCAGTTTTTCACAGTGGCTACTAAGGGAGTTGGAACAAGAAACCGACGTAGTTCACCTTTACAGCTGGGTGTTTCAAACCTAGAACAAATATTGAAAAAAGCTAGGAAATTTAGGAGATCACAGTCATCCCCAGCATTATGTAGCCCTAATTAATTTGAACTACTGTCACCCTTTCCACTTTTCCAGGAGGAAAACAAAGTATATCTTGACAAATCAATTGGAAACTCCACTAGTTCAAAATGCAGAGGCCAAAGACCATGGAATCCATTCTGGCTCAAAGGTTTGCATGTTTCAATTTTGTCAAGGTTCCAGGTTTTCCAAATCCAGTACCTACTATGGATGTTTGGGCAGATTGTCTTCCATGGTTTAGAGAAAACAAAGAGGATGATCCTTCAAAGCACCTTATCAGATTTCATCAATATATGGTTCAATTAAATATACAACATGAACATGTGCTCGTGAAGATGTTCATGTATTCACTCGAGAAAGATGCATGAGAATGGTATTTTTCTCTTCCCGCTGCTAGCATTTCCTCACTAAAAAAATTCCACACATGTTTTCGGAAACATTGTAAGTATGTGTTCTTAGCTGAATTTTTTTTTTAAAGATTATTGTGAGTAGGATGATTTTTATAATACAATTTCTAATTCAAAAAAATCATGATGATAAGTATAATCAAGGATTCAAAACATATCATGAAGAAGTTGTACTTTCAGAATTTGTTGAAGATGAAGAGGTAATATTTTCAGACACTGCTGTCAAGGAAGAATTTCCTAATCATTACGATAATCAAGTTGTTGTTTTAGGTCAGGTTGAAGACTATTCTAGTGATGAGATCAACAGAGATAGTTTGAAATATTCTCATAATGATTTCAACAGTATTAATAATCATTTGAATTCTAATCCTATTGAAGATCAATCTCTTGTTCAACAAAACTGATGGAAATCATTGTTGTGTAAAAGATCGGCTTTATATTGAAGAAAAATACGAACCTTTAGCATTGTCATTCGAAATTTCCTAGAATGCTCCTCATTATGATGAATAGATTAGGGTTCCAAGACAAGAATTCTTTGATGAATTATATTCTATTCTTTTTTGTTTTGATACTAGAATCGATGAAAGCTAGGTTGTTCACATTTTTAACGTTATATCGGAAGTTTCTCATATTCATGGTTATGATAAATCTGTTGTTCAAAACCATTATGAAGATGCTCTAATTTTTAATAAATATGATGATGAAATTGAAAAGAAAGACCTAGAAATGTGTGAGGTATGTGATATGGCACAATCTGATCAGTAGAGTCAGGAATGCATTCAGTCCATTATCCTTGAACAGCCGAAGCCAATGTATGATAGTTATCCATTTGAAGACTGTGTGGAAAAGGAGGTTCAGCTTGTTGACAATATTGATGATACTATCCAAAAAATTCTGGAGCAAATTTAGGCTGATCCTGATGTCTTTTAGTGCCAATGCCTGCTTGATATTCATGAAACAAAATATTCTTATGGACAACATATCTTTTTCATAGAACAAGAAGAGGTAATTTTTGGAAATTTTTATGATCGAGTGGCAGATTATTTAGAGTCAATACTAAGTTATAAATTTGTTATTTTAGACAACCCCATTTGATGAAAGTGATTATAAGTTGTTATATCTTTGCTCTTCAAGTTTTCCAATATTTTTTATTATATATATATTCGAAGTTGGAAAAAGGTTTTGGTGGGTTGATGAATTTTTTTCCTGGTTACATTGGAAATGGGATTACAATTTTATTTAGTAAATGGAAGGTTCCTCAAAGAAATATATTTTATTTTCATTGTATATATCAGTGTGTGAAGGATTGAGTAAATACTCCATAGCCCAATAGATGTTTTGCAGAATAGCAGGCAGTTTTGGTTACAGAACGCACTAGTCTACAGGTTCTTGAAGCCTCACAGGGAGGACTTCATCCCGCAGTAGGAGCCAAATGTTGTAGCATGTTTTTGTTTTCTATTTTTGAACCATTTGCTTGTCTTAAAAATATGATTTTTTTTTCTTATTGTTTTAAAGTTTTGACCTTGGTTTCTTTTAAAATATTTTGACTTTAGCCTTATGTTTATAGTTGATTTAACATGTTTTCTTTTTAATCTTTGCTTTACTTAATTAATTTCATGGTTTTTATGGGCTTATAAAATGTACATATTTCTGAAAGGTTATAAAGAAATATCATAAGACCTTATTTAAAGTTATTTACCAAAAAATAACACTTTGTTTGGATTTTTGGTTAAAAAATCATAAAACAGATATTCCTGTAGCGCAAGCCAGAAAAAGTTACACAGGGGCACTATAAGAATGTCGACTATCTAAAAATCATCATTTTTGGGTCAGATTTTTTTGAAATTTTCACACGTGAGATGTGATTCATACTGGTTGATGGATTTGATACGTTTTTTCCTCTAGAATGAGCATTATAACATGTGTTAATCCTTCAAGTGAATCATCATGAAGGTGAGATGTGGCAGTTTTTTTGTAAAGGTAATGCAATAATGATAGCATAGCATAATGAGACAAAGGTGTATGGAATTATGTTTTTACCTGAAGTGCACGAAGAGCAGGTGAAGATTGTGGTGAAAAATCAGTGCTTGGTAATCAAAATTTTGAAACGGAGTGAAAATTAGGGCTTTCAGGAGCAGTTGGCTAGAGTGGTCAACATGGTCAGAGGAAAGCGGAGCATGCAATTTGACACCTGAAAATTGAGATAACAAGATTCCAGTAGTCGAATTAGTCATTTTTAACAGGTAGTCTGCTAGCAATTAGAAAGTTTTATTAATTTGTGGTTTTTATGAAGAAACGACTAATGACATAATTGATGACATACTATTAGTTTTAAGCCTAATCCATGTTAAATGATGAATTGTTAGTCAATGAGTTTAAATTATTTATCATTTAAATGAAAGAATTCAGTGTAAGATCTTTTGGGTTCTCCTGTACTGTATTCTCTGTCAATTTATCAAAATTTTAAGAAAGTCAGCCTATGCTGTATTGATAGAAGTTGTTGACAATATTTCAAAATGAAAAAGAGTGGAAAGACCAATAGGGGAGAACCCTTAGACTTAAGCTGGGTCAAAAAATTTCCAGATTGTGCACAATTGTCCGCAGAAGCAAAATGGTTAGTGTTCTTCGAAAATATTGAAGGTTATCATTCAAAGGGTTTTAACAAGTTTTAGCAATGTTTAGACAAGAATGTAGTCTCTTTTGACACTTTGAAGTACAAATTAACCAGAGAGTTACTAGCAGAAGCAACAGGGATTTTGGATGAGGGAGAATTCTGGTTCAAAAAGGTGCCCTTCACATTTGATGCTTAGAGATATTTGCTTCCAGCTTAATAGAAGATGTCATGTAGAGTGAGGGAACACTGGGACCATACAAAACAATCAGTTTTTCACCATGGGCTCATAAAACTCATCATATGTACTGTATTGCAGAAAATAGAAAAGATAGGTATCACGGATTGAGAGATATGGATGCTTCTTTGACACCTATTTTTCAGAAATTCGCAATATTTATGAGGTATCTGATTTTGATATTTTTAGTCAATTAGTTGAAAGTTAGTTAATATAACTGCTGAGTAGTTTCAAATTTGACCTAATGAAGGGAATATAGAACTACTTTCTTGTAATTATAAAAGATGGACAATGGAACAGGAGGGTGGTTCGATTTTTTTTGCTGACAAGGGGAGGCTATTAGGCTTTGTTTATGAGCTAAGTAAAGACTCTTATGTATTTCTTGAGGACTGAAATATGAAATATATGCAGTATATGCCCTTCAAATTATTGACTGTTTTTATTTCTAATTTCTGTTAATTACTCAGTTGGTATATTCACTTCTTGTTTTATGTTTTTATGCTTGAAATTCTTGCTAACTGTGGGTGAAACTCAGTATTGTGTTTTCTGTTGGATTATGGTTTATATGTTATGCATCTCAGCCATTCAAATGCTCATGATTTAGTGTTTACTTTGGTTTTATGAATGTTTTCCCTCTTGGCTACAAACTTCTCCACCAAAAAACCTTGATAACCCTAGAAAACCATATTTTATTTTATTGTGATTATTGAGATTGTGTTGGCTTGTTCTGTTGTAGTCTGGGAACAATTTCTGGCACTAACACTATGAATATTACTGACATTCTTTTTTGGATTGGGACAGATTGAGGCATAATGTGGGACATTACACTCCCAACACTTTATAGGTTCTTTGCATTCAAAGTTCTTTGTGTAATTACCATGGTCATTAGCGGATTCTTTACGCTTTGAATTGTTCTGATTGCTTGGTGAATTATTCTTATTTCCTTGGAAATACTTGTTAGCAAAATTTCTAGCCTTATTGTTTTTAGAATTTCAATTGGGCACAAATTATTTATTCTTTTGATCATAATGTTTATTATTCTTCTTGGCCTTCCCGTTGGCCATGCTCTCCTTCTTCTGATTCTGTTCATAACAGAAATTGGCTTTCCTCATAGCTTCTTCCAGAGTTTTTGGATTGTCATACTCAATCCTATCCTTCATATGATAAGGTAGATAGCCGAGGAATCATTGTACATTTGGTTTTTCATCTACAAGGTATGGTACATACCTAAGCAGACTTAAAAACTTGTTGTTTAAATATTTCATGGTCATTGAACCTAGTTTAAGCTCATAGAATTTTTTTTCTCTCTCTTCATAGTATTGCTCAGACATAAATTTATTTTTAAAGTACCTCTTGAAGGTACTCCAATTTACGTTCTTATGTTTTATTCCCTTCACTCTCTTCAAGTCTTTCCACCAAATATCAGCCTTCCCTGAAAGATTGTAGATAGCCATTCTAGCCTTAATTGGTTAGAATAGCTATAAATATGGAAGTACTTCTTCATTCGAGATAACCAGGATTCTGCTTTCTCCCCCTTCTCAGTATCTCCATTGAATGTTGGTGGTTTAATCTTTTTAAACTCTCCATAAATTTCCTCATAGTGTTTATATTTTCTCTTTTTAGTATAATGGTTGTCATCACTACTATCACTAGTGGAATGAAAAATACGTTGATCACCAAATACCTCTCAAGATGAGTTGCTTTCATTTTTAGTCTGTTTAATATTTTTATATTTATGTTGATGAATTGTGTATTCTGGATCATCTCTTTTACCCCTACCCTCAGTTTGAAATATTTCTATTAGGATCTGATTCAGCTCCTCCTGAGCCCTCTGAATCCTTTCATTCTCTTGTTTAACAGTCCATTTGATATTTTAAGTCTTTTACCAATTGTAAAAGTTCTAAGGAATTAGTGGTTAGATCTTCTTGTATAGGGTCTCTTGGTAAGTTTTCTTGTTTAGTAAATGGAGATTCCTCTTACGCATATTCCTCCAGCCTTTCCATACATGTTGTTTAAACTTCAGAAACAATTTTATCTATTGAATAACATTAAAAAAAAACTAACATCAGCAAAATAGTTTACATTCACTCTTTTATAAAATCAAGTTGGGCTTCATCAAGGCCTAGTGTTTGAACCTTGTGCTCTGATACCACATGTCATAACCCCAAATTTTCACAAAAATTAATTTTTTTTGATGTGACATAAATTGTCTAAAGTCATAGTTTTATAACTGCTAGTAGCCAATGGAAAAATGAAACAGTTAACAAAACTAACCATTAACTTAATCACATAAAATTTAATACTGTTTTAATTTTGATATGTGATGTAAATAACCCACATTAAGTTGTTTCTAGATGTACTGATGAATTGATTTCGTCAAGTAGGTGAGAATTTACCTTCTAACTGGGGCTTAATTAGCGATTTCTAACTTAGCTTGATTTCTCGATCTTATAGGCTTGACAGGTAAATTTTGAACCAGTAAGATTTTATTAAGGCGTTAATCCAGATATATGTCTTTAGCATAAATATTCTGCTAGAGTAAAAGTTTGCTTAATAGAATTCAAGGATACTACAAGGTAAATTAATGTTTGTTTACTTGTTTTGCGATTGTGACAATACTTTAAATTCATGTCGTAAAGATCAATAACCTTTCCCTACTACTTGTCTTTTATTAGAATGACTGCAACTTTAGATAAATATTATTTCTATCTAAATGCTAAGTTATTTACCAGTTTTTCATAGAGCTCATGATTTAGTATATCAACACTCTTATTGAAATAAGAGTTTCCTCCTGTTATTATTTCTAAAATTTAAAACACTGCTTTAGTATGGAAATAGACCTAAGGCATTTCAAGAAAGAAGCTTACATAGAACTCTTAGTTTTACCTTTAATTAATCTTTAGTAGAGGAAATTATCATCTTATTATTGTATTGTATTTATAAATGATCATTTGCATAAATCTCGTCGAGTTGTGATTATTATCCTCCAAATTTCTTCATGACATAAGTAATGTGATGAAATTACATTATCATATTATTTATTTATAAATAATGTTAGATTTTCATCATATAAGCTAGCATTATGATCTTAGGATCTTTTCATTGAGAGCATAACAAGCACAACAATAAAACATAAGCACATCACAAGAGACAAGAGACACAAAGAGTTTTCCTCGAGGAAACCATAAAGGAGAAAACCCTACAACTTCCTCAGAGATAGAATCGGCACCAAAACAATAAAACCAGAAAATAGTAAGATGATCTCCTGACAGCAGCAGTATCTCTCTCTCACACTGAGAGAGATTCTCCTCTCTCACTCATGCGCCCCAATGAGTGAGTGTGATTGTTTCAAGTGAGATAAATAGAGAGGATCACTCTCTATTTATATTATTTTTTTCACTTGAGGTGCACTCCAACATGTTGGCCTCACTTAACAATTACTTACTAGAGTCGACATCTCTAGGAGTGTCTAATAACCTTAGTGCCCCACCACTTGTGGGGACTTTGCCTCCTCCAACCAATAGGAGGGTAATACAATGGTGGGGACTATTGCCCTGACTTATAATGACTCACCTAGGGTCGACTTCACTAGGATAGTCTAATAACCCAAGGTCCCCCCAACTGTGGGGACTTTAACCCTTGACCAATAGGAGGGTTACCCATAATGACTTGACATGACTTTCTCATTATAGAAACTTCCCAGAATAAACATTGGGGTATGACATGACTCAAATACATTACAATACATCCCAGAATAAACATCGGGTTACAATACATAAGAAATACAGATGAATACATTCCAAAGTTACTATTACATCAACACTCCCTCTTAACTAGGAAGGTATTCTCTCGACACAATTTATCAGCACAAGTCTTCTTCTTTGTACCATCTAGGTCATCATCAGTTCTTCATCATCTTCAGGTCATTTTCATCTTCAAGTCATCTTCATCTATAAGTCATCTTCATTTGGATCTGGATCATCACTTGATCTGGATCATCATCACTAAATCTAGATCATCACTCAATCTGGATCATCATTCACTGGATCTGGATCATTACTTGATCTAGATCATCACTGGGCATCATCACTCAATCTAGATCATTATTGGGCATCATCACTGGATCCGGATCATCACTCGATTTGGATCAACATTGCTGGATCATCATCACTAGTTCTAGATCATCACTCTATCTGGATCATCTCAGGTGGTATCTCATGATTGTTCTCGTCACAATAAGTTCTACAAAGCCATCCATTTTCATGCTAGTTGTAGGCCTAGCCCCCATGTAGGTCTTCTTCAGCATATCTAACCTGTTCATCAGAATGGTCTATCCAGCACTTAAATCTGACCTACTTGTCAGAAAGGCACACCCAACACTCACATCTAATCATGTAGGAACCAATCCTATAATCATATCAAAAAGGCCCGACAATTATATCCACATAGTGAGGGAACACAT
>LPNX011093682.1:448965-476386 GCA_001517045.1 Pseudotsuga menziesii | reverse complement strand
CTGATGGAAGGGCTCTGCACTTACATCCACCCAGTGAGGGAACACGTCCCATTACTGATGGAAGGGCTCTGCACTTACATCCACCCAGTGAGGGAACACATCCAATTACTGGTGGAAGGGATTTGCACTCATATCTGATCATGAGGGAACAAATCCCAGCAATCATATCAGAATGGCCACCAGTCCTCGACTGAGCCACCTGGTAAATCACCAGGTACCTCCATTATCCTAGAGAATGGCAGTTTCCCTTACATCTGACCTCCTCGTCGGAATGGAAAACACTCACATCTGACATGGGAGGAACTTAATCCTTTAGCCATGACAAAATGGTTCAGCCCTTACATCTGATCAAGTGGGAACATATCCCACTATCACATCAGAATGGCTTCTCAGTCCTATACTGAGTTTTCCTGGTAACTGACTAGGTGCCTCCATTCCCAGAATGGCAGTTGCCCTTACATCTGTCCTACTCGATAGAATGGCCAGCACTCATATCTAACATGAAAGAAACCAATCCTCTCACCATGTCAGAATGGCTCAGCTCTTATATCTAACCTACTCATTAGAATGTCTATGGATCTCAGCACTCATATCTGACATGGAAGGAACCAATCCTCTCACCATGTTAGAATGGCCCATCCCTTATATCTAACCTACTCATTAGAATGGCTATGGATCTCAGCACTCATATCTGACATGGAAGGAACCAATCCTCTCACCATGATAGAATGGCTATGGGACTCATCACTTTCCCTTGGAGGAAACCTCGATCTGGATAACACCAAGCTTATCCCTGAAGTACTCGAACTTCACCCTAGCCAATGGCTTTGTCAATAAATCAGCTATATGTTCCTCCATCGCAACATACTGGAGCTTCACTGCTCCCCTCTACACCATATCTTGATATAGTGATACTTGATCTCGATTTGCTTCGACTTGTCATGGAACAGTAGATTCTATGACAACTTCACGCAACTCTAGTTGTCACAATGTATACAAGTATCATCCCTCTAGAGATAACATAAATCAGACAGTAGCTTCTGCAGCCATACTGCCTCGTAACTAGCTGAATAGGCTGCGACATACTCTGCTTCAGCTGTAGTCAGTGACACACATGATTTCTTCTTGCTAAACCAAGAAATCACACCTAATCCCATACTAAAGAAACACCCTAAAGTTCTCTTCCTATCTATGGCACTGCCTGCCCAATTTGAATCAACATAACCCTCGAGGTTAATATTTTGATTCGCATCGTACTTGAGCCCATAATCAACTGTACCCTTCGGGTACCTCAAAATATACTTTGCAGCAATCAAGTGAACATTTCTTAGATCTATCAAGAACTGGCTCAAGGTGTTCACAGCAAGGAAAATGTCTAGTCTCATGTTCGTCAGGTACATCAAGGAATCAATCATCTCACGATACATCATAGCATCAACCAAATCTGATGAAGCGTCGCTCTATATCTTCATGCTCGATGCCATAGGTGTTGCCATAGTCTTGCAGTCCATCATCCCAAACCTCTTCAGGATCTCTACTACATACTTCCCTTGTCCAAGGAATATTCTATTTGTACTCTACCACACCTCCATACCTAGAAAAATACTGTATTGACACATAACAGGAGCATCACTGGTCTTCTGTCTTCAACCTTTAAGCAAAGGTTGGAATCCACTTTAGTCTCAGTAAATCCTAGAGTCATCAGTAATCTATCCATCCTGTTGTACCATTTCGAACCTCAGGATCTTCTGCAGTCACTCCCTCTGAAGTGGAGCATCATACTCCCTCTGTCTCCCGTACTCTATGCATTGAAACATTCTATACTGAAGTGACCAGTACTATCCATCTAGGATCACTTGATACCAAGATCCTCTATTTTGAACTTTTTCAAAAGTTCTTCTCACATCCATCTATGAGCTTGTCATCCTTTATCAACCTTGTAGCAAAGGTTAAGATATTCATCAAGCTCATCATGTATGTGTTATCCCATGGGTGTCTTCTGAACTTATACAAGGCCTTCTTTCATTTGCACACATGATTATGCATGTCGTGTGACTTCACTTCCAGTCACTGCAAATATCTCTTCATAGTCTATGCCTTCTTTTCATGAGAAGCCTTGTGCTATGAATCTTGCTTTGTATCCCACGATGTTTTCATCTACTGCATGATGGAACTATGAACTTCTCTTCAGGTCTCGATATCGCATCCTAGACATCATTCTTCTTGAACTGGTCTTCCCTTCCTTCTTGGTGGCTAGAAGGTTCTACATTAATGATGTCACTGTATGCATCATATTATTCTTTGTCTTTGAACTGTCGTCACTTGTTAAGTCTTCATTCTTCTCTGCTTGTAGGTGATTATGTATGCGATCTTCCCTACAAGTCAAATACAGTTGTATAGTTAGAACATTTCATAAGGAATATTTATACTGGCAAGTTCTTATGCATAAATATATGATCATGCAACTACTTTAGCCAATACAACATTCATCCATATCTCACGAAACTTTCTAGATGCCTTCCATCTCTACCAGGACAACATTGAGATTGTTCACTAATCCCATATGTCATCAAAGAGGTTTTATTCTAGATAAGTAGCAATGGAGAGTTGTATAGCACCATGAGATACTTACCCATCACACGCATATAGTAGTATACTGTCATTAATGCAAACATTCTATCATGCATAATACTTTCACTAAATATAAACAAATGCATAACAAAACAATGAAATGACAATTTAATACTTATATTTATTTGTTTTGAAAGTAGACTCCTTCTTGAGCCTTCAGCTTCATCATCTTCTTCATTCATAATAGCATAATTTCTTATCCAAAATATAAGATGGATAAGAGGTTCTTCAAGAGTTCAAATCTTCATATTCCTCATTGCTTGAGGGATATTCTTTCGATGGTAAGATATTGATCTTCAATTTCTCCCACCTTCTCTGCTCGAGCTTCTTCTTCTTGTGTGTTCTTTTCCCAGATACTATTGAAAGTAATCACTTCCTTTTCACACACATTCCTCAAAAGAATGAATCCCATGATCCTGGGAGGCCATTCAAGGTGGCTATCACCACTTCTGCATTCTTCACTTCTTCTTTTACCAGTTCAAGTTGTTCTTTGATTTGAGAGACCCTTGTAAAGTATGAATGCATGGTCTCTGCATTCTGGATCTTCACATTCTTCAATTGGTTTCTTAAGGTCATATTATGTTTTTTGCTCTTCCCTTCAACTAGCTTGGTCAAGGAATACAACATCGTCGGTGTCTTTAGGGAAGACACTTATGATACAATTTGATCCATGACTGAATCAACCATGATCTTCTTGGCCTTGACCAAGTTCTTCTTGTGTAAGGCTTCTAGCCTCATCTCCCTCTGAAACTGGAACCTCTCTACTAATGTAGGTGTCCAATTCATTTTCTTGAGAGAGATCATATACTTCCATGCTTGGAAGTTGTCAACCTCACCAAGCTTATTATCAAGCTGATGTGATATATCATTTTGAAATGAGAACCTCAAATGAAAATAACAAAGGATTAGATCTTACTGATTTGAGGTGTCTGTCTTGGTTCCAGAGCTGGTTGATCTAGGTTTTGTCACAGAAACCCTAATTTTCAAAACTTGGAATCTTTCAGAACTGATTGGATATACAGATAGATATCTTCAAATGGAGTTGTCCAATGTACTCCTTTTCTGAAAACAGTGGAAGGAAGCTCCCAGAATAGGAAGCCCTAGTTTTCCAATTTGTTTTGTATAAATGCCTATTACTACTCCTTTGTGTCTGAAATTTCTCACTGAGGTAACCTCGCATGTCCCTGATCCACCACCATAGGTTTCATTAGAATTGGTTTCACCATTTGGGATTTATGATCCTTTTCCCAAGGTAACCTGTTACAGGACTATTCACAACAACGAAGTTGTACGGTATGAATCGTGTCACTAGTTCTTCTTATGAGTCTGATATTTGGATTGTTGGTAATAACTCCTGATTCAATATATTCATGGCTGAAACATTTATTTATACATTACAATGTGGCGGTTGATAAACAGCCTTTTAACCTTCCTATCTATTCATATTCCTATTTATTATTTATTTACAATAATCCCGACGGATTATTCTAACAATCCCCCTCTTAATCCGAAGGGGTGTTCGTAAGTCCAACCATGTTTCTGAATCTTTCAAACTTTTCTTGTCCAAGTGCTTTGGTGAAGATGTCTGCAACTTGATCATTTGTGGAACAATGTCGAAGATGGACTGTCTTGGCCTCTACATGATGTCGAATCAAATGATACTTTGTGTTGATGTTTTTGGTTCGATCATGGAATCTAGGATTCTTAGCCAGCTTGATTGCAGAAGTATTGTCGACCAACAATGGAGTGGAGTTCTCTTGTTTTTCTTGCAAATATTCAAGTATCTTCCTGATCCATTCTATTTCTTTCGTTGCTTCAGCCGTAGCCACATATTCTACTTCTGTTGTTGAATCTGCTGGAACTGACTGTTTGCGTGATCTCCATGAAACAGCTGCTGATCCAAGAATCATAGTGTATCCAAAAGTTGATACTCCTATCTCCTTATCGCCATCAAAATCTGAGTCTGAGTACCCAATAAGTTTGAAGTCATCCACTTTAGAGTACTTGAGTCCAACATCTTGAGTCCCCTTCAAGTATCTTAGAACCCTCTTTGCAGCTGACCAGTGTCCTTCACAAGGTTTATGCATGAACCTTGAAAGTATGCCAACAACATAAGAAATATCTGGTCTAGTTGTTGTAAGGTAGATAAGACTTCCTACAATTTGTCGATACTTGGTCGCATCTTCAAATTATTTTCCTTCGCTTAATGTGAGCTTCATTTTCTATTCGATTGGAGTAGATATAGGATTGCAATCTGTCATGCAAAATTTGTTTAGTAGTTCTCCAACATATTTTTTCTGAGATAGGAATATGTACTTAGGATTTTGAGTGACTTCAATTCCTAAGTAATAGTGGAGATGTCCCATATCTGCCATTTCAAAGATATTTTTCAAATATTTCTTTATGGATGATATATAGCTCTCATTGTTCCTTGTCATCAAAAGATCATCTACATACACCACAAGATACACAACAGATCTCCCAACTTTCTTTATAAACAGTGTTGCATCATCAAGATCAAAATGTTCGAAATTTAACTTCAAAAGATGCTCGGTTAACTTTTCATACCATGCACGAGGCGCTTGTTTTATGCCATACAAGGATTTGACAAGCTTGCATACCTTTTGTTCTTTTCCTTTCACAACAAAGCCTTCTGGCTGAGACATGAAGACATTCTCTTTCAAGTATCCATTCAAGAAAGCAGTCTTCACATCCATTTGATGAACTTTCCACCCTTTCTGAGCAGGTAAAGAGATTAAGGTTCGGATGGTAGCCCATTTTGCTGTAGGAGAAAAAGTTTCTTCATAGTCAATTCCTTCTTTCTGTGGATAGCCTTTTGCTACAATCCTCGCTTTGTGCTTGTCAAGTGAGCCATCTTATTTGTATTTGTTCTTGTACACCCACTTGCAGCCAATTGGTTTGGTTCCAACTGGAGGGTCAAGCAGCTTCTAAGTTCCATTCTTTATGAGTGCATCATACTCATTTTGCATAGCTTCTTTCCACTCAGCTAGAGTAGAAGCTTCTTCAAAGGAATTTGGTTCAAAGTTAGCAGATAAATTAAATTCACAATCAAATGATACATCCATGTCATCACCTGAATTATCTGCCCCTCCTCCATTTTCATGTCTTTTCGAACTTCTCGTTCCCCTCTTTCCAACTTCATCTAGATGGACACTTTCAAGTGTCTTTGTGGCCCATTTAGGAATCTTCCGTGATGGTCCTGGTTGATCAGCTGGTGGAGCTTCATCATTGATTGAGAGTCTTTCAATTCTCTCAATCACATCATCTAGTTGAACCTCTTGTTCGAGTGAAGTAGCAGGAACTTCTTCATGCGGGGGAGTTGGTGCTTCATATGGAAATTCCAAAGGTTGATCCAGAATAGGAATCCCCCCTTCAAGGTTTGGAAATTCATATTCATTTTCAGAATATGTCTTTGGATGAGGATAATTTTCTAGATGATCAAGCTGTATCTCAATGGACTGGTCATTTTTATTAGTCTCAAGAAAAATGACATCTCTGGAAATAACAAATTATTTTTCGTACCCCAGGAAAATGCACTTTCTGCTTCGAGCACCAAGCTTGTTTCTTTGCTCCTTCAGAATCAAGGCATAACAGGTGGAACCAAAAACTCTGATATGCTTGACTGAAGGGAGATGGCCAAACCACATTTCATGTGGAGTCTTGTTATCAAGTGCATTTCATGGACTTCTATTTCTCAAATATGCTGCACATTTTACTGCATCACCCCAAAACATTAGTTTTACAATCTTGAAAAACATCATTGAGAGAACCATATTCATTATGGTTCTATTAATTCTCTCTGCTACACCATTTTGTTGAGGATTGTAGGGAACTGTAGTCTGATGTGCAATTCCATGTTGGAGAAGATAATTTTCAAAAGCATTTGAAGTGTATTCTTTTCCATTATCAGTACGAAGTGTACCAATTTTTTATTGTGCTTGTTTTTCAATCAATGCATGAAAGTCTTTGAATGTTTGAAATGCTTCTAATTTTGTCTTTAAACAGTAAATCCAGCACATTCTTGAGTAGTCATCAACAAATGTCATAAAATAATTATTCCCATTTGCTGAAGGAGTTGGGATTGGGCCACATAAATCAGAATGCACTAGTTCTAATTTCCTACTTGCTTTGAAATTAGATTCATGGAATGACAGCTTACTATGTTTCCCTAATATACATGCATCACATATATTCTTGTCTTTAGGAATGGTGGGCAAGCCAAATACACCATTATTTCTCAACAAACGAAGACTGTTATAATTTAGATGACCAAATCTTGCATGCCATAATGAACTAGATGACAAATTACCTTCTCCATGCTGAGAGAGGTAGGCATAGTTCTGAAATCTTGCGGATGAACCCTTGAGCTTCAGCAGCTTCCCATCTTCATATCCAGTCATGATGACTTGGTTGTCAGAGGACTTTCTTATTTCAATGATGCCATCAAACATGTGGATGGAATGGCCTTGCTGTCGAATCTCCACCAAGGATAGCAAGCTCCTATGCAACTCTGGAAGATAAAGGACATTCTTCAACAAGAAATCAGGGAATCTAGGCATCTTCAGTCGAATGGTGCTCATTCCCTTTGGTTTAATACTTGACTTATCTGCAAAGTACACTATTCCATCTATTGTTTCATTCAGTTCTTCAAAACAGTCTTTTATAAATGTCATGTGTGATGTTGCACCAGTATGAAGCAGCCAACAATCTTTATAAGATGAAAGAGAATTCATTTCATTAATTCCAAGATTACAATTTTCAACAATACAATGAGTAGAATCAGAAGATTTACTAGCATATTGATGTTTATTATCATCTTTCTTTTGGTTGTGCTTGTCTTTGATGGAGTCCCATGAAGCCCAACACTGATCTGATGTGTGCCCAGTCTTTCCACAACGCTTGCACTGCAAATCTGATCTTTTGGTGAAGTTATTTCTGCCCCCTCTGCCTCTGAAGCTTCTTCTTCCTCTACCTCTCTTGCTGCTTTATCCTTTGGGATGATCTTTGGATTGGTGGTTCTTTGCTTTTTGAGCAAAGCAAAGTGATTCTCCAGTTGGCTCGGTTTTCTTCTTACCAAATGCTTTCTCTCTGTCAGCTATCTTTTCTACCAGGGTGTCAAATGTTAGTGACTTGAACTTGTCAATAGCTTGCAATGACTCTAGATAGTTGGAGTGAGTAGGATACAAAGATTTTACAAATGCTGCAAGAGGAAGATCTGGTTTCATACCAGAGTCTTGAATCTTGTGCATGATGGCTTTCATTTCAGAGGCAACTAACATTGGATCATTGTATTTTACTTCAAGACTGAATAATTTTAACATTAGTTGAATAAATTCCATTTCAGAGTGTGAATCATACAGTTATTTTAATGTTTTTAATGCTTCAAAACATGATTTTGCAGGCAATATGTGCTGGCTCACCTCTTCACTGACAGTGGCAGTGATTACAGCTAAGGATTTCTTATCTTTTGTTCTCCAAATGTCCTTCTCTTTCTCTGATTCTAGAGGTTCAGGGTCTCTGGTTATGGTCTTTTCGGCTGCTGTCTCTATTGTGGTGCCTTCACAAATGACATCCCAAAGGTCATTGTAGATGAAGGCAGATTTGATCTTCCTCCACCATTTTGAATAGGTGTCTTTTCCAGTGAGAGTGGCACCGACTATAGATGCTATAGATTGCTTTATTACAACTGTAAGTGTAATTTTCAAAGAGAAGTAAAAAATAATAACCTTGCAGGTCTACAGTCTCTGCCAAGGTGAATAAAATGCAAGTTTATAACAAATATATGAGTAGATACAAAATATATTAGTAGATACAAAATATATCACTGTGAGTCATACACATGCTTCTTGATATCAGTCACTAGCAATCAGTCAGCATAATATACAGCATACAACATTTTCACATATTAGTCTCAGTATTCAGTCTCTGAGATTGGTCTGCAATATATCAATCTCAGTCTTCAGGCTCAGCAAGAATACTTTTCAGTCTTCACAGTCTGGACAAGGGGCTCGACAATCAAGAACACCACAGCTTGTATCTCAGCTTCACATTATCCTCCAGGTGCAGCGAACAATCTTGTTATAATAACAAAACCAAATCATTCTTCAACAAGAAATTTCACAGCTCTCGCAACACAAAATATGGGTCTCGGTTCACAAAATATAAGAATAAATGGGTCGCAGCAATATATATGTATTTATATATCAATCACCAGTCTTTACTCTTCAACACAGGCTTGTAGCAGCTCCCAGTCTTCAGTATACAACACAGACTTAGTCCCCTCAATCCTACCCCATTTATCAACAGCAAGTCACTTTGATAAATAGTGCACAGTCTTTACACAAAAAAACAGTCAGAACGCACGCAATATATCACTCTAGGGTTTGTGCATTCCCAAAAAAAACATCATCTCCAACGCATGATGCAGACCACGCTCAATATATGTAGGATACATATATCAGTCACAACATATCTATCATAGTGAATGCATCATTATATCTCCAAATCATTGTATCTTCCCCACGCAGCACTATATTCTGCAGTGCGTGAATACATCACCATGCTTCATATTCTCCACCGCGTTGTCCAGTCTCAACATGCACTTAGGGTTTATGCAGCTCCAGATGCAGCAAGTTTAATGGGGTCTCAATACACCAGCTACAACATATTCAATACTTAATCTCACACAGCATATAGATATAGACTCTGATATTACAAGCAGAGAGAAAATATTACAGGCAGGTAATCCCCACGAGTATTATTTCCACCACAGTCATTCAAGAGCTTAAAAATCCAATGAATTATAGACATAAAATTGCAGCATGATCAGCCTTTAAAATCACAGTAGAGGCACACAATATGGTTGTCTGTGCTACACACCAGTCTTCAATATTCAAGAGATAAACAATGCAATATTCAACAACTACACATCGTAGTCTCCAAATCAACACGCAGTCTGCAAGAATACTCAACGCAGATATTTTGTAGGATAGATCATAGCACGCAGCATAAACTTACAGCGTGAAATAATTAGGGTTTCCTCTACAAAATCACAGTACACAAACTCAATCATGGAGGAGTAACGCATATACTGCATGCGACTCGACTGGCAGACTAAAGGAGCAGTCTGGCAATGGACTAGCAAGTAGAATGCCAGGAATGGGAAGACTAGAAACAGGCAGGAGTTATGGCAGCACTCTGATACCACTTGTTGGTAATAACTCCCTATTCAATCTATTCATGGCTGAAACATTTATTTATACATTACAATGTGGCGGTTGATAACCAGCCTTTTCACCTTCCTATCTATTCATATTCCTATTTATTATTTATTTACAATAATCCTGACGGATTATTCTAACATGGATCACCCAAAGTATAGTGAGTGAAATTTCTATAGCATCTTCAAGAATTCCATTTGGACCTTTTTAGCCCAATATATTGCAGTTCTCCCCAGGTGTACTCTTTAGGGATGAATTCTGAAAGAGGATGGAACCCTAACTTGGAGGGATAATAGCTCCCGAAATGTAGCGAATCGGAGGCTAAATTTTGGACACATTGTTCATCAGAATTTTATCTTCGGGACCTGCAAGTTTCAGCTTCTAAGACATCTCCAATCTCAGCATATAGCGAATGTACCAAAACTTAGCAGTTTTAGTATTTAGGGTTTTTCTAGCTTGGGGTCAAACTAGGGTTTTGATGAGGAGAACAATCCTATGCTGTCCTCACTGAAAAATTCCTCTTCTGTAGAAAGCCTTAATTTCTACATCGAAAACTGAAAATGCTTGGAATCAAATTCCACTTCGACATAAAGATGCGCCCTTCAATGGAGAGTCAGTTTAGCATACTTTTGCTGATGGATTGTAGAGAGAGACAAAAAAAGTAAGAAGCACTAGATTTTGTAGCTGTACAATGTCTTCTTCTCAGGTTAGCTCTGATTCCATGTTAGTTTTTCATCATATAAGCTAGCATTATGATCTTAGGATCTTTTCACTGAGAGAATAACAAGCACATCAATAAAACATAAGCACATCACAAGAGACAAGAGACACAAAGAGTTTTCCTCAGGGAAACCATAAAGAAGAAAACCCCACAACTTTCTCAGAGATAGAATTAGCACCAAAACAGTAAAACCAAAAAACAGTAAGATGATCTCCTGATAGCAACAGTCTCTCTCTCTCACACTGAGAGAGATTCTCCTCTCTCACTCATGCGCCTCAATGAGTGAGTGTGAGTGTTGCAAGTGAGATAAATAGAGAGGATCACTCTCTATTTATATTCTTTCATTCACTTGAGGTGCACTCCAACATGTCGGCCTCACTTAACAATTACTTACTAGAGCCAACATCTCTAGGAGTGTCTAATAATGCTAGTGCCCCACCACTTGTGGGGACTTTCCCTCCTTCGACCAATAGGAGGGTAACACAATGGTGGGGACTATTGCCCTGACTTACAATGACTCACCTAGGGTTGAATTCACTAGGATACTCTAATAACCCAAGGGCCCCACAACTGTGAGGACTTTAACCCTTAACCAATAGGAGGGCTACCCACAATGACTTGACATGAATTTCTCATTATAGTAACTTCCGAGAATAAACATTGGGGTATGACATGACTCAAATACATTACAATACATCCTGGAATAAACATCGGGTTACAATACATAAGAAATACTGATGAATACATTTCAAAGTTACTATTACATCAACAAATAACAATGATGCTATATGTATTCCTGGATAGTTTTACTATCGTAACTACCAAGTCTAATCTAGCCTTGGTTTAATTCATTTAGAGCTTTGTTTCTTATGGAGACCTAAGTGATTATAAACCTCCAAGAAGTTTATCTTACTCTATGGTACTATAGACTAAACATATAAGTGTAAGAGATTATTTCAAGGTGTAAATACTTTTGATTTTTATATACACATTGATGATTTATAAACTAAATTCTTACCATTAATCCATTAATGTTTACATAAAACTAGTTCTGAGAACATTGTTCTTTATTGCAAAGTTTGAATCAATGATTATCGTTAGAACTAGTAGCTTATGAGTAAGGGAATATACCCTACTATGGATATTTCCATAGTTGTTATCTTACAAATGAAATATTTCAATGTTTACATATAATAAGGGTTAATGATGCAAAATATATTTTGGTTCATTGCCTATGAAGATTCCAAGGTTTATAAAATAATGTTTATCAATTCAATGAAAACCTCATTCTTTGACATAGATTGAATTCATAGCTCATCATTGAAATGATATGTATTTACTTTGTACATTATATTATCATTGTTGTCATTATTTAAATTATTAACAACAATATGGTTCCTGGCAGTGCAATGGAAACTATACAACTCGACCCACTGTGAACTGAATAAATTGGTGGGCATGTGGAACATCCACCACCATGCAATGCCTGATTTAAAAGCCTACCATGCAACCTTAACTTCCTCATTCTTCATCGAGGTTTTTGGTCTTGGCAGTGTCTTGTTTTACTGTGGCCAAGAGGGCTCTCTTGTGCTCATCTCCAGCTCAATTATTGGTGTGTAAAGAAGTGTTGCCACTCTAGTGTTTGGGTTGTGAAGTTCACAACTCGCATTTCGTTCTTCTTCCTGCATACATTATGCTATCGTGAGGGTAGTGAAGCTCTGTCAGAAGTTTTTTAGTGTTGTTTCATGTTGTGGCCATTGCCAAAGCTTACTCTTATTCCAGTCATCTATGTAGAATGTATTGTGAGCCCCATCGCCTTTGTCACTGGTGAACATGAGGATTGTGCTGCTCATGGTGTGGGCTCTAATCCTCCTCGGCTCTCGAATATTCACCTAAAGGTAAAGAGTTTATTTTACAATTGTTATAAATTTTCAATTACATTTTTATTTATAGAATAGTCGACTTCTAACTATAACCCTCAGGTTTGCTTGCAACTTGCAGTTCGCCCTTACGCTTGGAAGAACCCTCTCCATGTTTGGATATACAGGAAGACCTATGGGTAAGCCCCAGTTACAATGTGGAAACTTCCTACTTGTACATATTAGGGGAAAAGGATTTCAGTTGGAGAAGAAATATGACCTCGGTTCCCTGGGTGTTTAAAATGCTTAGCTCAGTTGTTATTTAGTATTTTTGCACTACTACATTTCGACCAAAAATCCGACGGCCGTCATGTCGGATTTTCGACACTTCCCTGTCGCATGTACGACACTTTGATTTTTGTTTAAGCATCAGAAACTTGTCGTCGGTCCGACACCGAAATAACTGTCGATTAAGCGACACCTAAGTAACCGTAGGATAAATATAAATCTTCGGTTAAGAGACAAACTATCTTCGATGATGGTGAAATTTTTTTAATAAAATAACCTTCATGCCATCGGTTAAGTGACAGCAGGGCCATCGAATAAGGGATGATTATGCAATTTTTAAAAATAAAATTAACCTTTAGGACGTCGGTGAAGCGACAGATATCAACTGCAATCGTCATATAAGCGACATGGCGCGCTGTCGCTTAGGCGACGGATATAAACTATATGCGTCGGAAAATAGACAAGGAGAGCCATCTCTTAAACAATGGATATAAACTATACGTGTCGAAAAAGAGACAAGGAGAGATGTCGTGTAAGTGACTGATATAAACTATATGCATTGGAAAATCGACAAGGAGAGCCGTCGCTTAAGCGACGGAAGGGAATTTAAAAAAAAAAATATTTGCACTAGAGGATAGAGAAACATAATGAATCACCAGTAAAGATGGTAGAAGCAATCGTGAGCCCACACTGAAATATTTTATTAATTATCTAAATAAATTCCTAAGTTCTTGGATAACCTCAATTGTCATTGGTATATTTTTATATGCAATAGTTTCTACATATATATAATAACGAATGAATATCTTATTTCTAGTGTTTCTTAAATTCCGGAGAAAGGAAAAAGTTGAAGGTTTGGACTCTAAATTTATAACAATTACCTTGTGCAATGTCTTGCACAATTCAAAAAAAAGAACTTGAACAATTCTCTCAGCTGAGGAAATATTTACAAGTTCTAAAACCACATCCCTACTTTTCGACCATTCTGTAACTTTCTAGAAAAAGTTACAAAAGCATAAAAAACAACTTCATAGCATTTAAACATAGTAAAAAAAAATGAAACAATATTTTTAATAAAAGAAGCATATTTCAATACTGAAATGATCAACTATGGGAACTTATAAATATGCACAAAGCATCACATAATTGTAGCAAGGAGAGAGATACAAGAAAAGCAGAATATCGCCTACATTTTTTTCAATATGATGTGGTTGGGATATATATTAGCATCGATAAAAGGGATGTTTTGAACATCAAAAAGTGATGAAGGATTATGATTGTCAATAGATCCTGAGGTGTTAAGCTCAACATCTGTTTCACTATGATATCGAATATGAACTACTATACATGCTATGTACAAGGGCATAACTATATTGTTGGTCTCTTTATATATGATGGGAATTTAGTATAAAAAGGTTGGTGGTGAGTTTATTACCAAATCCAACAGAATTGGATGCTTTGTTTGCAACAAGAGGAAGAGATGCAGTGACAACAAGAAAGGATGTTGAGTTGAGCAAAAGAAATTATAGTACCAAATGACAAAAAAATGACTAATTAATTGTCTTAACAACTACTAATTACAAAACATATTCTCTCATGTGGAGCATTTGAAACATATTCTTTATGTAATGGTGTATCTAGATATTTTTTCAATGCAGCTAGCTTGCTTTTGAGAATCTGAAAATAAATCTGAGTTATTCTTTTCTAGCAAGACCTATACTTCTCAATCTGATATTTTCAACTATGCAAGCTAGACTGCATTTCAGAGCAAATAAAGATAACCTCATGTTCTCTTGATAGACTGTACAGTGTATACTGAATAATAACATTACTACTGCCATACTTTATGCTAATCATTTTAGTACTGACTGATGATAAGAGTTTAAAAAGGGAATATCCTTTCATGGGACAACATTACCTATGAGATGTGCCATCCTTGGATCTGTTTCTCCATCACTGCTGGAAGCATTAAACTATTAGCTAACCTTTCTCTGATATTATTCTCACTAACTTGGTTCAGTACTTTCTACAAGTACTTTGGATGCTAATTAGATACCCACTGTTTGAAACTCAACTGAATCCCTGACTGTCGGTGCACTAATAAGTGTGTATGGTTTTTTTTTCATGATTTATTTGGGATCATTTAATCAGAGCATTTATCAATTATCTCACATTCCATTCACATCATTGTATTAAACAAACATAACATAGAAAAATGGTGAGAAAATTAATTCAAAATAATAGGCAGATGATATTTATAATGAGAAGCACAAACACATGCCTGGAAAAGATTATTGGATGTTCTGAGTCCCGGAAATTTCGCATCCAATTAATTTCTTGCTGTAGCAGTCACTCCAACATGTTATTTATGTTCCATCATGTGGGTGACTGTCACAGTTTACAAATTACAAGGCATGCCAGAATCAAATAATCTGATGGATAGTAAACAATTTGGAGTATGCACCATTAGTTGTACTTGGATACTTTTGCAAACAACATATTAAAAATGATATACTAACATCTCACCTTTTGTGACTACACTAGGATCCTCATAGAAGCCTGCAATTATTGCAACATGTCCAGGCCTTGATTCTGTAGGAGGTCGTGCATGTGAAACACCCCAACGCCCTTTCTTCTGGATTATGCTTCTTAGGAAGGGGGCCCTAGGGTTTCCATCACTCTCTAGCTCAAAGAACTTGTCAGCACGCAAGCCATCCACTATAAGAAAACCAGAATATCAATGTGAAGGGAATCTGGATATTTGTAAGTACCAATTTATACAACACAAATGTAATGAAAATCCTATTGTCCACACTGTAATGCATAAAATACAGATTATGACCTAATTGCTAACTGTTCATGTGATTAAATAGAAATTTTTGTCCCTGAGGGCATAGCACATCTATAAGGAGGATACAAGGCAATCTCTGACTGAGGATCTATATTTGACCAGATCAAAGTTGCAAAAATCCCAAATCTGGGAATCATGTATTAGCTATCCAGATGTAGGAAATGACATGATGACATTAATATAAGCATGCCAAACTTGAAAATAAATATGAATGCATTGTCTTAAATGTTTCCATGTGTCCAAGTTTTCACTATATAAAAATTTTAGGCTTTAACAATCAGCTCATAGTCATACACTTTAATACATTTACAACTTCACATGCATATTTCATAGCTTTTTCAAAACCCACTGACATGAAAACCCTTCACGTCCTCTGCTCCTAACAAACGAGACTCCTACAATTTAAATAGATTTTTTCAGAGATTTAGAACATTGCTCTGAAACTCAGACCAATAGTCAAACCATTGCTTTGATGCTAGGACCAGTTTTCAAAACAACCACCAAGACACCCTTCCCTTTTCCCTATCCCCATTTAGGAAATTGCTGAGTTATACATACTTTTTGCCCTTCCCCTTTCCCCATCCCCATTTATGAAATTGCTGAGCTTACATACTTTTTTGTCAAAATGCACTGCTTTGAATCTCTTAAGATGCATTGCCTTTGGATTTTGAATTTATGCCACATGAACAGCCCTGCTCTGCAAATGACAGTGTTTCTTACTCTAGTAATATTCCAAATTTGAGCTCCAAATTTCTGAAATTATAAACACTGAAAGTTTAAAGTGACGGTTGTTGAAATTTAAAAAAAAAAAATACTGCATAAGATCTCACGATGTTACAGTTTCTCAAAATACCAATCACATAGGAGTTGAATAAATTTTGAGACGTTCACCACTTGCTTCCTCCCGAGACAGACGATCACTTCCAGCCATATCAACTAACGAAAGCTTGCTATATAGATCTTCCCCAGCAAGACTATTTGAGTAGTTTATATGGATTGTGACCATCCTGAGAATGTGAAAAGTTGTGAGTTTACATCATAAATAATAAATAAAAATACTAAAGCCCAAGCTTATTAACTACGAATTTTGAAGAAAGTATTCAAGCTTGTAATTGAAAAATATAAAGACGAATAACAACAACTTAAGGTCACTGTTCTTTCCAATCATTTATATAGTTAAATAAAGGCATATTGTACTGGAATGTTACATCTACATATATTAATGTGTAAGCATATATTTTGAAAAGTAAAAACCCATGGGGATATTCTACTCATATAATAATTTCTAAGCATGTTGGCAGAAAATAAAGACTAGACAAGATATTTGCTGTCTGAATCACAGAAAAGCAATTGATTATATTTGCATAGAAAATTTGAGCCATAGGCAATATACAGGCTAAACAATTTTATCATTGGAAGACTAATGTGTCCATCCATTGGTTTTGTTATCCCGTTTATAGTTTCGAAAGAGAATACTGAAAGGAAAACTAAACACAAATCTACAAAAGCAAAAGAACTAAAAAGCAGGTAGGCCACTCAGCCCATTCCACAACCCCACCCATGCAAAAACCTCAACTTCTAGTAGTTGCTCCAGATCAATCAATTTGGTCGTTTTCTGCCACTTACTTTTTGGAATAGCTCAGTTTTTCTAGCTTAGAGTGATAAGCATTTGGGCCTGTGTTTAAATTGATCACCAGTTCCTAGAATATATCAGAAAATTTGTAACCCGTTCCCTTAAGGGGGTTATTTTATATGATTATAACACACAAAAATCTAATTACCATTTTATTAAAAATAGACATTATACCTATTCTAGCTCACATGTAAACATAGATTCTCAAAAAGCACCAGAAGGAATGGTCTTCTTGACATGTAAAAGTTGGAAAGTAACACCATAGCTTTGCATTGTAAACTTAAGATATGTGAAACATACAGATGAGAATGCTTGCATTTTTGGTCGAAAATCCGACAATATCTGATATAAAATAAATAGTATGATAGCCCACAGTACAACAGTAAGTAGTGACAAAAGGAACTACCATTCAATGTGTCTCAGTAGTATACCGTACCCAAATGAAACATAGTTATTTAAGGCAATTATTATCTAATTATAAAGCTGTCCATCCAAAAGAATTAGAACAATTTATGTATGCAAAATGGAGTCTGTTTGCACGCTGTTCAATGCACTTATAGGCCTGGGAGTGATCTTGTTTTGGGTTTAAACAGGCTGCTAAAGGGGCCACCGAAAACAGCCCTAAAGGCAATCCACAGTCCACAAGGGACTGTAAAAAGGCAAGACCAAGCCCTACAGAGGATGGTTGAGGAGGTAAAGGGGATGTCCGAGGTAGGATGAGGGAAATATGGAAATGGTTAATCACATTCATCCTTATGATTCAAATTTGAACTCCAATATATAAACAGTGAACATTAGCATTTCTTTCCCAAGATACATGATGGGAGAATGCAAAACAGAGGAGTTTAATTAATGAATCTTAAAGAATTTGGAGTCCAACAAGTTGTGAGGCAATGATTTGGAGTCCAAAAATATCAAGGATTGAGATCTTTTTGGCATCAGTTTTAAACTTTAAATTGTAACCATATGCATGCCTAAGCTAATGAAGCTACCGAGTTTATTCATTTAAAGAATAGTATTTGTGTCAGTGCAGATGTTAAAAATTTGTTGGTTATTCCAAAATTTGTTTTGTTAAGAGCTCATGTTACAATGCTGCTTATGGATTTCTAGCCTCCTTTGTGCATTCTCTTCTCCTTGGCCAAAAATACCCTTTTTGAGTGAAAATGCAAAAGGGTTCTAACAACTTTGCAGAATTTCAAGATTTAAAGCTCTTATTAAAATGTGCAAAGGATTGGAATCTTTCAAGTTTGCAAGATTTTGGTGATTCATCATTGGTTAAAAAATGGATAAGGGGCAAGTCATCTACACAATGTAAATCTCAGGCCAATGGGTGATTTACTGTTGGAGGTAGCAGGCTCTTTTGAGCATCTCTTTTACTCAGGTCTTTAGAGACTTGTACCAGGATGCTGAAGCCCGATACGGACCCGAGGGCAGGTCGCATTGGCTGTAGGCCATATAATATGAAGAAGTTATTATGGGTGTCTGTGTCATTTCCTTGGCATCTCTATGAGTTGGTTTGGATCAGATATTTCTTAGTTTTCCTATTGTGATTTTATACATATATAACCTCTGTATGCTTGCTTGGCAAGAATATGGTGTTTGAGAATGGGTATGATCTCTTTCTCTGAGATGGCGATGTGTACAATTTGGATTTTAGACCACTGTTTAGATGGGTTGAATGCTCCTGTTATGGTAGGAAGAAAAAAATATGCAAATTTTGTATCCTTTTTGGCAGCCAAAGCATGTAATTTTCATTAAAACTTGAACAAGAATTACATTTTTCTTGGAAAAAAAATATCCATCTGTATAAAAGGAATGAGGAAGGATCCATTAACCTAAGTTTCTATTCCTTAATCGTTGCAACTCACAAGAAAATTGAATTAAGAACATTAGAAATGAAAAAAAACACCCCCAAATGACTCCACTATGTCAACATTTGTCACTAAGTTGTCCAAAATATAAATATTATTAAATTACCGTGAAAAGATGATTCAGACCATAGATGATGGTGTTGATGTTCAGAATAGGTTTCCAGTCCTCCCACAGAATATTGAGGCAAACATTGCCTTCCAAATGAATATTTGGATGATAAACCTACATCCAAGTTATACGCCACTTGTCACACAATTGAAAGAAAAATGAATACCACAAATTGACTCCAAATATCATGAAATCCTTCACACAATTTTCAAATATTGGTCTGAGATGAGCATGGAAAAGTCTAGCAATGAGCATTGAAGGAAGCCACAGGGAAGAAAGTTGACATCAAGCTCATTACAGAGGAATAGGACCATCAGGACCCATATAAATGGCTGTCACCACACATTCTCTGTTTATAAACATTATGAAACTTGTCAACAGTATGTTCTACTGTCTTCTTTTGGATTGAAAGGTAAAAATGATCTGGACTGTATAAAAGCAAACCCAAATTATATTTGTAGTTGTATAAAAGCATTGCAACCCAAAATAATAACATCAACAAAAAAAAAATCAAAAGTGTACCTTACAATAATCATTAATATCCCAAAACATGGTTCCAATGTAACCAAAAGGGATGATGTAGTGTCTGGAAACATCGATAAATGCAAACCTGCAAATGTGGACTACAGAACCAAGCATTCTGTACATGATCCAAAACAAAGAATTTACCCAATCTGGAAAATACTTTTGCATGACCACGAAAAGAAGGATAAATATCAAATGGAGTCTCACTCCACTATATCGGCGAGCTTTCTCCATTGTTTTTATTGGCAGATCTCCTATCACTTTTGGACCTGGGTCAATTCCCTAATACTGAAGCAGTAAGCAATAAGGCCACTGTTATGAGGGAAGGCATATAAAAGTGGATCTCTGGACATGAAGATTAAAACAAAATATTCTAATTCAAGGGAACTTAAATCCCATCTTTCAATTCGCTCTATTGTCAAATCTCTTCTTACTATAAATAGCAGAGGCAGGCTTGCAGCAGGAGAAGGTGACAAAGTAACAATATTAGATGCAAGGAAACTTATTGGACAGCCAGCTGTTGCACCTATGACAGCAGACAAGTCTAATGTGAAGCCTCTTTCCAGGAATTCAATTCGATTTGAACTAGTTCATCTTGTTTTCAACTCTGCAAATGAGAACTATTTGGCTGTAGCTGGGTATGAGGAATGCCAAGTTCTCATTTTCAATTCTCGAGATGAAATAACAGACCATCTTGCAATTGAGCTTGCTTTACAAGGTGGTTACATTCACATCAGCATATAGATTACTTTTCCTCTCTTATCATGAAATGCTTAGAAATGCACACCAAGGCTCTCCCTAAGATGAGATTGACTCGAAAACAGAAAAAATAAACGCTAAGGAACAAACTAGATCGGTTTTTTTAATTGATACATGATTTCCAGAAAGCTGGTGGGATGCCCCTGCATCAATGGGATGAATATGAATAATGTTGGGCAAATGAGTGTACAGAGAGTCTATTTAACTCTAGTCATTGGCTTTGGAAATTAGTTGCATCCATTGTTTGACTATTCTAATGTTGCAGTTGAGAACCCATCATCCATCATCAAGGATTTAAACTCAAAGACACATGCTTAATATATTCTATAAAAACAAATTATGTACATCTGCTTCCATATCTTGATTTGTTAAGGTTACAGTGCAACACCTATGGCTATAATCCAGTCAATCAGGGAGTCCATTCTAGTGCAATCGAGTGTGATGCCACATCAGCAGATGATGATGAGGATGATGGCACATCTGATGGAGAACTGGCTAGTATGGATAAAGAATATGATGATGAGAGTAATAGTGAATGGTCACTTGCATCAAAAGTTTGTACATTCACCACTAGTGGAAGCAACTTTATGGAACAACATTGGTACTTCTGCTACACTTGCGATCTGACTGTTTCTAAAGGGTGTTGTTCTATTTGTGCCAGGGTGTGCCACAGGGGTCATAGAGTTGTTTACTCTCATTTAAGCCATTTCTTTTGTGATTGTGAAGCAGGAGGGGTAAGAGGGACAAGATTCCTCTGCTTGAAGCCTCGAAAATATGTTTCTCCTAGCACTACATCATTGAGGGGGGATAGCGGCGTTGATCCATTCCTGCCTCTCTCAGATGAGAGGGATCATCTTCAGCCATATGACAGTGACTCTGATCTTGACGATGAAGGTTGCATGGAGAATGAGAAGACTTTCAAGTTATCTATCCCCACTTCCTTTGTGCAGAGGTCATGCCTAGGGGACAAACTTTTCTAAATTCAATTATTAAAACAAGGGAGAAGGAAGAGGCCGACAAGCTTGTGGCCAGATTTTTTCTATGCAGTGACAATCCTTTCAACATTACCAAGAAATTTGAGCTCCAAATTTCTGAAATTATAAAATCAGTGCATATTTCACAAAGATCCTGCATTTAGAACAAGAATAAATATGCATTTTTAATTAGATTGCAATGTTCTTGCTCTCAAAATTTGAATTAAAACTTAAATAACTGAATCAAGATCTTATGTAAAATTCCCTAGTGGAATAAAGAAATCAGGGCTCTGACAACTAATGTTTCAGAAACTAAATGCACTCATTAGAACCATATTTTCTCTGATTTATTCGTAAGATGTATTTCCCACCTGAAGATCAAGAAAAGATGCAACTGCAAGAACATAGAATGCATTGCTGTCATTGAGTTTTGGATGATGTCCATAAAAGTAAGCTAGTGCTATAGTCACTTCCTCCCTATCAACATTTTCATCATCAATTTGTATCATGAGTACTGGAGCACCAGCTTCTTTCCATGGACCTTGAAGCATGTGCCTGCATTACAAGAAACAAATTACTGAATTAGGCAATAATATTTTAAAAGTGATCATGGACTAAAGAAGAGATTAACAAATCAGATACAGTTAACTCTGATACCACTTTAATGAACTAAACTGTTTATTAACTGAGCCATCACAAAAATACACGGCAAGAGTCCATAACTATAATGTCCAAAGAACATAAATAATATTTAATAAGAATGAATGAGATAATGATGATTTAAAAGTATTCAAAAGGAATCCTTATATAGTTATGCAACTCTAGGTCATAAATTTAATTTATGTTAATTAAATAGTAGTTATTCTCAACTGCCAAATCCAGAATAAATAAATAATTGTTGTCAAATTTCAATATTCTTATTGAAGATTCTTGGAGTAATCTATCCTAAAACAGAAAAGTAGAGTGAAGAGTTTTGATTTGTTTCATATATACAGTTCATTGATATATTAGTTGGAATAACCTTATGCCCAAGAGGTGGTTGGACCAGTAGAGAGACATACTTGTAACATATATACACCTAAAAATGTTTTGAGGTTGTCCGCCAGGTTTTTTCTGAAACACTTCTGATGGACACCTCCAAGCCGCATCTATTCAATCTGAGATATTGTAATGGGTAGACACACCTCACAAGCAACGGAAGCTTCAGCAGCTTCTTTAACAAGGGGGTATATGTTCTGCCAGAGTTTCCCTGGACTGGCAACAGGCACCACCAGCAATAAATAGTCCCCTTGCGAAATAACACTCCCACAAGAGGTAAACATGACACTTGGTAAATAAAAGCATAGTGGGGGCAATAACAACACCACACTTTCACTATCACGTGTTTGGTATAGAATATTACCTAAACACACTATTGATTCATTACAGAGTTTTTCAGTAAAATTCAAGGATCATTGACAGAAATTTTATCTGGATCATGATTCTAATGATGAACAGGTTGATGATAGGGATGATTCTTTAGGTGTGCCTTCTTTCATTCCTTTCCTCTCAGAGCCTGATGAAATACCATTTGAAGCGGTCAAGAAGGTTGATAAGAGTCCTAAGCCAAAACCTAGTGAAGAGAGCCAGAGCCTAGTGAAGATGTTCCCCCTACTGTTGATTCTATTGATAAAGTAGCTCATGCATAAGAATTTTCAGATGAAAGCCATAATGAAGAGGATGTCTAGTAAGAATTATTCAACAATAGAGAGGATCCGATCCCATTTTACAGTGACAACCAGCAAACAAAGATAGTGGAGATAGCCAATCCATTTGGTAACGTAGAGTATGATGGTCCTACCCAGTTTGTTGTGAGTACATAGAGATATGATACAATTCATGGTTGGATAGACTCAGTTCTTAGAGGAGGCACAAGTTCACAAAAACACTATTTTACAACATTTCTCCTTGAAAGAGTAAAAAATAAGGTCTCACCTTCATTTTTCAAAGGAAATGTTTGATATATCATCTAACTGTTGGGGGCTGCTCACAATATTCTTGTTTTTGTTTCATCATTAAACACAGAGGATGGGTTGTGCTTGATGATATTACTTAATTGGTTGCATGATCGATCACTTAGCTACATGGCTGTATTGGTCATTCGAGTATGTTGATTGATCATGGCAGGCCTAATAAACAATAAACTTCCCCATAAGAGCTTTTGGGCTCATAATAATAGTAGGGCCTAAAACATAGATTGGATACCTATTGGTTGTTCTGGAGTATATGAAGTTGCACACAATGTAGAAAGAGGATATTAAAGGTATCCAATCTATGTTTTAGGCCCTGCTATTGTCTGTGTTGTAGACGACATCTCCAGTTAGGGTTCTCTTTTCTATCTTGGAACAGACTGTCACCTGTTGTGAACATTTTCACCACAAAATTCACCTTTGGAAGAACTGTAATGAAAATATATCATAGAAGTGGTTGCTTAGAGGCTGAATATTAAATAATTTTTATTAGGAAAGGCTGGTTTGCTTTTAGTCCTGGTTGCAACATTTTTTCAGGGTGGCATCTCACTTCTAACTTTCTAAGTAACTTGTGGAAGAGGCTGCAGAGCAGACTTCTAGGATGTTTTATGTTGAAATAATGTTCATATCATCTTTATGGGAAGCATTCAGTTTTCTATGACACCAGGAGATGACCACAGCTTGATCTCAACCTAGCGCACTTTCTCTCTTGAGCATCTTTCCAAAATCTTATGTTAAACATATGAAATGTAAAACCTGCATTCGAGGTGGAACCTCCTCATGTGAAGACAGATTCCTTTATGTTTTGTGAATAACAATACACATTTTAAACATCAATGCATTTATACAACTAACAGTTTGGCCACATTGCATGGTAAAAATATGAATCTGTTAAACATACACAACAATTTGGATACAAATAATCTTAATCTTAACCTTAACCTTAATTTTAATCTTAATCTTAACTTAATCTTAACTGGATACAAATACCTTAGCTTGGAAAAGCCTGGTCAATGCCTCAACATGTATACTTTGAAGATCTTCCAAACCAGAAATCTCCAGCCCATCAAGATTCTCACTCTGCAGTATAAAGAAAATGCATGTCTATAGTTAGCTGGAAGAAAAAAACAACGTATCTGGTCATAAGAAAGAAACATTGTAATAATGCATGCATTTTACCTTATTGAGCTCCTCTCTATTTCAAGAATAGTTTAATATTCTATACTAAATAGGGCCAACCACGTGAAGGTGGAAGCTCATATGGCCCCTTCCCCCCCTCACATCACTCTCAATTCCTCATACCCAATGCACGTGCTTGGAAATAAATGATATTTTGTGCGAACATCGTGAGTTTCTTGTCTTAAAGGAATTACGTGCATTCGATCATTAATTAGTTTATAGCATTCATTAATTAACTCATTCATTCATTCATACATAGAAAAAATTAAATAGTTGAAGACATTACTCCATAATATCAAAAATAATATCCAAGGACAATGCATAAAAAAATAATGTAATAGTGTACTTGTTACAATCACTACTTTTTTTGGCGCTTTTTTATCTCCACATATTCTCTAAATGTGACATCCTCTTCTACCAATTGTGTTTTGTTTCCTATGCCCTCTGTAGCTGTCTGTGATCGTGTTTGTCGACGGGTCGTGTGCTCACGATGTGTATGTGGCTGCTGTAAGGTGCCAGGATGTACTGGAAAAATGAAGAAATATTAATTACTTGACGTGTTTTTATTATTGTAATTGTAAGTCCTTCATTAATAAAAAAACATTGGAGAGGTGATTTGTACTTGGAAACTCATGGGTGACATGAATTTCATGCGTTTGATCTTCTGATGCTGCCTCAAGTTGCACATGAAGACCCTCTACATTAAAACATCAACACTTACAACAATATAGCATTTGCAATTTAATATTTGAGACTTTAATCCATAATAGATTTTTTTATCACAGGAATATTTATTACCTGGATTTCGATCAACATGAACTCCAATATCTCTTTCTCCTCCATCCTCCGTATTTTCTCTACTTTCGTTGTGCGGCTTAACACAAAGAGACTCAATATTTTATGTACTAGTTTATTAATGAATATAAAACACAATGAATCAATCTTAAATAGAATTTGTTTATTGTAGTTACCTGTTCGCAGGATGGATCACTGGAATATTTTGCTTGGATACCACAACTGCTTCTTCGATGTTCAACAACACCTAAAAACCCGCGTTGGTAGCCGATCCTCATGTCTTCATCCATTGGCAAATCATGGAATCTTTGAGCCTGTAATTTTCAATTAGATCATCATTGTTGTTGTTATATCATCATGAAACAATTTTAAATGCACTCTATAATTTCTATACAATAAAATAATAATTGATCATACTTACGATTCGTGCTTGTAGGTTGGAATATCCACCAGGGCCAAGCTTGTGTTTCCCATGTTTTTCTATTCTTTCTTGGGTGGCCTTCGACGTATCTGGTAGCCTATAAAAGTAATTTTAAATACGTTAAACATTGCAAAAAAATGGAAAATAAAGTGTAATAAACATATAATTGCATTGCCGAAAGTATTGCATACCTTCTAGCTGACTCGGGTACTGGCTTGCCCGCTATTTTCGCAGCTTTCTCCCTTGCATCATCCAGCAAGCCTTTCCACTCCCTTGTTGGAATCATCAGAGGGTTCTCATACTTTGGATTAATTGCTAAGTTGTTCCGATATCCCTCCGGTACATAATGTAAATGTTGGCCAGATTTTTCGAGAACCTTTTTTTGGTTGAAGGTTTTGGCACCAAACAACCCAACCAAGCGAGCAATAAGCTCATCTTTCAAAACTTTACTCTGCCGGTTCCACCATGTGCGGATAGTGGGCCCAAACATCTCTAAAGACCAATCATAAAGATGTTTATAAAAGACATCATTTCCTACAAAAACGAGTATGTGTTATTTAGTGTAAAAAGAATGATGCATAATTACATTCCAATAAAATTATAATATATAGTTAAAACATTTTGTCAATAGTACCTAGAATCTTCTCCATCTTATAGGGAATGAGATCTTCGTCCACCAAAAAAGTAGTCTCAAATGTTCCTGTGCTAGTGACACGGAAAGATCCAGGAAATGATGGGACGACAGCATTAAAGTCATGCTCTTCTCCATGTACCGGCCCCTGATCCTCGCCAGCACTCTCATGTTCCATCTGGGGTGTCTCATTTTGTGTTTCCAACTGGCCAGACGGCAACGATACATGATCAATGGTGAAGGGGGTGTCATGCTCAATGGTATCAGCATGCCTCTCACCAGGGAAAAAATATTCCTGTAGAAACAAATAATATTTTAGTTACTTGTATACGAATAGGAAAAAAAATTGCATTTGGAATAGACTTATAATTAAAGAGTTTGCAACTTACATCCAAGCGCTTTACTTCAAGCAACACATGATCTATCTTTGCTTGAGTCTCATCCTGCGTCATTTGCGGATCCGATATAAGCAAATTGAAGACCTCCTGATTTAATTTTGTTTTTTCTTTTTGAACTGCATCTCGGATGTTCTTTGAATTCTTGAGGTCAACATCATCAAGAATGTGCCCCAAATCCATATCCTTCGGATCCGTCTCTAAATAATTATCATCCGACATAAAAATATAAAACATTAATATCAATTTGAAATCATTAATATAATTAGATAACATAAATATGTATAAATATAGTTTCTGAAATTCACAACGTGCTATATACCTACTCATGACCCGATGAGTGTGGCGTGCCAACATCTGTCGACATATCACCTGTCATGGAGCTCTTGCCTCGACCCTCAGCCTACAAACAAAATATTGACCATGTTGATATCATAATTAAACAAATGTACTTTCTAAAGAAGCAGGTAAGTAAAAATGTGGTATATATACATGTTGCTTGTAGGGGGGTGTCGGCCTCCTAAGCTCC
>LPNX011093682.1:423878-441252 GCA_001517045.1 Pseudotsuga menziesii | reverse complement strand
TAGGATAATGCTTTATTTTCTATTATTAAAGGGGAAAGGAATATAACAATTGAAAAACATGAAATAACACCTAACGAGATTACTAGGGTATTCAAGAATAAAACATTGAAAATCATGGTATAATCCATGTCCTACATGAAGATTTCATTTACCTCTGTCCCAAGGCAAAAATCCTATGGAGGATACGTCTCTCGGATTATCTTGGAATCCTATCAACACTTATTATATCCATAGATGGAGTGATAGTGTATTTGGATTTCAAGAAGTGTCGACGGTCATTCCCAACCCATCGCCATGTGTTTCAGTTCATGATTCAGTCCTACGAATGTGAAGGGAGTAGGATCTTTCTATAGATTCCTTCCAACACTAGCACACATTAGTCAACAAAACACCTCATGAAGGGGAGAAATATTAGGATGGAGTGCTATCGGTTCAAGGTGATCGAAAAACCAAATCCTAAATCATGTAAAAGGAAAAATATTTGGCAAGGAATAAATGAGTAGAGATTCCATGACATACCGTGTAATCTAGCCCAACCCAATGTTATGGGAAGGCATGAACAAATACTATAGTGTGATGAGTGATGACAACAACTACAACTACAACATGGTAAGGAATTATATTAACTACAACATTGCATGCATGCTATTCATGAGCACTACCAAATCCCTCACCTCTTCTCATAAGTTTTTGACCAACATGAGTAATATACCTTAATGAGCTTCTCTTTGTTTCGAGAATATTTTAATATTCTCTACTCAACAGGGACAACCACGTGAAGGTGGAAGCTCATCTGCCCCCCCCCCCACCCCTCACAATATATCACTTGGAATGATGTTCAATGCACTTCATGATCGTCTTCTCCATCCAAGTCTACATCTATATCATCTGATCCGGATTCAACATTATAAGGATTAAAGGCTATATCATCATCGTTATCGTTGTTAGTTTCAATAAAGTGATAATCGTCAATATCATCTTCATCATGAACATTGTCGCTAACATCATCTGCTTCAACTAACTCTTCAACATCTTCCCGCGTAACATTATGATCATCAACATCCAACTCATGTTGATCCTCTACATGATCGGCTTCTTCTTCCACAATGTCTTCCACTTCCTCTACAATATTATACTTTACCGGACTTCCTCTTGGATCATGTCTAATAACAAACGACCAACCCTGTCTACCAGGAACTTCTAAGTAAAATACCTATTGACATTGACTTGGAGGAACATAGGGCTCTGACGTTCGTGACTCAAGCGACCTTGTATTGACCATGGTAAATCCATTAGCATGTTCAATAACAGTTCTATCGGGATCGAATCGATTCAATCGTAGCTTGTACCATTTCACAACAAAAAGAATTATTTTGAATGATTTAAGGTCACAGTCAATGATATTTTCCAAATATCCATAATATCGATTTTCTGACAATTATGGACGTCTTTCGCTTCTAGATGAAACATTAGTGACCTCAAAGACTGCAGTTATCCAAGAATCACATGTTTTCTTTGTTTCATCCAACGTTTTAATGCGATAATGACGACTGTTGCACCACATAGCCCTGTGGTGTTTTACCTGCAATTGATAGTAAGTATTTTATGTTCTTAAAGTATGGAAATAAAATGAAATTCATCAAGATGAACATGAATATCGACGTAATTGAAAATATTCTGGCTTATATTTATAATATCATGCTTACCTGTTTATCTTTTAAACCATATGCTAAATCAATTTCCCTTTCTATTAGATTGTCATCTCCATTGCGATGTGCTTCTTTAACCAATGAAGCCACACCTTTCCATGATAGTCCTCGACCATATTGATTACATCGTTCAATCCATACCTTCATCCAATCAAGATTGTTTGTGACGTACAAATGTAGTGCATCCCACTCACGACCAACTGCATGAAAATAAAATTACATAAATCAACTCAAAAATTTATAATTACTTAACGCAATGTAACATTATAAATATCAATGATGCATATCATTAATGAATATTAAAAATGAAATAATTATGTACGGTTAATATTAACATTAATATTAATCTATAACACCATTTAATAATTACCTTTGATGTTCCATCGTGAATTGTCCAGGCAAGCATTGCATGGAATTGAAATTCCTTTTTCCCTACTGGTCTAGAGACCTCATACATAGTGACACCATTCCATAGCTTAACTAGTTCATCAACAAGAGGCTCAATATATACATTCATATCTTTAACTATGTACTTACCTAAAAGAAAACAACAAATACAATACATATAAGTAAATGAAATATATATATATATGACATGAATATGCAACAATATTGATCTTCATGACAAATTAAATACTAATGCATTAAAAAAACATTGTTCTAAAGTACAGATTATACCTGGAACAATCATTGACAACATTATATGCTCCCTCTTTATTGACATCCATGGAGGAATGTTATTATTGATAACAAAAACAGACCAAACTAAGCAAGTAGATCTCATCTCTTTAAATGGATTGACACCATCCACTGCCAAAGAAAGTCTAGCATTACGAGGTTCTTCTTTAAAGTGTGGCCATTTTTCCTCTATGTTTGTAAATGCAGAACCATCTACGGGCATTCGAAGAATATCATCTCCACTTCTATTCCATGCATGGTAATCCATAAATTGTGCTATGTTTTTTCACCTAAACAGTCGTTGCAAGCATGGAATAATGGGAATATAACGAAGAACCTTACGAGACACCTTTTTGGTTACTTGATCTATTCAGTATATACTGCTATGACATATAGGGCATTCTGTTGCAAACTCATACTGATTATAATATAAAATATGATCATTAGGACATGCATCAATTGCTTGATAGTCCATTTAAATCTCGGTATGTGCGAGGTAATTTATTTGATGGTGGTAACAAATATTCACCTATCAAACTGTTACAACAAATTTAAAAAAATGGTTCGTATAAATATTTGAAGAGCATAATATTAACGACAACAAATACATCCTTATTATTTTTATGATGAAGTACGTATACCAATACAAATATTATAGCAACATAAATCAAATCATATATATGCGATCGATGAAACATATAATCACATATGTACCTTAACACCAGCGTGATGGATGTGTTTGAAAAACCATGCTTAACCTTCAAGTTCATTATCAGCAACACAGCAGAGAGAACACTTATGCGGGAGCCTTCAAAAAGTGGTTTGTCTTCCTTCTCAAGTGTAGGTAAATCATGAAGATCTTCAAAGTCATCAATTGGCGGCGCATTAGGTTGATCATCGTCCATTATAACATTAAATGCATCAGTGATTAATGCATTTGCACCATCATCCTCAATTATGTTATTGTCATGATCATCCTCTAATTCCATGTCATCATTAACTTGATCATGATCAGTATTCGTAGGACCTGCATATTGACGTTCCTCCTGTGCTAGTTGTTCCGTAATTACCACATTCTCCATGTTCGGAACAGCCCTAGGAGGCCCTTGCTTTATAATTACAATTAAGACATCAAACAAAGAATGTTAGTCATGTCGATTAAGTAATTACAAAAATAAAAATGATACAATATACAATTACAAAAACTCACAATATAAAGACTGCATGATATATAATCATGAATTATATTGACTTACCAATGGATGATATTCATGCCCCCCCTCAACATGTCCATGTTCTCTACAATGTATTTTAGCTGTTTTAATCAGTAACCTTCTCGTATTAAAGCCCCTACATCGACTGCAAGGACAATAACATTTTCCACCACCCCTTCTTTCCACTCCATCCCACAACCTAGCAAGCAATTGTCGATTTTTTTCTACCGGATCTTTATGAATTGTAACATTATTTTTACGTGGAATTTTATTACTCAAACCCTAAGAACAAAGTATGAGGAAACCCAAGTATATGATGAGTCTTCTTTTCCACAAGGGTTAGAACCAAATCCAAAGATCAAGACCAAAGAGCAAGACCAAAATCAAAGACCAAGTGGAAAGATCCCCACAAAAGAGCAAGGCCAAAAACCAAGACCAAGTGGGAAGATCCCCACAAAAGAGCAAGGCCAAAATCCAATACCAAGTGGGAATATCCCCACAAAAGCACAAGGCCAAAAAAAAACCCTTAGGAATTTCGCATTTCTTGTCCAAGAGATAAGTGTGAGACTGATGGTGTGAGATAATGAGCCTAGGCGTACATCTATTTATATCAGTGTGTGTAGGAAAATGAACCGACGAGTCGGATATGCGAGGGCACTTTCCATTTTAAATAATTAACCAATTAAGTGTATTTTATTAAATGATTGACCAATTTATGCGTCGTCGCTTAAGCATCGCTTATGAGGCTAGTCGTCTCTTAAGCGATGCTTATGAGCCTAGCCGTCTCTTAAGCGACGCTTATGACCACCATTTCAAAAAAAAAAATTATCTTTCTGATTTTTGGTACAGTTAAAAGAAAAAATCCACGCACCGTCGGATTTTGGATCGAAATGTAGTAGTGTAGGTTGTTAAAACCCTTGCTTGTAGCAGAGTAACTCTGGCTTCGATGTCATGACTTGTATTTCACTGTTCTCAACTTATTGACAGGTTTACAACCTTATGGATAAGTAATGATATACTTTGTTTCTTAATATGTGGAGGTTCTCCTATCTTCATGGTTTTAATGGTTCTCTATTTCGAATACTTTAATAAAATATACATTGTTTTATAAAAGTTATTACAGTAATGAAGTTTTTGTAAGTTGATTGTTAGTTTTATCTTTCGAACCCTCTCCACGATGCTCGGTACACCGGGCCTGAGCTAGGTGAAGTAAATTTGTCATGTCTTCAGCCTTTCATCTTGACATATTAATACATTTGGTTTAAAAATGATTTTAAAACTCGAGTTATGTCTCATTTATAAATCAGTTTTATAACCTGTAGATTATGACTCTGTGTAATTTTGAGTCTTCCCTTCCTTGACTGCTAATAATGGTAATTATTTGTTTTAATATTTTTCTTGTAATTAATAAAGTAAATGTAGAGACTGTGAACTCAATCTTAACATAAATTTGATATGTTTATACTTATCAATTCAGATAAAATCCTAGTGTTACTATAAAACAACCCTTAGCTAAATATATTCTTAAATTTATTAGTTATGTTGGTTTTTGTTTACCTATTGTACGTTGTTACAATAGTATTGATATTGTTTAGCCTGTTAGATATTTTCTTTTATTTTAGATAAAAGAGTTTATACAAATACTGTAAGTTCTTGTTATAAGACTGTACCCAGTCTAGTGCATACTTTAGTATTCTATTTTTTAATTTTAATTTGTTTATTCTGTTTAAAAGAATAATTCTATAAAAATAATGAAAGTAGAATTACGGTTTGACCCTCAGGTCAAACCTACATAGATTTAGAGCTTGTTTGGAAACTAATTATTCTTAAATAGGTAAATTCTTAACTTTGTTCTGTTTATTGTTTACATTTAAATTTTCATTTGTTTAATGCTCTGTTAATTAGTAAACATTCAAAGATATGTAATGTTTAAAACATTATCTCTAAACTTTGATTATTTCTTCTTTTATAGTATTTTTAACCTAATCCTATGCTAATATATAATAAATAACAGTTTAAGCTAAAAGATATAAGTGTAGTTAAACCCTTGTTTTAGATACTTACTGTATCTCCTATAATTTTTATTGTATCAGTATAAATATTTATTATAACTCTATTGTAGTACTACTATTTCTTTTACATAGATAAGCTCATTAAAACAATAAACATAAATACCTAGAACACTGTTCATTTTAATAATAACTTACATACTGAAATAAATTACCCTACTATATACAAAAGGCAGAACCCTATCTATTATATTTAATCTCTTATCATTTTATTTCATCTACATAAGATATTCTAACTGTGCTGGAGTACGGCCTCGTTTTCCATGTGTGGAAAAAAAAAGTCTAGAAATGATTTCCATTGTAACACATTACTTTTCAAATTCATTTCTTCAATAATCTAAAAAGACTACTAAATTCTAACATTTTACAAACTGAATATTTAACATTCAGATAACAGTCAAACTCAGATTTATCTATCTAGCACAGTAAAACAAAATAATGTAGAACCTATTTAGGATAGACAACAACAACATTAGGAGGCCGTTCCTCCCTACCAATCTCCTCGAGAGCGCTCAAACAATGCTTCCTCAAGACCCCTATGTGTGTTCCTGGTCTTCTTGGCTGAGAACTCGTGGAGAATGCAAATAGTAGACTAGTCCATTATCTTAGTAAAAATACTTTGCTCTAAGCAATATGATGTTCATCCTAAAAGTTGCAACTAGATCAATCAACAGTTACCCCTCAAACATTTTCTAGTCTCCCTTAAATTGAATTTCTCTGAAGTACATTCATTCAACCCGAATGATCACTTCTCTAGAATGAGCAGCCTCAGCTCTCTTCAATGGGAATTTTTACAAAGATTTCCTAGGTCTTTTGGGTCAGTTTTCATTAATTGAGCCACCTGCTCTGATTCCACTTTCTTGGAGAATCATGACCCCAAATGTAGGGAGGTTGCCACCTGCAAGAGTTGGAAGTGGTTTGAGGATGCTGCCACATGTCAGTTTTCTCTCCACCTAGTTTCCTCCACCAATTTGACCAGTAAACACTCTTTTAACAACTCTCCTAAGCTATCGTCTCCTCCTTTACTTATTTATAAATAAAAAATTCAGAATTACATTAAATATCCTTGACTCTGCTGAGTCATCATTTACAACTTAGCATAAAATTTAACAAATTTTCCTCAAATAACATCAAATAAAATAAAATTATTTTTGCAAAATTGGGGCATGTGACAACATATATGTATCGAAATGGTATGATAAAAGTTTAATGGGACAATTAAATGTGAGGAATAGCGGAATATAAGTGGATGAAAATATGCCATTTTTGAGTCTCAACGTACTTCCCAACTGAACTTGTTGCATGTCCTCATGCAACCGTGTATGGATCTTGTCAAGAACGTTTGGCATCTAAACTTGGCTTTGAGTGATGATGTATTTTTTAACAGTGAATGTTTCCAAGGTGTGAAATACATGAGTAACGAATGTCATTTCCTTATGTTTGGTTCTTGTGTGACAACCATGAATATAAAGAATGTTGGTTCTTGTGTTAACAACATTCATTTCATGATGTGAAATGCATGAGTAATAGTTGACATTTTCCTTATGGTTGGTTCTTTTGTGACAACCATGAATATAAAGAATGCTGGTTCTTGTGTTAACAACATTCATTTCGTCATCTGTATTCTAGCTGCATAATAATTTAACCATACACTCACTGGAAATGATAAGATATTAATGTGCATAGAAAACATCATTTTGCATAAGAAAGCCTTTTCTTTATCTTTATGAATCCTGCCAATATGTATATCAATGCGTAGGAAGCAAAATGCAGTAGAGGATTTGTCAGAAAATAAATGCTGGAGGATGGTAAATGAGATGACAAATGTGTGATGGTTTTGAAAAAAATGGAATGATAGTAGTGATCATGTATTGAATATAGTTACCCCTCCTCAACTGATGTGGTTGCATGTCCTCATGCAACCTAGCGACCAGGAGACCAAAATTTTTGGTCACCACAGTTTTTTTCAAGGGATAAATGACCAAAATTGATAAATTTAAGTGAGATAACTAAAAAAGACCAATATAAATGACCACTTTTGGTCACGGAATAAAAACCAACTAAAAACGACCAAGATAAATGACCAAATTTGGTCACGGGATATCTAGACTAAAAATGACCACATAACAATTGGTCATTTATTTGGTCATTTTTAGTTGTCACTCCGGCAATGAAAAAACTTACAAATTTGACAGTGAATTTAGTAGAATTTAGTAAAATGTACAAATTATGCTAGTCCACCCCAAAATCTAAAATATAAGCACCTATTAATGTAACAAGATTTATAGAATTTAGGAATATGTCATTCACTTATAAAAAACCATAAAATACTCATCTAAAATATCCTTAATCTCTCTTCATAGTTTAACACCCTACCCTCCCTTCTTTTGGGGCAAGTTGTAACTCACTTCCGAATAGCTTGTGCTGATCAATTTATGTGTTGGATGATCATGTTCCATATCACATTTTGAATCATTACAAGAGTTTTTTTGGAGTTGGTTAAATATATTTGGGCTCACTACTACATTTCGATCCAAAATCCGGCAGAAAAATCCGACGGCACGTGGATTTCGCTTTTTAAACTTACCAAAAATCACAAGGATACATTTTTTTTTGTAAATGTGGCCACAAGCGTCACTTAAGCGACGACTATTCTCATAACCGTTGGTTAAGCGACGGATAAACCGTCGGTTAAGCGACGACGCGTTATTTATCACATGACACAACAATGTTATTCCTCCAAGCCTTAATCGATTGTAGTGGACTATGGATATGGTTACAAATCTCAATGTCTTCAATATAACCAAATCTTGATTAGGAAGCTTGATAAGAGTTTTATACTATTCCCTGAAATGTTACTGCCTAAGATATTATTTTTATAGATAGGGAATGATCCATTTAATTTCTACAAATACAATTGATCATAACCAAAATTGAATAGAAAGAACAAAAATAGATATCACATTCATTCATGTATACTTAGCATGATAAATATTTCAATAAATATAAAAAACCATTTTCTCCATTAATTTTCTTCAATTAAGTCTATATTTAAAATATAATAACTCCAATTAAATGATTTAGTTTGTTACAATTTTAACTTTACCATAGGCAATATTGTACTTCTCTCTTATCAACTCCATTATTAAACATTTGTCATTGAGTATTAGAAACTATTAAATGCAATGTGTTCTATGCTATAATATTTTATAGATCTTATTACCTCATTTGATTTCAACTTATTTATACATATTGATGTTTATGATTTATGTTGTATAGGATTTATGATATAACTTAATATTTCGATTAATGCTTGTTTTTTTAATTATCTAGATTTAAAGAGAATTGATGTATATTTGTTGATAATCTATGTGAGAGATGTTAATGTAAATTATTGTTGTGTTCATTAATATAAAATAAAAAATAAAAAATATAATATAATATAATATAATAAAACTAAACTAAACTAAATAAAAAACAAAGAACCAACACAAATTACAACTGGGCCACAAACAAACCTCGCGATAGCACTTGTGAAAGAAAGAGAGGAGAGGGGTCAGAGCGGATAGATGGCACACAGGGGACTATTAGATAATGGATAGATGGCACATAAGAGATGGGTCGCAGTGGATAGATGGAAAGAAACCTTTAACCCATTACAGTTGTAGAGGAGGGGCCGAAGAGGAGAGGGTCAAAGAGGATAGGGTCGTAAGAGACAGAGCTCACAGAGGAGAGGGCGGTAGAGGAGGGCCCAAAGAGGAGAGGGCTACATGGGATAGAGCTTGTAGATCAGAGGGTCATAGAGGTCATGTAGAGGAGGCTTTGTAGAGGCATACGAGGATTTGAAGAGGTCACGCAGATGAAGGTTTGCAGAGGTAGAGGAGGGTTTATAGAGGTCACACAGATGAGGGTTTACAAAGGCAGAGGAGGGTTTCCAGAGGTCATGGTAGGCCGATAGAATGCCCCAAATCAGTGAGTAATCTATGTTTGCTTAAATAATTTTGATTTGGAATTATAAAAAACAAGTTCTCTATGCAGAAGAAATCTTTAATTAGCATGTATTATACTGGTATGGAAAAGGTGAAAAGACTATGTTTATAATATAGTTTAAAATTTGAACTTCTCTTCCCCTGAATTTCCCTCTCACTCTCTATGTGAGATGAGGGTCACTGCTGCTGCATTGCATTGTAGTTGCATCCTTTCGCACATTTAATCTTCCAGGTGTTGATTTTCTTATATTTTGACAGACAAAGTATTCAAATAAGCACAAAATAGGAAGTAAGAGCATTGGGATAACTAGACACATTTCCATGTCAATCCCTCTTTTGTCGAAGGAAAGTTCAACCAAACCAGCAGCTGAATTTGTCAAATTGAATCCAATGAGTGAGTATGCTGCCAGGTCTGGATGATTAATTTATTCTAACCATGAAGGGCATAGAATCTGGTATGCAGAACACTGGTTAGAAGGGTTTTGGAAACATATTTTCTCATGTTAGTACTATATTGGGAGTTTCTTGAGACCTGCTTCACAGGGGAGTTATTCAAATTCCAATATTAAAGGCAGATTTCTAAATAAGCCAGTGTAGCTATAGAGTTTACAAGTGTTGGTGTCCCTGTTAAAATTTTCATTGGATCATCTAACCTCCCCAAATTTCTCTGAATTAGATCATCTAACTTCTTGCTCCTGTTTATTGATCACATAAACATCAAAATCTTTGCCACATGAACATAGAAAGAATATTTTGATGTTTCTTCTTCCTATGCATTGGGGAAGAAAATCATTGCAAGAAAATATATGCATTAGCAAGCCTATGGCTAGGATTGGCGAAGACATAGCCAGAATAATTTGTTGTTTCAAAGAAATAAGTGCATTGGCCACATAAACATGAAAATCCAATGCAGTTCCTTGTATGTGATAATGAATCTCCTTTCCCTGATCAAGAGCTCCTAGGCCATAACATGCCTTGAGAACAAAAGGAAACATAAATTTGTCTGGTTCCCTTGTTTGTATATCCTCTAATCATGGCATTCCATAAGTATACATTTTGTTCATGTGCATTATGAAACACTTGGCGTGCATCCTCCACATTGTTGCAAATGGAATAACTGTTCACCAATTTGGTGGCTAGAAATGTGTCAAATCCTTTTATGAGATGTAGGTGTGCATTTCCTTGAGAGATTTGATGTTAGTACATGGCTTCAATAGGGAAGTGTAAATGTTCGAGTCTAGTGATGAGATTTGTATAGAGTGTGGTTATGATTTCTGTTGTGGTTGGGCTTCAAGAGGAGCTACAGTAGACATATTGTGATGGAATAGGAAGAGATTAACAACAAAAGGTATATGGTTTATTTGGCTTTGTGATGGACACAAATTAGTTTTAACTTTTTCAAATTCCAAACATTGGTTTTGATAGACTCAGCTTTGAGTTCTCATGATTCATTGGACAATGGACTTCCAAAATGCATACAGAGCATTGATTCATCCAAACACATGTACTATTTACAATGCCAAAAGTGCCTAATAATAATGTCTGGAATCAAAGTTGATGTAGCCAGGCTCAGAGTCTCTAGTCTGAGAAGCTGAGGGATTCTCTACAATGAATTTAATGTCTGAGAAGGTTGCCCTTGTTTATCACAACCTTGGAAAATGGACCTTTCATTATTACATGAATCTTGGGTTTGATAAGCTGATATTTAAACTTATGGCACTTGTTTTAGGACTTTCAGCCTGTGATTACTCCAATTTCAGCTTTGGTAATACTGAACAGATTGACATTTTTGCTATAAAGAAACCCATCAGCATTAGCCTCACAAGTACATTTCCAAGAGCAATGACACCAATATGCATTTCATTCATTTGAATAGACTTGTGAGTGTATGTAATGTGTCTAGTTATCCCAATGCTCTTACTTCCTATAGTCAAGAGCATTTATAGGGCTCATTAACACACATGCATCTTTGTGAATTTATAGGGCTTGATATGGAAATGGAATGAAAACAGAATTATTTTTAGATGGGGTAACATTTTTATTGTTTTAGTATTTAAATAATGTCAACGATCTATTTTCTATAATATGTGGTATTCTAGATTATGTGGTATTCTAGATCGGCCACCCTTACTTTCCTCTACAACATTTAACTGACATGGCTAGGGATATTTTGTACAAAATTGAATTAAACGAAGACTATGAACAAGAATGGAATTTTTTACTTTACACATGCATAAGCTGAAAGGTTTGAGATCTGGTTATTATGTTAGCAGTACAGAACTTTCCAATCTGTGTCTTTTTTCCTTTCCAGTTCTGCATTTGCAATCTGTATTTCGGCTGCCCAGTTTGAACATTGGCTACAGTCCCTGTCTAGTTAATATAAAATAGTTGTTACTATTAGAAAAAAGTATAGCATGTTCATCCCATTCTCATTTATATATGGCATGTCCTAATTTTCATAGAATTTTGGATGTCCCCACACTGATGATAATATTCTGCTTTGCACGCTATCAGATCTGCATTGTTCTTGAGTGAGTAGCTTATGGATGTTTCCTGGGAATTGAGATCACTGGGTAACCTTTCAAGCTCTGCAAACTTTGATTCAACATTCTCTGCTTTATCATACTGCAAGAGATAGGCAGTGTATAGGTTAAGATAGCTATTTATGTCCATATCTGTGTCTTACATGCCTACCGTATTGCCACATATTTCAGAATGAAGTTTACTTCAAGCTAGGGCCAGGATTGGTCTTTAATTTTGATGGATATTGTATCTGTTTAGGTTGAAATGGTGCTTACGTTGTTGATTACGTTGTTCACTAGTCTTATGATAAGTGTATTTAACCTTTGTTGTCTTAGATTGCTGCAATGATTTGAAGAATATGAACAGGTTGAATTCCCCGTGATTTGTTTTCAATTTGAAGTTCTATAGCTAAAGACTTTAGTTGGTCAATGCAAATTTGACCATTTCCTGGTCACCCATGTTTCAAAACCATTGGTTTTGAATGCAAAGTGTATTATTTCCTCCGTAGGTCAGAATGTTTTCTTGACCAAAGATAATATACAAGCGTTTACAATTTTGTGACAGTTTGGTAAAAGGCACCTATTGCTGTTTTTACATTTTTCTCCACTTTGTTTGCAGCTCTTTATCTGTGATAGAAGGCCAGATTATGCCCTTATTTCTGTTATTTGTGATAGAAGGCCAGATTATGCCCTTATTTATGTTATTTCTGTTATAAAAATGTACCCTTCAGTCAAGAAAAATCACTTATTAAGCATGGGAAGCTTTTTCTACCAAGCATTCCACCATATCAGTTGCACTTGTAAGTAGATGCGCTTTAATAGATAAGTTAACCTCCTTGCTTGAGTTCATTTCTTTTACCAGGCTTTCTATGTTCTTCAGCAAAAATAGATCACTATACAGACACCTCTCTTCTATAGAGGGAATTAAATTATTGAACAGGATTCTACATTTATCAGGTATACCCTCAAATAGCCTGTCAAACTTTATGGTCATTATGACCTCAAGCAAACTATTGAAAACTTCTGCATCAACCTCAATTCCCCCTAATGCATCTCTTGCTCTGAAAAATTGCTCAATTGTATACAAAAATACCTCAACAGAGAGGGTAGAAGAGACCACAGCTGCACTCCTTGGATGAACATGTGATGGGAAACCATGCAACAAGGAGCTCAGAAAAAGTTTGTTCAGGTTCCCTGTGTTTTCTTTACTCACAATTCCTCTAAACTTTGTTAGAGTTCCAAGTACAGACTCTATAAGCTTAAAGCTAGCTCCTAGCTTCCCCAACAGCTCTTCCTGCTTTGACTTGTCATAACCTGCTTGAAGCAGTAAATTTAGTGAAAACAGTGCATCATCTTCACATTCTTTTCCATCAAGAACAAAAAGCACAGCTTTTCGCAGTGCCCTGACATGCCTGCTCAAAAGGGATGTCAATATTTTCAGCAAAACGCTTGATTTCCCATCCTTCAATACACAAAAAACTAACTGCTCACAAAGTGTGAGTAATGAAGTATCTTTAGATGTCTACTCTATCCAAAATGTGTCCTCTCTTGAAACTGGGATCTTTCTCAGAGACACTTTCCATAGACCTTCTTGGAGCAATGATAAAATTAAAGACAACCATGCACTATGCCTTAAGAATAACCAACCCCTTTTCTTCACACTATGCTCTTTGTATAATGTTCGAAGCTGAGAGAGTATATCTAGAATGATATTTTCCAGCTGTGATAGCTCCCTTGTATGGCCAAAATGAACATTATGGCACAGAATTATGCTAAAACTTATGAAGTATTCAATTTCAAGCAACTTGTCTCTGCTCAATTCAGGACTCCATGGCAAAGCACCAGCTTCCTTAACATCAATATTTGATAGAGTGATCCAGCCAAGTACAAAACAATATCTTTCAAGTATAAGCTCATGCACTTGGGAAGCTTCCCTATTTTGCCACACTTCCAAAATGCGACAAACAACAGAATAAAGATTAGACCAATTTAAACCCAGATCTTGAATAACTTTGTGTTCCACAATACCCGAGTTATGGCTCTTCCATTTTACATGGTAAGTATGATCCTTTTTTTAGAGATGATTAATGCACGAAATTTATTTTCATGTGTATTTTTGTTGTATGCTAGATGGTCTTTAATGATGGAATTTGTTTTAATTAATAGATGGTGTTGTTCTGGCCATTTGCAGAGGGGAGCATTAAATAGCAAGTTCCTTAACTATCTTAATAAGCACATACTTCTTGTTTTTGATAAGGTATTTTTTTTTAGCCACTCTGACTATGTCCTTTGGCTTCATTTCTGGTTATATGAATGTATATGGTTCTACTGAAGAATGTATCACTTTTCTTTCTACATCAATATCTTGTTCACCTTTTCAAGGGATACTTGTCACATGGGCTTCCAAATATCCTAACCATATGGGAACTGGTGAAAATAATGAATAATGACATACTATCATAGATATTGTTGTCTGAGCTCTTTCTATTGTGCTACCTCATTTTTATGAACTGTCAGACATTGAATTGGTAAAGCAGAGCACAAGGAATATGATTCAGGTGCATGAAATCGACCAATATGGAAACTAGACTAAAAGGAAGTGGTCTTCTTCCATTCTGAGCTCTCTTCATATATATAAAATGGGGCCTATACCTGGTGAAGATGGCGAAGACCTTATTTGTAGATTGTAGATTGATATGATCACGTTCTTTCACTTGTTTTTTATTTTTCAAAATTGAGATAATTTTTGTTACAATGCAAAATAAAAATTTAGCTTCTAGCATGGATATTTTTTGAATTGTTATTGTGAATTATGGCCTTTGAGACACATTCCTTCTAGATAGATTATGGGATGTAGACTGTAGTTAAACAACTAGTCATATCCTATGATTACACTGACTCCAAACTCGACAAATAGCCTATGTGGCTATAGGATAGTAACTGGTCAGCCATCTGATAGGTTTTTGGAGGATTTTTCTGAGAATTATAATGATTTTACTGAAAGGTTAGGTGGCCTGATTTTTGAGTTTCTCTTTCCTTCAAATAATACTATTCTCTTTTTGAGCTTGCAATCCATTATCCATAAACAAATGAACTTTTCTGTGTTGTTCAATAATTGTCCTAACCAATGCAACAGGAACAAAAAATATTATATGGTTACTGGCTTATTTGAGAACTTATTCACATTATATTGTTTGCCATTTAAAATCTTTGAAGGAATTCTTCTGGTTTACTGTGACAATGCATCAGATCTGAATATCATTCTATTAAAAAAAAACCACCTCTTTCTGACATTGTCTATCACTGTTTTGGTTTTCTAGTATCCAAGATGTTGCTTTATAGATTGGAAAAATTGTTTTATCTGATGTCAGGGATTACTAGTCTCTGAGATATTCTGATCAAAACATGGATTATAAGTTTTGTCAAACAATGTTTTTATGTGAGGATATTCATTGCAAAGAAGTTCAATAACTATTCTTTTTGTTTATAGCTCCTTTTGTTGCTTTGTATAGGGCACTCTTCCATGTTGCCATATTATTGAGACTTGAGAGTTTCCATATTGCGTGTTGTCTAAGTTTCACATTAATGTGAGAACTGAAATGATCATAAGTGCTGCAGCTTGCTTGTAACTTTATGTTGGCAATTTTTTTACAAAGCTGCAATATAGCTAATGCTTGTAACTATAGCTAATGTATCTTCCCAGAAAATTTTGGGTCACCGACATTATATTTAGTGGCAGAGAAAATTACATGGAATTCAAAGTCTCCAAGGCTGGATGCTGTTTTTATTTTTTGTTGTGGTCACTAGATTTGACTTGGATGAAATATGTGGTCTCCTAGATCAGCAATCCTTACTTTCCTATGTACTATTTGAATGTCATGGCAAGGGATATTTTGTACAAAATTACATATAACAAAGACTGCGAATCAGGCATGGTGTATTTTACTTTACACACACACAAGCTGAAAAATTTGAGATGTTGTTATCAACTGACTTTCTTAACTGTTATGGTCTTGTAGATTGACGATAGTTGAGGATCTAGCTCGGGCTACCATGAAAAAGTTAACCCAAGGAATGTCAGATCATAATAAAGCCATGGCTGATGCCAAAGATGATGCTGCAAAAGCTGACATAGTAAGATATTTTTCCTTTTGTTCATGCTTTTGAAGACCTTTATTATATTAAAGGTTTATGGTCTGATGTATTTCTTGTGCATTTTTGACAGAAAGTGAAAAAACAGAATACTACAACTGGCCTGAAAACCTGCAATAACATATTGGCAATGACTCAGGTAGTGTAAATATTTTATGTTTGAAGGGATGTTCATTTTCCATTATTGAGATGACTACCTATTTATAGTGTATTTTAACTTTTGTAATTGTTTTCTTAAACCACCCATTTTAATAAAATGGCAGCCACTACGTTCAAAGTCCCCTACATTAATCAATGAATCTTAAAGGATTTGGAGTCCAACAAGTTGTGAGGCAATGATTATAGGATGTGAAGTATAAGATGAGGCAAGATAATTTTGTATTTAAAAAAAAAACACTTATAGCCGTCGGTTAAGCGACGGCCTGTAGGTGATTTAAAAAAAAAAAATACAATATCGTTGGTTAAGCGACGTTTAAGTTTTTATCATCCGTCGGTTAAGTGACTCCTGTAGATGTAGTTTTTGTTTAAAAAATTTCTCCATCGTCTCTTAACCGACGCATACGTTTTCATTATCATCGTTTAAGCGACAACTCAGTTTAAAGATTAATATGACTTAGATGTCGGATAACCGACGATTTACATTTAACCGACGGTAAACTAAGCTGTCGCTTAACCGACGGATTGGAAAGATGTCGGATAATCGACGAAAATCCACTAATGCTTAAAAAAAATCATAGTGTCGTACATGCGACAGGGGAGTATCCGAAATCCGACAATACGGTCGTCGGATTTTTGGTTGAAATGTAGTAGTGGCTTCTATTTAAACTTACCTTCTTTTGTACAATAGATGACTTCATACTGATAAGAGTTCTATTTCATTGTGATATGCTTCAAAGCACAGATTCAGATTATGAGGTGTTGTTTGATGCCACACAAGGTCTAATGGAAAGGCTTGCAATAGAAGCATATGAAGTTTCCATGGTAATACCAATAAGAAGCCTTGTAAATGTAGTTCTTAGAGAATGTTAGTCCATTGATTTT
>LPNX011093682.1:321142-416764 GCA_001517045.1 Pseudotsuga menziesii | reverse complement strand
CTGCAAGGACAATAACATTTTCCATCACCCCTTCTTTCCACTCCATCCCACAACCTAGCAAGCAATTGTCGATTTTGTTCTGCCAGATCTTGATGACTTGGAACATTATTGTTACGTGGCATTTTATTACTCAAACCTTAAGAACAAAGTACGAGCAAACCCAAGTATATGATGAGTCTTCTTTTCCACAAGGATTAGAACCAAATCCAAAGAGCAAGACCAAAATCCAAGACCAAGTGGGAAGATCCCCACAAAAGAGCAAGGCCTAAATACAAGACCAAGTGGGAAGATCCCCACAAAAGAGCAAGGCCAAAATCCAATACCAAGTGGGAATATCCCCACAAAAGCACAAGGCCAAAAAAAAACCCTTAGGAATTTCACATTTCTTGTCCAAGAGATAAGTGTGAGACTGATGGTGTGAGATAATGATCCTAGGCATACATCTATTTATATGAGTGTGTGTAGGAAAATTAACCGACGCATCGGATATGCGAGGGCACTTTCCATTTTAAATAATTAACCAATTAAGTGTATTTTGTTAAATGATTGACCAATTTATGCGCCGCCGCTTAAGCGACGCTTATGAGGCTAGCCGTCGCTTAAGTGACGCTTATGAGCCTAGCCGTCTCTTAAGCGACGCTTATGACAACCATTTCAAAAAAAAAATTATCTTTATGATTTTTGGTACAGTTAAAAGAAAAAATCCACGCGCCGTCGGATTTTTCTGTCGGATTTTGGATCGAAATGTAGTAGTGTTGGTTTTTAAAACCCTTGCTTGTAGCAGGGTAACTCTGGCTTCAATGCCGTGACTTGTATTTCACTATTCTCAACTTATTGAGAGGTTTACAACCTTATGGATAAGTAATGATACACTCTGTTTCTTAATATGTGGAGGTTCTCCTATCTTCATGGTTTTAATGGTTTTCTATTTCGAATACTTTAATAAAATATACATTGTTTTATAAAAGTTATTACAGTAATGAAGTTTTTATAACTTGATTGTTAGTTTTATCTTTCGAACCCTCGCCACGATGCTGGGTACACCGGGCCTAAGCTAGGTGAAGTAAATTTGTTATGTCTTCAGCCTTTCATCTTGACATATTAATACATTTGGTTTAAAAAGGATTTTAAAACTCGAGTTATGTCTCATTTATAAATCAGTTTTATAACCTATAGATTATGACTCTGTGTAATTTTGAGTCTTCCCTTCCTTGACTGTTAATAATGGTAATTATTTTTTTTAATATTTTTCTTGTAAATTAATAAATTAAATGTAGAGACTGTAAACTCAATCTTAACATAAAATTGATATGTTTATACTTATCAATTCAAATAAAATCCTAGTGTTACTGTAAAAGAAAGCGTAGCTAAATATACTCTTAAATTTATCAGTTATGCTGGTTTTTGTTTACCTATTGTACATTGTTACAATAGTATTGATATTGTTTATCCTGTTAAATATTTTCTTTTCTTTTAGATAAAAGAGTTTATACAAATACTGTAAGTTCTTGTTATAAGACTGTACCCAGTCTAGTGCATACTTTAGTATTCTAGTTTTTAATTTTAATTTGTTTATTCTGTTTAAAAGAATACTTCTATACAAATAATGAAAGTAGAATTATGGTTTGACCCTCAGGTCAAACCTACACAGATTTAGAGCTTGTTTGGAAAATAATTATTCTTAAATAGGTAAATTCTTAACTTTGTTCTATTTATTGTTTACATTTAAATTTTCATTTGTTTAATGCTCTGTTAATTAGTAAAGATTCAAAGATATGTAATTTTTAAAACATTAACTCTGAACTTTGATTATTTCTTCTTTAATAGTATTTTTAACCTAATCCTATGCTAATATATAATAAATAACAGTTTAAGCTAAAAGATATAAGTGTAGTTAAACCCTTGTTTTAGATACTTACTGTATCTCCTATAATTTTTATTGTATCAGTATAAATCTTTATTATAACTCTATTGTAGTACTACTATTTCTTTTACATAGATAAGCTCGTTAAAACAATAAACATAAATACCTAGAACACTGTTCATTTTAATAATAACTTACATACTGAAATAAATTACCCTACTATATACAAAAGGCAGAACCCTATCTATTATATTTAATCTCTTATCATTTTATTTCATCTACATAAGATATTCTAACTGTGCTGGAGTATGGCCTGGTTTTCCATGTGTGGAAAAACAAAGTCTAGAAATGATTTCCATTGTAACACATTACTTTTCAAATTCATTTCTTCAATAATCTAAAAAGACTACTAAATTCTAACATTTTACAAACTAAATATTTAACATTCAGATAATAGTCAAACTCAGATTTATCTATCTAGCACAGTAAAACAAAATAATGTAGAACCTATTTAGGATAGACAACAACAACATTAGGAGGTCATTCCTCCCTACCAATCTCCTAGAGAGCGCTCAAACAATGCTTCCTCAGGACCCCCAAGTGTGTTCCTGGTCTTCTTGGCTGAGAACTCGTGGAGAATGCAAATAGTAGACTAGTCCATTATCTTAGTAAAAATACTTTGCTCTAAGTAGTATGATCTTCATCCTAAAAGCTACAACTAGATCAATCAACAATTACCCCTCAAACATTTTCTAGTCTCCCTTAAATTGAATTTCTGTGAAGTACATTCATTCAACCTGAATGATCACTTCTCTAGAATGAGCAACCTCAGCTCTCTTCAATGGGAATTTTTATAAAGATTGCCTAGGTCTTTTGGGTCAGTTTTCATTAATTGAGCCACCTGCTCTGATTCCACTTTCTTGGAGAATCATGACCCCAAATGTAGGGAGGTTGCCACCTGTAACAGTTGGAAGTGGTTTGAGGATGCTGCCACATGTCAGTTTTCTCTCCACCTAGTTTCCTCCACCAATTTGACCAGTAAACACTCTTTTAACAACTCTCCTAAGCTATCGTCTCCTCCTTTATTTATTTATAAATAAAAAATTAAGAATTACATTAAATATCCTTGACTCTGCTGAGTCATCAATTACAACTTAGCATAAAATTTAACATATTGTCCTCAAATAACATCAAATAAAATAAAATTATTTTTGCAAAATTGGGGCATGTGACAACATATATGTATGGAAATGGTATGATAAAAGGTTAATGGGACAATTAAATGTGAGGAATAGTGGAAGATAAGTGGATGAAAATATTCCATTTTCGAGTCTCAACGTACTTCCCAACTGAACTTGTTGCGTGTCCTCATGCAACCGTGTATGGATCTTGTCAACAACGTTTCGCATCTAAACTTGGCTTTGAGTGATGATGTATTTTTTAACAGTGAATGTTTCGAAGGTGTGAAATACATGAGTAACAAATGTAATTTCCTTATGGTTGGTTCTTGTGTGACAACCATGAATATAAAGAATGTTGGTTATTGTGTTAACAACATTCATTTCATGATGTGAAATGCATGAGTAATAGTTGACATTTTCCTTACGGTTGGTTCTTTTATGACAACCATGAATATAAAGAATGTTGGTTCTTGTGTTAACAACATTCGTTTCGTCATCTGTTTTCTAGTTGCATAATAATTTAACCATACACTCACTGAAAATGATAAGCTATTAATGTGCATAGAAAACATCATTTTGCATAAGAAAGCCTTTTCTTTATGTTTATGAATCCTTCCAATATGTATATCAATGCGTATGAAGCAAAATGTAGTAGAGGATTTGTCAGAAAATAAATGCTGGAGGATGGTAAATGAGATGAAAAATGGGTGATGGTTTTGAAAAAAATGGAATGATAGTAGTGAGCATGTAATGAATATAGTCCCCCCTCCTCAACTGATGTGGTTGCATGTCCTCATGCAGCCTAGCATGGGATGTGAAAAAAATGGAGCATGGTGAGGGAATTTTCCAAATTATTCATTGCTAGCATGTAAGGAATTTCATGATTAAAGTTTAGAAAACAACATACCCCCACTTACCCAAAAAGTAGATGAATGATGCAATAGGAATGTAGATGATGCCGCTGGATCGTGGAATGTGTCATTGCTACTACGAGTGTAACTGCTGGATCATGGGCATTGAAGGAATCAAAACTGCTACTGCTGAATCATGGAGAATATGTCACAACTATAGGATAAAAATGTAACTACAAATGTTGCTGCGGCTGTAACTGCTGGAACTGGTGTAATGTGAAGTGGAGGAATATGAACTGGTACTGATAAATAATGGAAAATGTAGAAGGAAGAAAGTGGAACTGTGGTACACTCATAGATTTGAAGTCATGTTTCTGCAATTCCTTATTGAGTCATGAGAAAGAATGTATAGTCTTCACCTGCTAGAAAACCCAATGGTACAATTCTAGTCATGTGAATAAATGTGTCGATGTCGAGCATGAAAAGAATTCCTTGGACTACCAACCATTGATGAATGTCGTTAACCAATGCGAGGCAACTCACCAGTGATGTCAATGAGTGCCAAGGTACTTGAGTACATCTTGCGAAGTGCAAATAGATGTGTTGATGTCGAGCCACTTGTAAGATATGACGATCAAGGGACACTGATGAATTCCCATGATTGTCAGTGAGAGAACTTGCCATTAAGGCATGTAAGCCTCTAGGTTCTCAAAATGAACTCTAGTATATATCCCAAATAAGGTAATCAGGTCGACGGGGCAAGACTTGTCAAAAGGTGGGCCTTAAGGAATCCCACATCAGTCAACGTGAGTTGGTACACAAAGATTGGTAGGAATATAAGTGAAAATATATCATAGTAGAGTAGTGGATATGGCAAGGCCATGTAGTCATGGAAAATGGAGTTGGTTTTATTCAGAAGGAAAACTAGACAAGAAAAAGAGGGAAAAATGAACTGAAAAAGATGAAGGGATGTATGCAATTTAGAAAGACAAGTGTGTGTGGAGTCATGATAATTAAGGCAATGAAATAGTGGACTCCAATATGGATGATTAATGTTCATTGAAGGAGAAATGTGGGTAAACATTCATGATGCAAATACGTTTATGAATGGTTTCTCTGTAATAATAAACGCCATAATGTTTATGATGAGTAACAGCTCCTTCAAGTTGGCTATCAAAACATGTTTTTAAAAGGTTTTGTCATTCTCGAAAAATCACTTTAGCAACAAAATGCGATTGTATTTGAAGCTGAAACAAAACTTAGTACAGATTCCTCCATGATACTTAGTAGTGAATATGTATTGAATATAGCTTCCCCTCTCCAACTGATCTGGTTGCATTTCCTCATGCAAACTAGCATGAAACTTGTGAGAAGTTCGTAAAAGAAAACATATCATGCAGAAAGAAGTACATAAGCTACAAAGAAAATGTCACGAATAAAATGTGTTATACCAATTTCCTTTATGCTTCTGGTTTGTCATTTGATTACTGCTTGAAGTGACTTGAAGAAAAAAAGTTTAGCGTTAATCATAAAAGCAATTCCAGGAAAAATGAAAACATCCATTTGCAACTTTATTTTTGTTTTCATTGTTTTATTTTTTAACTTTTTGTGATTTTTATATATTTTTTTATTTTTATTTTTATTTTCTTTTGCAAAATTTAATTTTTATTGATTTCTTTTTATAAAACGAAAGAAATAATTTTTATAATTTTCTATATTTTTCTTGTTTTTGTTTTATTTCTACAACACACAAATCAAAATGGCAAAAACACTCAAGATTAAATTTACCTGATATGCGTTCTTGGGCATTCAACATTAATGTCTCGTCTCTTTAACAAAACATTTAAAATTAAAATTTTTTAATAGCTGTAACAGCCAGCTGTAACACCACATAGCGATGACAAGCGGCTGCAACAACCAGCTGCAACACCCAGCTTCAATAACCAGCTGCGATAGCTAGCTTCAACACCTGGCTATGACAACGAGCTGCAACAACCAGCTATAATAACCGACTACAACACCTGGCTGCAACACTCAACTTCAACAACCAGCTACAACACCCAACTGTGACAACCAACTACAACAATTGGCTGTGACAACCGGCTACAACATCCAGCTACGACAACCACGAATAGCTGTAATGTTAGTCATTCCTTGCCTTCCTCCTTTTTGTAATGTTAAGACTAGTGCACTTGCTTCTACTATCACAATTTCTCTCGCAACATAATCATCAACATGCACAAACCAATTGTGTCATTATCTGGAAAATAGATGTTTAAACGAGCAAGGATAATTTATTGGGATGATACAAGAATATGCTCTCATTAATTTTTCCCAACAATTGTGCATAGTATGAGTTTTTCAACCAGACCTTCATTATCGTGCATATTTAGATATTCCACTTAAGACACATGCATATGTCAATTAAAATCAAATGCATCACCTAAGCCTTGGAGGAAGTTTTCCCATGAGAGAACATCTATTCTTAAGAAACATCACTTGGACCTTTTGCTTGGTAAGTTCTACTAATGTTTCATTTGCAGGAATTTTACATGAAAATAACAATTTAAAAGTTTCATTTGTAGACAAGTTTACATGAAAATAACAATTTAACATCATTTCCAAATTTATTGTATTTTTCATGGGCTAAAAAAGATTACAAAATAATAGATTCCCATAGTTCCATCACATACAACATTTCCTCTTATTCGTCACCCATTACTCCTACATTATGTGGGATAAGAACAAGAACTAATTTCTTCAACTGTGTAGGCGTTAGCTTAGTGAATCAAGTGATTTCTGGTACATTAAGAGTTCTTTTGAGAATGAGGCCACTACATACTTTTGGCAAATAACGAAAAGAATAACAGAACTCATACAGAAGTTATCAATATCAATAACCACAATAATAAGTGAGTAGAGCTCCATTGAATAATTTAATATGGGATGGCACAGCTGTTCTAGAGTTTCAATGGTATATTGTGGCAGTAACAACACTCTATTGTGCTCGTAGAATCTATCTTTAATCCCAATTTGTGAAGATGCAATACCTTCAATGGATCAACTAGCTTTATCTTCCAATTATGAAATTGACAGGCTCCAATAGTTTTTCAAATGTTGATGATTTACATGCCCACTCCCACAAGAAATCATCTTATCTATCATATTTGTTACAGATACGAGACTATTCCTTCAATTAAAAAATGAATTCAACTCATTCTTTGCTAATGAGTTTGACTATGTATCTTCCATATTGAAAACTGGCCATTCCAAAATATGGCATTTTCATGTTCAGAAAAATGCAAATTGCTTCCAAATCAAGTTGAAATTTAACAATCCACTCACAAATCATCTAAATGAGACCATTTTGCACAAAACCCATGTGCCAAATTTTTGAAATTCATCATGGTGTGCTCACAAATTGTAGCTGTAGTTGACATTCCACAAATAGACGTCAATTGATGGAAAATTTTGGATTGAGAATTTCTCATTGCATTTGTGAGTTGGGGCTTTTCAAATTAATGAGATCAAATACTAGCTAGCAAAGCGTGAATGGAATTAACACACAATCAACCGATAAGTAGGGTTTTAGTTTTGCAACCACCCGCAGGAATATCTCTTTATTGAGTTGAACGCACAATTATTAGGATTGGATCCTGTATGTAAGATATGAAGAGATAAATATTGATCGTATAAAATAAATGATTATTATTGTTGCAACCATACCGGTCAGAATTTCCCTTATACCAAAAACCATTAGCCAAGGAGCCGACAGATGTAAAGCAATCGATGCATGTTCTGTATTTTTAATCGAAACTTATGCGAGGCGTAGTATCTCTCTATCTACAACTGCCTAGGATTCTAGTTTTAGAATTGAAGCTTATTTTGAACAATAGAATTTTGGGAGCAAGTTCCGTCTTTTAAAATATGCAAAAAGATAAGAGTTATGTTTTACATTGTCACACTCGGATTCACATCTGTCAAGAAGCTAGGAATGATCATAGTTTGGTTGTTGGGGTTGGTTTAGTTTCTAAACTGTGGTTCATTTGAAAAAATGACACTTATTGTTGCGATTCAAGCAAACATTGGAATGAGAAAGGTTTTGCACAATGTTAATAATGTAATTCAATCAATCAATCACAGTTTCAACTTTTATTATTATACATTTTTTTTCTTGGCCTAATCTAGATAATGCACCTTTAAACATGCAGATCTAAATGGTTATTATCATGTTGTTTCATTATTGCTATAGGTTGTTCTTTAGATTGAAGGATCTTTTTAAGGAAATGCAGGTGGATAGTGTGTGAAAATACAGAAAATTTCAGAAATGGTTTGGCCTAGGTATTATTGTAGAGTTAATTTTCAAGTAGCTACAGGATGAAGGACGAAGGAAAAAAGATGGTTGTGACTCAACCCAGAAAAGAGCCAAACTGAAATGGAGTTTGAGTGGCTAAAACAGTAAAATAAAGTTAACAAACATGAAATTATGTGCACGTAAACAAAAAATGAATCAGATCGAGAGTGAAAAAATGAGAATACCGCATGTGAAATATTGTTTCAGGGTTGTTTCGGCTGCTGTGTTTCAGCTGTTGTTTCAGCTTGGAGACACATTGTTTTAGCTTGGAGGTATAGTTGCATCTACTGTTTCAGCATAGAAAAACTCAGTTTTGTTTTTATTCACCTAATGTGTTAATTGTGTTTATTTTTTAGGTTGAGGATGGAACGCATAAATTTTCTGCATTAAAATTCTTTTATTAGTTTCTAATAAAAACTAAACTTAAAAAAAAATGTAAAACAAAAATAATTTACTTATCTAATTTTTATTAGCAAATGAAGATAAAAGATTTACAAATTAAAGATGAAACCAACTAAGCATGTTGCAAAACATTAATTATTCATTACAACTTGTGTGTTTCAGCTGGAAAAGCGTGTTTCATCCTATTTTGCAAACTTAGAAAAAACAATTATGAGCAACTGGAACAAATTGCACACGAAAAATAGATTAGGAATTTTTTTTCATTTGTCAACAATAAGAATTCTTCCCAAAATCAATTTAATCATCCTATTTTTTATCCTCATGATTGCATGAAGTGCGAAAGAGAGCATACTTATTATTGGCAAAAGCAAAAACCGAAAATAAAATCCTACCTACTCTATGATAATTGGAATTTAGAAAACAGTTATGTGTAGTTCAATATCTAGTGTAGCCATTCATGTAACAATAATAAGAATATGTTCAGTGTTAATTTTGCAAATAGAAGATGAGGATAAACATAAATGTGTCATTAGAGGAAATTTGGGGTCTAAAATGGGCCTTATAAGAAAACATGCCAAAATAAGTTTTTGTGAGTTGGAATTCAAGAACCAATAGAATTTCAATAAAATAAGTCAACCATACTGGTTGAATTGGCATATTTGTCATTAAAAAAAACTACTTTTTTTGTTCGTATTTTTGACATATCTCATTGTGTTTTTACTCAAATTTCAATCGGGAGAGCTCGTTGGATGCAGAATCAAATTCTGTATCCAACGAGCTCTCCCGATCAAAATTTGAGTAAAAACACTGGGAGATATGTCAAAAATACGAATACAAAAAGTAGTTTTTTTCTTTGTTCCTCCAAAATTAATCAATATTATTTTATTATTTTAACTATTATTTTATTATTTTCCTTAGGAGGCCCATTTTAGACCCTAAAATTCCTCTAATGGAAATTAATTGTTGTGACTGTGAATTATCTAGAAAAAAAGAAAAACTAAAATGTTCTAACCTAGTACTCGCTTAAAACCATCGTTCGATAGGGGTTTTGTAGGCATAGTTTTCACTCCTCAGATCATGCTACAATTCCTAGTGGTCCTCCTCGATCTCGTGTTCGCATGATTGTTCTCCATGAAATGTGCAAGATTACTTGTATGCTAATTCTTTATCTATTTCTTGAGGAGTAATTAAGCTCTCAGCTGCTGTTAGGATCTCCTCTTCAAGATAAGAGGAGATCCCTACTTTCGAAAGGATCTGAGTGAGTTGTTCCAAGATTATGATCATTGTTAAACCATTTTGAAAAAAGGGATTCTTACAACACCCAAATCTAAATGAAAAATTGAAATAAACACTCTTCCTAAAACAAATTAAAAAAACACTATATACAGAAAACAATTACTCTTCACAGTTGCAAAAAAAGCACACTTGCGAAAATCAAAATTCACACTCGTAGAATTGAAATAGTCATTGTAGAAATTGAAATTCGGTCATTTCAAAAATTAAAATGCACACTCTATTGTACGTTTTCAAAAAAAATCAAACTAAACTTCAATCCATCGTTCATCCCGAGCAATGGCACGAAAATGATGAGCTGAATTAATGTTGTTTTAATTTCGTTGTAGTATTTTCCCAACCATTTAATTTGTCAACCCGAGCTTCATAGACTTACGAAGCACATGCAAATTATATGCAAGACTGGAGTGAAATTAAGTTAATCTAACCCCCTGTGAAAATAAGTCTAATCTAATCTAACCCCCCTTAAGCTGAAACAAGTAATTGCTAATCTAATGTTGGAAGCTTAAACACACAACTGAAAGTAAATTGTATAAAAGAAAGACAACAGATGAAGAGAAGCAAGACAACACATGTTACCTCACATTAACCATAAAGAAATCTTAAATTACATCACAAGAATCAATCATAAATCATGAAAGCATCAAACTAAGATTATGAACAAAAACTAAAAATACCCTTCTCCATATTACAAAGTTAAGACTAACTTCTACATTCTACTATCTACCTAAGATTATCTCAGATTAATCAAGATTCTAGATTAATGAAATGAAGACAGAGCACTCTCTTTCATTCATGAAGGAGAAAACCATCTCATAATGAGAGATCCATTATTCTCTCAACCACTCTCAACTAATTTCCTATTATTACAAGATATGATCCCTTCAAATCCTCCACATGTCTCTCACAAATTTTCCACATGTCTCTCATAAATCCAAGATAAGATATGCCAACCAAATTTTCATCATATTCTCATTAGAATTAGCTTGAATAATTATCTCCTTGAAATGGTGGAGGAGATATTCGAGACTTCTTTTATTTGCATTAATCCCTCACATATTCCTACACATTACAAAGCTCATATGTACTTGAGATATTAGTGAAAAACATGTTAATTTCTAACATTTTAATCATAAATTTACTTATAATACTAAAATGAATAAAGTGGAAATAATAAGGTGAAACCCACATATATGTATGGAAATGGTATGATAAAGGTTAATGGGACGATGAAATGTGAGGAATAGTGGAAGATAAAGTGGATGAAAATATGACATTTCCGAGTCTCAACAATGAGACATCTTAACAAAGAACCTCAAATGGAAATACAAGAGATTTAGATCTTACCAATTTGAGAAGCTGAAAACTAGATCTGGAGCTGATTCTCTGTAGAGTTGGTTTTCTAGTTCCATGGAAAATTAGGGTTTGACTTTCCTGAATTTCTACCCAACCAAAAACCTCTATTTTTTCTCTAAACTTTGATTTTGAGGAGGAGATAAATCCTATCCTGTGCTCACTAAAAAATTCCACTTTTGTGAAATCCCTAATTTCCCGATACAGTGGCAGTTCAAAAACTGAAAGTGCTCGGAATCAGATTCTGCTTCAACAAAAATATGCGCCCTTCAATGCAGATTAATTCTAGCCTACTTTTGCTGATGGATTGTGGATAGAGATCAAAATAGTAATAAGCTCTAGGTTCTGCAGCTGCACAGTGTCTTCTTCTCAGGTTATCTCTGATACCATGTAAGATTTTTATCAATTAGATAGTATTATCTTAGGATCTTATCTCAGAGAATAAAATGCATAGAAATCAATCACAAGAGACAATGGACACAAATATTTTCCTCGGGGAAACCATAAAGGAGAAAACCCCACAACTTCCTTAGAGATAGAATAAGTACCAATGGAAGTAGTAAAACCCAAAGACAGTAAGATGATCTCCAACAGTTCTTGTCTGTCTTATCCTAGCTCCTTCTCTCTCACTCATTCGCTACAACTGAGTGTGAGTGAATGTGTGTTAAATAGAGAGGCTCACTCTCTATTTATACTAGTTTCCAAATTGACAATAACTTACCAAGGCTGACTTTCATAGGAGAGTCTAATAACCCTAGTTCCCCAAAACTTTGAGGACTTTAACTCCTGATAAACAAAGGAGGGTTAACCTCTATGACTTTACATGACTTGATTACATTAACGATTCGCCTGATAAGAACATTGGAGACCAATGAAATACAATATGAAATATACAAGTGAATACATTCTAAAGTTACAAATACATCAACAAAGAATATTATGCATGATCTTCATGCAAGGCTGATTTTTTGTATATTATTGTACATTTTGCATAGCGTAGTTTGGTCTTCTTATGGTCATTGAGTTTGTTGATTAGATTTATTTTGGTTAAGGAAGATGTCGATGGAGTCTGTGATTTACATAGGATTCGTTGATGGTGCTAGTCATCACACTCAAAACTCAGCTTTGGTTTCTTGGGTGATTTATACTCCTATGGGTCAAGTGTTGTCTTTAGGAGGCATATGTTTACGACCTTCATCAAACAATGTTGTTAAATATAGTATTGTGATTGAGTTATTGCATGATGCCATTTCACATGGTGTTCTTTCTCTTGAGGTATGTCTTGATTTGCAGTTAGTGGTCTAACAACTTAATGGATTGCATCATGTTAGGGATACAACATTGTTACAAATTTTCTTGAGTGTAAGATTTCTAGAACATAAATTTGAGAGCATAACATACATTTACATTACAAGAAATTGTAATCAAGTTGTTGATTCATATGCTAACTATGTACTAGATTGTAATTTGTTTCACACACGATAAAAGTATTTCACAAACACATTGTGCACATGTAAATATAATAATAATCGATCATCATAAATATTTTTGATTAAGTCCAAAAATGGTGAGGTCATAATACATAAGTGTCATATATGCAAAATTGGGGCTTCTGAGCCACCAAAATATACTACATATTCATACAAAAAATACACACCCATGTCTCTAATCCTGAGGTGCAGGAGGGTGTTGATCATGGTAGCACACCATGGCTCTAGCTAGCTGAAAAAATAACCGAACCCATGCCTATGATACTCCAACCACATGGCACCGCATGGCCTCAGGAAATTCCTCGACTTGTTGTTGATGTAATTGTAACTTCAGAATGTATTCACTTGTATTTATTATGTATTATACCCCGATGTTTATTCCAGGATGTGTTTGTAAGGTAATTGAGTCATGCCATGCCCCGATGTTCCGATCGGGAGTTTCTATAATGTGAACAAGTCATGTCAAGTCATTGTGGGTAACCCTCCTATTGGTCAAGGGTTAAATTCCCCACAGTTGTCGAGCCCTAGGGTTATTAGACTATCCTAGAGAATTTGACCCTAGGTGATTCATTGTAATTCGGGGTAGTAGTCCCCACCATTATGTTAAGGATAAACCTCCTTGTTGTTCGGAGGAGGAAAAGTCGCCACAAGTTGTGGGGCACTAGGGTTATTAGACACTCCTAGAGATGTCGGCTCTAGAAAGTAATGGTTGAGTGAGGCCAACATGTTGGAGTGGTTATAAAGTGAATGAAAGAATATAAATAGAGAGTGAGCCTCTCTATTTATCACATACACACTCACTCATTGAGGAGCTTGAGTGAGAGGAGAAGTTTTTGGGACAAGAGAGAGACTACTGTTGTCGGGAGATCATCTTTATGTTTTTGGGTTTTAGTTTTGGTGCCGATTCTATCTCCAAAGAAGTTGCGGTTTTTTATCCTTTATGGTTTCCCCAAGGAAATTTTTTTGTGTCTCTTGTCTCTTCTGTTTTATTGATGTGCATGTTATTCTCTCAATTAAACATCCTAAGATCATAATGCTATCTTGGATGATAAAAATCTAACATGGGATCAGAGATAACATGAGAAGAAGACATTGTGTAGCTGCAGAAGCTAGGGCTTCTTACTTTTTGGGTCTCTCTCTAGAATCCATCTGCAAAAGTATGCTAGGATGACTCTCCATTGTAGGGCACATCTTTATGTCGAAGCAGAATTCGATTCCGAGCATTTTTAGTTTTGGTGCGGAAAATTAGGGCGTTCTACAAAAGAGGAATTTTTGAGTGAGCCCGGCATAGGATTTTGCTCCTCATCAAAATCGATGTTTAGAGACTTGATACAAGATCTTTGGTTGGGTATGACTCCAGGAAAGTCAAACCGTAGTTTGACCTCAAGCTAGAAAAACCCTAAAATACTAAAACTGATAAGAATTGGTACATTCGCAATATCTCAGGATTGGCAAAGGCTTAGGACTGAAAAATTGCAAAGGTTGAAGATCAAATCCTGATGTACACTATGTCCAAAATTCAGCCTCATATTCATTATATTTTGCGAGATATAGTCCCTCCACGTTAGGGTTCCAGCCTCTTCTAGAATTCATCCCTAAACAGGACACTTCGGGAGAATTACTATATCTTTGGCTACAAAGGCCCAAATGAAATTTATGAATACATTCCAAAAAGGGAACAGACTTTATTTTCTGTGGCCCAAGTTTCAGACTTAGAATCTGAACCAGTGACATGTGGAAGTCTGTACAACTTCGTTGTGTTGAACAGTACGGTAACAGGTCACCTTTGGAAAATGATCATAAGTCCCAATTGGTGAAACTAATTCTGATGAAACCTATGGTATTGGAACAGGGACATGCGAGGCTATAGGTGAAAAAGTCTCTTTATAATCTACTCTTTCTTTGTGGGAGAATCCATGAGCCACGAATCTTGCTTTATACTTATCTATGCTGCCATCTGCAGCATGCTTCATCTTTTAGATCTAATTGGAAGTCACAACAGACTTCCCCTCTGGTCTTGGGACACCATCCCAGACATAGTTATTCATGATCAATTGGTACTACTCGATAATATCATCCTTCCATTCTTTATTCTCTACCACTTCTTCACAGTTGGAAGGTTCTTTATCAATAATGTCGCATAATAGTGCTACATAGCTGGAGGAGGAATTGGTTCTTTTACTCTCTCTGTGCATTTCTTCTATAGCCCCATATATTTTTGCACCTTGGATAGCCACTTGTACCCATGCATGTTTCCTCTTGCGAGTATTATTCTCCTAGGGTGGATCTACAACTTCCTGTGGCTCTTCTATTTCTCGATCTTCTTATCGAGTTGCATCATTCATAGTTGTATCTTGAATCCTAGGTTCTTCTGGTTCTTTAGGGTATTCAGTAGGTATCTTTCTGGATTTGTTGTCAGCTAAGTCTTCTTCGAATGTTACGTCTCTGTTGATGTCAATATTTTTGAATCCTGGGAAGTATATTCTGTAAGCCTTCAAGCTTTCACTATATCCCACAAATATACCCTTCTTTCCTGAAGGATCTAATTTTGTCCTCTTTTCTTTTGGAATGTCTATGTATACTGGACAACCAAATATTGTGAGATGATTGACTTCTAGTTTCTTTCCTATAAATACTTCTTTAGGTGTCTTTTTCTCAAGTACTTTGTCCAGAGTACGGTTCTGTACATACACAGTTGTTATAGCAGCTTCTTCCCATATATGCATGTGAATATCTTGATCATGAAGCATTTCCCTTGCAACTTTAATAATCGTTCTATTCTTCCTTTATGCAACCCCATTCTGTTGTGGATTATATGGAGCAGTCAACTCCCTCTTAATCCCTGAATCTATGCATAATTCTTTGAATTCATTTGATGTGAATTCTCTGCCATTGTCTGATCGAAAGGTCTTGATTTGATTTTCTGTGTGGTTCTCGATCAAGACTTTGAATTCATTGAACTTGCTCAACACTTCATATTTGTTCTTCAAGAAGTATATCCATGTCTTCCTAGAAAAATAATTAATGAAATAAACATAGTATACATACCCACTCAATGAACTAGATGACATCAGACCTCATACATCAGAGTGGATGATTTCCAGGATTCCTTTTTCCTTACTCTCGCTATCTGGAAATGTCTTCTTTATGTTCTTTCTTTTCACGCATCCTTTGAAAATACATTCATTCTTTGCCTATATTTATGGAAGAACTTCAACATATTTTCTTGCAAGTTGTAGTGCTCTATAGTGCACATGTGCAAGCCTTCTATGCCAAAGTTCATTTGGCTCTATTGATTCATGGACTAAGGCTTGTTCTGGTTGGCCCTTTCGCTTGTATAATACTCCCTGTTGCTCTCAAATAATTACAACATCATCTATAGTCTTTCCCTTTGGACACATAAGGACTTAGCCATCTACAAATGAATCCCTTATTCCTTTTGAATTTTATGTAGAGATGGAGAGGAGGTTATTATTTAGTCCAGGGACAAACAATACATCCTTCATATTCATAGACTTTCCATATTCTATCTTATAGGAGGATTCGCAGTACCTTTTATTCGATAATGGTAATCATCCCCAAGTTTCACCTTGCGGGGTGACTCATGATTGGATAGTTTCACAAAGGATTCTTTGAATCCTATCATATTCTTGGAAGTCCCACTATCTATAATCCAATCATTGCTCCCATGTGTGATGGTTCCCGTGAGAGAAGAAATCAAAACATACTCTTCATTACTTGAAGAATATTCACTTTCTTGTTTGAATCTTTCCTTGGAAGGTTCATCGTCCTCTTCAGCATGAGCATGATGTCTTCTTTTGTAGTTCTTCTTGTTTTGAGAGACACCTTTGTTTCTAGGATAGTTTCTCAAAATGTGTCCTTTCTCATCGCATGTAAAGCATCTGATACTAGATAGGTGTCTGTTAGATCTTCTAGAGTTATATTTCTAGTGAGAGTGCTTACCTTTGTGATGATGATGGTCCAATATTATTTTCTTGGAGTGTAATGTGAGTGATTGATCTTCACTTCCCATATTTTCTTCTTGGGCTACTATTCGAGCTTCTTCTTCTGAGAATTCCTCCCAGAGTCTGTTGAAGGTGACTATTTTTCTTCTAGCTCAAATTCCTTAAATGAAGGAGTCCCAATATCTAGGGAGACCATTCAAGGTGGTCATCACAATTTTTTCATTCTCTACTTCTTCATCCACTGCTTCAAGTTGTTCTTTGATTTGGGAGACCCTTGTAAAGTATAATTGTATGGTCTCCACATTTTGTATCTTGACATTCTTCAACTAGTTCCTCAAAGTCATCTTCTAGTTTATGTTATTTTGTTCAAATAGCTTGGTGAGGGCATCAAACATTTCTTTAGGTGTATTTAGGTAGGACACCTATGGTATGAGGTGATCCTTGATTCAATCAACAATAATCCTCCTAGCCATGACCAATTTATTTTTGTGTAAGTCCTTATCCTCATCTCCATCTGGAACTAGAACCTATTCACTGATGTAAGAGTCCAAATCATTTTCTTCCAGGACCAGGGATATCCTATACTTCCAAGCTCAGAAGTTGTCATCTCCCACAAGCTTTTCATAAAGATTGGTGTGATGATTGTTGAGCCTGATTAATGTCATTTCAATTTCATTGTAGTATTTTTCCAACCATTTATATTGTCAATTCGAGGTTTGTAAGATTACGAAGTACATGCAAATTACATGCCGGACTAAAGCGAAATTAATCTAATCTAACCCCTCGTGAAACTAAGTCTAATATAATCTAACCCCCCTTAAGCTTAAACATGCAATTGCTAATCTAATGCTGAAAGTTGAAACACACAACTAAAACTAAATTCTATAAAAGAAAGACAACATATGAAGAGAAACAAGACAACACACGTGAGCTCACATTAACCATAAAGCAATCTTAAATTACATCACAGGAATCAATCATAAATCATTAAAGCATGAAACTAAGATTATGAACAAAAGCTAAGAATTCCCTTCTCCATATTACAAAGTCAAGACTAACTTCTACAATCTACTATCTACCTAAGATTATCTCATATTAATCAAGATTCTAGATTAATGAAATGAAGAGAGAGCACTCTCTTTTATACATGAAGGAGATAACCATCTCATAATGAGAGATCCATTATTCTCTCAACCATTGTCAACTAATTTCCTATTATTGCAAGATATGATCCCTTCAAATCCTCCACAAGTCTCTCACAAATTCTCCACATGTCTCTCATAAATCCAAGATAAGATATGCCAACCAAATCTTCATGGTATTCTCATTAGAATTAGCTTGAATAATTGTCTCCTTGAAATGGCGGAGGAGATATTCGAGAAGTATTTTCTTTGCATTAATCCCTCACATATTCCTACACATTACAAATCTCATCCATACTTGAGATATTAGTGAAAAAAATGTTAATTTATAACATTTTAATCATAAATTCACTTATAATACTAAAATGAATAAAGTGGAAATAATAAGGTGAAACCCACATATATGTATGGAAATGGTATGATAAAAGATTAATGGTATGATGAAATGTGAGGAAGAGAGGAAGATAAAGTGGATGAAAATATGACATTTTCGAGTCTCAACGTACTCCCCAACTAAACTTGTTGCATGTCCTCATGCAACCGTGTATGGATCTGAGCAAGAAATTTTGGCATATAAACTTGGCTTTGATTGATGATGTCTTTTTTAATAGTGAATGTTTCCAAGGTGTGAAATACATGAGTAACAACTGGCATTTCCTTATGGTTGGTTCTTGTGTGACAACCATGAATATAAATAATTTTGGTTCTTCTGTTAACAACATTCATTTCATGATGTGAAATGCATGAGTAACAGTTGACATTTTACTTATGGTTGGTTCTTGTGTGACAACCATGAATATAAACAATGTTGGTTCTTGTGTTAACAACATTCATTTCGTCATCTGTTTTCTAGCTGCATAATAATTTAACAATACACTCACTGGAAATGATAACCTATTAATGTGCATAGAAAACATCATTGTGCACAAGAAATCCCTTTCTTTATCTTTATGAATCCTGGCAATATGTATATCAATGTGTATGAAGCAAAGTGCAATAGAGGACTTGTTGGAAAAGAAATGCTGGTGGATGGTAAATGAGATGAAAAATGGGTGATGGTGGTGAAAAAAATGGAATGATAGTAGTGAGTATGTATTGAATATAGTTCCCCCTCCTTAACTGATATGGTTGCATGTCCTCATGCAACCTAGCATGGGATGTGAAAGAAATGGAGCATGGTGAGGGAATTTTCCAAATTATTGATTGCTAGCATGTAAGGAATTTCATGATTAAAGTTTAGAAAATAGCATACCCCCACTTACCAAAAAACTAGATGAACGATGCAATAGGAATGTAGATGATGCCACTGGATCGTGTAATGTGTCACTTCTACTGCAGCTGTAACTGCTGGATCATGGGCATTGAAGGAATCGAAACTGCTACTGTTGAATCATGGAGAATATGTAACGACTGTAGGGTAAAAATGTAACTGTAAATGTTGTTGTGGCTGTAACTGTTGGAACCGCTGTAATGTGAAGTGGAGGAATATGAACTGCTGCTGATAAATAATGGAAAATGTGGAAGGAAGAAAGTGGAATTGTGGTACACTCATAGATTTGAAGTCATGTTTCTGCAACTGCTGATGGATTCATGAAAAGAATGTATAGTCTTCACCCGCTGCAAGAACCGATGGTACAATTCTAGTCACATGAATAAATGTGTCAATTTCGAGCATGAAAAGAAGTCATTGGACTATAGACCATTGATGAATGTTGTTAACCAATGTGAGGCAACTCACCGGTGATGTCAATGCGTGATAAGGTACTTGAGTACATCTTGCGAAGTGCGAATAGATGTGTTGATGTCGAGCCATTTGTAAGATATGACGATCAAGGAACATTGATGAATTCCCATGATTGTCAGTGCGAGAACTTTCGATCAACGCATGCAAGCCTCTAGGTACTCAAAATGAAGTCTAGTCTATATCCCAGATAGGGTACTGAGGTTGATGGGGAAATACTTGTCGAAAGGTGGGCCTTAAGGAATGCCACATCAGTCAACGCAAGTTGGTACAAAAATATTGGTAGGAATATAAGTGAAAAGATCTCATAGTCAAGCAGTGGATATGGAAAGGCCATGTAGTCATGGAAAATGGTGTCGGTTTTATTCAGAAGGGAAATTGGAAAGGAAAAAGAGGGAAAAATGAACTAAAAAAGATGAAGGGATATGTGCAATTCAGAAATACAAGCATGTGTGGATTCATGATAGTTAAGGCAATGAAATAGTGGACTCCAATAAGGATGATTAATGTTCCTTGAAGGAGAAATGTGGGTAAAAATTCATGACACAAATTTGTTTATGAATGGTTTCTATGTAAAAATAAACGCCATGATGTTTATGATGAGTAATAGCTCCTTCAAGTTGTCTATCAAAGCATGTTTTTCAAAGTTTTTGTCATTCTTGAAAAATCACTTTAGCAACAAAATGCAATTGTATTTGAACCTGAAACAAAACTTGGTACAGATTCCTGTATGAAACTTAGTACTGAATATGTATTGAATATAGTTTCCCCTCCCCAAATGACCTAGTTTCATGTACTCATGCAACCTAGCATGAAACTTGTGAGAATTTTGTAAAAGAAAACATATCATGTGGAAAGAAGTACACAAGATACAAAGAAAATGTCAGGAATAAAATGTGTTATACCTATTTCTGTTGCGCTCCTGGCTTGTCATTTGATTACTACTTGAAGTGACTCGACGAAATTTTTTTTAGCATTAATCATAAAAGCAATTCCAGGAAAAATGAAAACGTCCAGTTGCAACTTTATTTTTGTTTTGGTTGTTTTTATTTTGTAACTTTTTGTGATTTTTATATATTTTTTTATTTTTATTTTTATTTCCTTTTGCAAAATTTATTTTTTATTTATTTCTTTTTATAAAACGAAAGAAATAATTTTTATAATTTTATATATTTTTCTTGTTTTTTTTTACTTCTACAACACACAAATAAAAATGGCAAAAACACTCAAGATTAAATTTACCCGATATGCATTCTTGGGCATTCAACATTAATGTCTCATCTCTTTAACAAAACATTTAAAATCAAAATTTTTTAATAGCTGTAACAACCAACTGCAACACCACATAGCTACGATAAGCGGTTGCAACAACCAACTGAAACAACCGGCTGCAACACCCAGCTTCAACAACCAGCTGCGATAGCTAGCTTCAACACCCGACTGCAACAACGAGCCGCAACAACCAACTGCAACAACCGACTGCAACACCTGGCTACAATACTCAGCTTCAACAACTAGCTGTAACAGCCGACTGTGACAACCAACTACAATAACCGGCTACGACAACCGGCTGCAACATCCAGCTACGACAACTACCAATAGCTGTAACAACTAGCTGTAATAATCATGTAGGTGTTGGGTTGAATTTTTAATTTAGGTTTAAGTATATTCTGTCATTTTTGAGATGATCAGAGTTATACATTGTCAAATATAATTGTATATACAATTCTCTGCATGGGTGATTTGTATTGACAGAAACTACGGGAGGCGCAATGCCACTTCGATTCATGAAACCTGCAGGGAATTTACACATTAAATTTTGCATAAATCATATTTAATTATAAAATGCATGCATACTTGCCCCATAAGTATCAATTTGGTCCTTCCCATGGTTCTGAGTTATCCTCTCTTTTTTTTATCATCGTCTATGCAGTCATTCCTCGGCTTCCTCCTTTTTGTAATGTTAAGATTAGTGCACTTGCTTCTACTATCATAATTTCTCCCAGTACATAATCATCAAAATGCACATAAACCAATTGCGTCATTATCTGGAAAATAGATATTTAAACCAACAAGGATAATTTGTTGGGATGATACAAGAATATGATCTCATTAAGTTCTCTCGAAAATTGTGGATAGTGTGAGTTTTTCGACCAGACCTTCATTATCGTGCATCTTTAGATATTCCACTTAACACACATGCATATGTCAATTAAAATCAAATGCATCAGCTAAGCCTCAGAGGAGGTTCTCCCATGAGAAGACATCTATTCTTAAGAAACATCATTTGGACCTTTTGCATGGTAAGTTCTACTAATGTTTCATTTGTAGGCAGTTTACATGAAAATTAAAATTTAACATCATTTCCAAATTTATTGTATTTTGCATGGGCTAAAACAAAATTACCAAATAATAGATTCTCATAGTTCCACAACATAGAGCATTTCCTCTTATCCGTCACCCATTACTCCTACATTATGTGGGATAAGAACGAGAATTAATTTCTTCAACTGTGTAGGAGTTAGCTCAGTGAATCAAGTGATTTCTGTTACATTGATAGTTCCTTTGAGAATGGGGCTGCTGCATACTTTCGATAAATAACGAAAAGAATAACAGAACTCATACAGAAGTTATCAATATCAATAACCACAATAATAAGTGAGTAGAGCTCCGTCGAATAATTTAATATGGGCTGGCACAACTGTTCTGGAGTTTCAATGGTATACTGTGGCAGTAACAACACTCGATTCTACTCGCAGAATCTATCTTTGAGCCCAATTTGTGAAGATGCAATAGCTTCAACGGATCATCTGGCTTTATCTTCCAATTATAAAATTGATAGGCTCCAATATTTTTTCAAATGCCGGTGATTTACATGCCCACTACCACAAGAGAATCATATCTCATATGTCATATTTGTGATAGATATGAGACTATTCCTTTAATTAAAAAACGAATTCAACTCATTCTTTGCTAATCAGTTTGACTGCGTATCTACCATATTGAAAATCGTCCATCCCGAAATATGGCATTTTCATGTTCAGAAAAATGTGAACTGCTCCCAAATCAAGTATAAATTTCACAATCCGCTCACAAATCATCTAAATGAGACCATTTTGCACAAAACCCATGTGCTGAATTTTTTAAATTCATCACGGTGTGCTCACAAATTGCAGCCGGAGTTGACATTCTGAAAATAGACGTCAATTGATGGAAAATCTCGGATTGAGAATTTCTCATTGCATTTGTGAGTTGGGGATTCTCAAATTAATGATATCGAAGACTAGCTGGCTAAGGGTGAATGGAATTAACACACAATCAACCGATAAGTGGGGTTTTAGTTTTGCAACCACCCGCAGGAATATGTCTTTATTTAGTTAAATGTACAATTCTTAGGATTGGATCGTGTATGGAAGATATGAAGATATAAATATTGATCGTATAAAATAAATTATTATTATTGTTGCAACCTTACCGGTCAGAATTTCCCTTATACCGAAAACCATTATCCAGGGAGCCGACATATGTAAAGCAATGGATGCATGTTATGTATTTTTAATCAAAACTTATGTGGGGCATAGTATCTCTCTATCAACAATTGCCTAGAATTCTAGTTTTAGAATTGAAGCTTATTTTGAACACTGGAATCTTGGGAGAATGTTCCGTCTTTTAAAATATGCAAAAACATAAGAGTTATGTTTTACGTTGTCACACTCAGATTCACATATGTCAAGAAGCTAGGAATGATCATAGGTTGGTTATTGGGGTCGGTTTAGTTTCCAGACTGTGGTTCATTCGAAAAAATCACACTTATTGTTGTGATTCAAGCAAACATTAAATCGACCGAGACAAAAAAATATTGTAGTGGTAAATTGGAATGAGAAACGTTTTGCACAATCTGAATAATGTAATTCAATTAATCCCAATCACACTTTCAACTTTTATTATTATATATTTTTTTCTTGTCCTGATCTAGACAATGCACCTTTAAACATGCCGATCTAAATTGTTATTATCATGTTGTTTCATTATGGCTGCAGGATGTTCTTTAGATCGAAGGACATTTTTAATGAATTGCAGGTGGATAGAGTGTGCAAATATGGAAAATTTCAGAAATGGTTCAACTTAGGCATTAATGTAGAGTTAATTTTCAGGAAGCTACATGATGAAGGATGAAGGAAAAAAGATGGTTGTGACTCCAAAAAGAAAAGAGAAAAACTAAAATGGATTTTGAGTGGTTGAAATAGTCAAATAAAGTTAACAAACATGAAATTCTGTGCACGCAAACAAAAAATGAATCAATCCAAGAGTAAAAAAATGAGAATATCGCATGTGTGATATTGTTTTAGGGTTGTTTCGGCTGCTGTGTTTCAGCTGTAGTTTCATCTTGGAGATGCGATGTTTCAGCTTGGAGGTATAGTTGTAGCTATTGTTTCAGTATAGAAAAACTCGGTTTTGTTTTTATTCACCTAATGTGTTAATTGTGTTTATTTTTCAGGTTGAGGATGGAACACAGAAATTTTCTACATTAAAATTCTTTTATTAGTTTCTAATAAAAACTAAACTTAAAAAAATGTAAAACAAAAATAATTTATTTATCTATTTTTTATTAGTAAATGCAAATAAAATATTTACAAATTAAAGATGAAACGAATTAAGCATGTTGCAAAACATTAATTATTCATTACAACTTATGTGTTTTAGCTGGAAATGTGTGTTTCATCCTATTTTGCAAACTTAGAAAAAACAATTATGAGAAAATGGAACAAATTGCAGACGAAAAATAGATTAGGAATTTTTTTTTCATTTGTCAATAGTAAGAATTCTTCCCAAAATCAATTTATTCATCCTATTTCTGATCCTCATGATCGCATGAAGTGCGAAGGAGAGCATACTTATTCTGTGCAAAAGCAAAAACCGAAAATAAAATCATACCTACTCTATGCTAATTGGAATTTAGAAAACAGTTACGTGTAGTTCAATATCCAGTGTAGCCATTCACGTAACAATAATAAGAATATGGTCAATTTTAATTTTGCAAATAGAAGATGAGGATAAACATAAATGTGTGAAATTAATTGCTATGACTGTGAATTATCTAGAAAAAAGGAAAAACTAAATTATTCTAACATAGTACTTGCTTGAAACCATCGTTCGATAGGGCTTTCGGAGGCATAGTTTTCACTCCTCAGATCATGTTGCAACTCCTCATGGTCCTCCTCTATCTCATGTTAACATGATTGTTCTCCATCAAATGTGCAGGATTCTTTGTATGCTAATTCTTCATCTATTTCTCGAGGAGTAATTAAGCTCTCGGTCACTGTTAGGATCTCCTCTTCGAGAGAAGAGGAGATCCCTCCTTTCGAAAGGATCTGAGTGAGTTGTTCCAAGATTATACTCATTGTTAAATCATTTTGAAAAATGGATTCTTACAACACCCAAATTTAAATGAAAAAATTAAATAAACACTCTTGCTGAAACAAATTAAAAAAACACTCTACACAGAAAACAATTACTCTTCAGAGTTGCAAAAAAAGAACACTTTCTAAAATTGAAATTCACACGTAGAATTGAAACAGTCTTTGTAGAAATTGAAATTCACTCATTGCAGAAATTAAAATTCACACCTTAGTGTACGTTTGCAGAAAAAATCAAACTAAACTTCAATCCATCGTGCTTCCCTGGCAATAGCGCCAAAATGTTGAGCCGAATTAATGTCGTTTTAATTCCGTTGTAGTATTTTCCGAACCATTTAATTTGTCAATCCGAGGATCATATACTTACGAAGCACATGCAAAGTATATGTAGGATTGGAGTGAAATTAAGTTAATCTAAACCCCCGTGAAACTAAGTCTAATCTAATATAACCCCCCTTAAGCTGAAACAAGCAATTTCTAATCTAATGCTGGAAGCTGAAACACACAACTGAAAGTAAATTGTATAAAAGAAAGACAACAGATGAACAGCAGCAAGACAACACATGTGAGCTCACATTAACCATAAAGAAATCTTAAATTACATCAAAAGAATCAATCATAAATCATGAAAGCATCAAACTAAGGTTATGAACAAAATCTAAAAATTCCCTTCTCCATATTACAAAGTTAAGAATAAATTCTACATTCTACTATCTACCTAATATTGTCTCAGATTAATCAAGATTCTAGATTAATGGAATGAATACAGAGAACTCTCTTTCATACATGAAGGAGAAAACCATATCATAATTAGAGATCCATTATTCTCTCAACCACTCTCAACTAATTTCCTATTATTACCAGATATGATCCCTTCAAATCCTCCACATGTCTCTCACAAATTCTCCACATGTCTCTCATAAATCCAAGATAAGATATGCGAACCAAATCTTCATGATCTTCTCATTGGAATTAGCTTGAATAATTATGTCCTTGAAATGGTGGAGGAGATATTCGAGAAGTCTTTTCTTTGCATTAATCCCTCAGATATTCCTACACATTACAAAGTTCATCCATTATTGTGATATTAGTGAAAAACATATTAATTTCTAACATTTTAATAATAAATTCACTTATAATACTAAAATGAATAAAGTGGAAATAATAAGGTGAAACCCACATATATGTATGGAAATGGTATGATAAAAGGTTAATGGGATGATGAAATGTGAGGAATAGTGGAAGATAAAGTGGATGAAAATATGACAGTTTCGAGTCTCAACGATGAGACATCTTAATATAGAACCTCAAATGGAAATACAAAAGATTTAGATCTTACCAATTTGAGAAGCTGAAAACTGGATTTGGAGCTGATCCTCTGTATTGTTGGTTTTCTGGTTCGAGGGAAAATTAGGGTTTGACTTTCCCAGATTTCTACCTAACCAAAAACCTCTTTTTTTTCCTCTAAACTTCAATTTTGAGGAGGATATAAATCCTAGCCTAGGCTCACTCAAAAAATACACTCCTGTGAAAATCCCTAATTTCCCGATACAGTGGCAGGTCAAAAAGTGAAACTGCTCGGAATCAGATTCTGCTTCAATAGAAATATGTTCCCTTCAATCCAGATTCATCCTAGCCTACTTTCACTATTGGATTGTGGTGAGAGACCCAAATAGTAAGATGCTCTAGGTTCTGCAGCTGCACAATGTATTCTTCTCAGGTTATCTCTGATACCATGTTAGATTTTTATCAATTAGACAATATTACCTTAGGATATTATCTGAGAGAATAACATGCATAGCAATCAATCACAAGAGACAACAGACATAAATATTTTCCTCGGGGAAACCATAAAGGAGAAAACCCGACAACTTCCTTAGAGATAGAATAAGTACCAATGGAAGCAATAAAACCCAAAGACAGTAAGATGATCTCCAATATCTCTTGTATGTCTTATCCTAGGTCCTTCTCTCTCACTCATGCGCTACAACTAAGTGTGAGTGAATGTGTGTTAAATAGAGAGGCTCACTCTCTATTTATACTATTTTCTGACTTGAAAATAGCTTACCAGGGCTGACTTCTCTAGGAGAGTCTAATAACCCTAGTTCCCCAAAACTTTGAGGACTTTAACCCCTGATAAACAAAGGAGGGTTAACCTCTATGACTTTACATGACTTGATTACATTAATGATTCTCCCGATAGGAAAATCAGGGACCAATGAAATACAATATGAAATATACAAGTGAATACATTCTGAAGTTACAAATACATCAACAAAGAGTATGATGCATGGTCTTCAGGAAAGGCTGATTTTTTGTGTATTATTGTACATTTTGAATAGCATAGTTTGGTATTCTTATGGTGATTGAGTTTGTTGATTAGATTTCTTTCGGTAAAGGCAGATGTCAATGGATTCTTCGATTTACATAGGATTCGTTGATGGTGCTAGCCATCACACTCAAAACTTAGCTCTGGTTTCTTGGGTGATTTATACTCCTATGGGTCAAGCGTTGTCTTCAGGAGGCATATGTTTACGAAATTCATGAAACAATGTTGTTGAATATAGTATTGTGATTGAGTTATTGCGTGATGCCATTTGACATGGTGTTCTTTCTCTTGAGGTATGTCCTGATTTGCAGTTAGTGGTCTCACAACTTAATGGATTGCATCAGGTTAGGGATCCAACATTCTTATTAAGTTTCTTGTGTGTAAGATTGCTAGAAAGGAAATTTGAGAGCATAACATACATTTACTTTACAAGAAATTTTAATCAAGTTGCTGATTCATACGTTAACTATGTACTAGATTATAATTTGTTTCACACATGATAAAATTATTTCACAAACACATTCTACACATGTAAATATAATAATAATCAATCATCATAAATATTTTTTATTAAGTCCAAAAAAGGTGAGGTCATAATACATAAGTGTCATATATGCAAAATTGGGGCTTTCGAGCCACCAAAATATACTACACAGTCATACAAAAAATATACACCCAAGTCTCTAATCTTGAGGTGGAGGAGGGTGCTGATCATGGTAGCACACCATGGCTCTAGCTAGCCGATTAAACAACCGAACCCATGCCTGTGGTACTCCAGCCACCTGGCACCGCATGGTCTTAGGAAAGTCCTCAACTTGCTGTTGATGTAATTATAACTTCAGAATGTATTCACTTGTATTTCTGATGTATTATACCCCGATATCTATTCCGGGATGTGTCTGTAATGTAATTCATTCATGTCATGCGCTGATGTTCCAATCGAAAGTTTCTATAACGTGAACAATTCATTTCAAGTCAGTGTGGGTAACCCTCCTATTGGTCAAGGGTTAAAGTCCCCATAGTTGTGGGGCCTTAGGGTTATTATACTATCCTATAGAATTTGACCGTAGGTGAGTCATTGTAATTCAGGGAAATAGTCCCCACCATTGTGTTAAGGATAAACCTCCTTATTGTTCGGAGGAGGAAAATTCCCCACAAGTTGTGGGGCACTAGGGTTATTACACACTCCTAGAGATGTCGGCTCTAGTAAGTAATTGTTAAGTGAGGACGACATGTTGGAGTGGGTTTCAAGTGAACGAAAGAATATAAATAGAGTGTGAGCCTCTTTATTTATCACACACACAGTCACTCATTGAGGCACATGAGTGAGAGGAGAAGTTGCTCGGACAAGAGAGAGACTACTGCTGTCGGGAGATCATCTTTATGTTTTTGGGTTTTACTTTTGGTGCTGATTCTCTCTCTGAGGAATTTGTGGTGTTTTTTCATTTATGGTTTCCCAAAGTAAAATTATTTGTTTCTCTTATCTCTTGTGTTTGATTGATGTGCATGTTATTCTATCAGTTAAAGATCCTAAGGTCATAATGCTAGATTGAATGATAAAAATCTAATATGGGATCAGAGCTAACCTGAGAAGAAGACATTGTGCAGCTGCAGAGGATAGGGCTTCTTAATTTTTGGGTCTCTCTCCACAATCCATCAGCAAAAGTATGCTAGGCTGAGTCTCCATTGAAGGGTGCATCTTTCTGTCGAAGCAGAATTCGATTCCGAGCATTTTTAGTTTTGGTGCGGAAAATTAGGGATTTCTATAGAAGAGGAATTTTTGAGTGAGCCCAGCATAGGATTTCTCTTCTCATAAAAATCTAATTTTATATACTTGGATCAACATTTTTGGTCGGGTATAACTCCGGGAAAGTTAAACCCTAGTTTGACCTCGAGCTGGAAAAACCCTAAAATACGAAAGCTGATACGTTTTGGTACATTCGCTATATTTTGGGATTGGAAAAGGATCAGGAGCTAAAAATTATATAGGTTAAATATAAAATCGTTATGTACACTATGTCCAACATTCATCATCATATTCATTATATTCTGGGAGATATGATCCGTCCATGTTAGGGTTCCAACCTCTTCCAGAATTCATCCCTAGAGAGGACACTTGGGGAGAATTACTATATCTTGGGATACAAAGGTTTAAATGAAATTAATGAAGATTTTATAGAAAGGGCACAGACTTTGTCTTCTATGGCCCAAGTTTCAAACTCAAAAAATGAACGAGTGACACGTGGAAGTCCATACAACTTCACTGTGTTGAACAGTCCTGTAACAGGTCACCTTGGGAAAATGATCATAAGTCCCAATTGGTGAAACCTATGGTGTTGGAACTGGGACATGCGAGGCTATAGGTGATAAAGTATCTTCATAATCTATTCCTTCTTTCTAGGATAATCCATGAGCCACAAATATTTCTTTATACTTATCTATGCTTCCATCTACAACATGCTTGATCTTTTAGATCTACTTGGAAGTCACAACAAACTTCCCCTTTGGTCTTGGGACAGCATCCTAGACATCATTATTCATGATCAACTGGTACTACTTGATCATATCATCCTTCCATTCTTTCTTATATGCCACTTCTTCACAGTTGGAAGGTTCTTTATCAATGATGTCGCATAATAGTGCTACATAACCGGTTATTTTCCTCTCTCTATGCATTTCTTCTAGAGCCCCATCTATTTCTGCACCTTGGATAGCCTATTGTACACATGCACGTTTCCTCTTTTGAGGATTCTCCTCCTGGGGTGGATCTACAGGTTCCTGGGGCTCTTCTATTTCTCGATCATCTTCTTGAGTTGCATCGTTCATAGTTGTATCTTGAATTCTGGGTTCTTCTGGTTCTTTATGGTCTTTAGTAGGTTTCTTTCTGTATTTTTTGTAAGCTAATTCTTTGTCGAATGTTACATCTCTACTGATGTCGATATTTTTGAATCCTTAGAAGTATATTCTTTAATCCTTCAAGCTTTCACTATATCCCAGAAATAAACCCTTCTTTCCTGAAGGATCTAATTTTGTCCTGTTTTCTTTTGGAATGTGTATGTATACTGGACAACAAAATATTCCAAGATGATTGGCTTCTAGTTTCTTTCCTAGAAATACTTCTTTAGGTTTCTTGTTCTCAAGTACTCTATGCAGAGTATGGTTCTGTATATACATAGTTGTTCTAGTAGCTTCTTCCCATATACGCATGGGAAGATCTTGATCATGAATCATTTCCCTTGCAACTTCCATAATCGTTTTATTCTTCCTTTTTGAAACCCCATTCTATTATGGATTATATGGAGTGGTCAAATCCCTCTTAATCCCTGAATCTATGCATAGTTCTTTGAATTCAGTTGATGTGAATGCTAAGCCATTGTCTGATCGAAAGGTCTTGATTTGATTTTCTACTTGGTTCTCAATCAAGACTTTGAATTCTTTAAAGTTGCTCAATACTTCATCTTTGTTCTTCAAGAAGTATGTCCATGTATTCCTAGAAAAATCATCAATGAAAGAAACATAGTATACATACTCACTCAATGAACTGGATGACATCAGACCTCATACATCAGAGTGGATGATTTCCAAGATTCCTTTTTCCTTACTCTCGCTACTTGGAAATGTATTCTTTGTGTTCTTTCCTTTCGCACATCCTTTGCAAACACCTTCATGCTTTTCCTGTATTTATGGAATACCTTAAACATATTTTCTTGCAAGTTGTAGTGCTCTATAGTGCACATGTGTAAGCCTTCTATGCCAAATTTCATTTGGCTCTATTGATTCATGGACCAAGGCTTGTTCTGGTTGGCCCTTTCACTTGTATAAGCCACCCTGTTGATCTCCAATCCCTACTGCATCATCTATAGTCTTTCCCTTTGGTCACATGTGGACTTAGCCATCTAAAAATGCAACGCTTATGCATTTTTCATCTAATGCAAAGATGGAGAGGAGTTTCTTATTTAGTCCTGGTACAAACAATACATTCTTCATATTCATTGACTTTCCAGATTCTAGCTTATAGAAGGATTCACCACTACCTTTTATTGGATAATGGTAATCATCCCCAAGTTTCACCTTGTGGGGTGACTCATGATCGAATAATTTCACAAAGGATTCTTTGAATTCTATCATATGCTTGGAATCCCCACTGTCTATAATCCAATCATTGCTCCCATGTGTGACAGTTCTTGTGAGAGAAGAAATCAAAACATACTCTTCATCACTGAAGAATCTTCACTTTCTTGTTTGAATCTCTTCTTGGAAGGTTAATCATCCTCTGCAGCATGAGCATGATGTCTTCTTTTGTATTTCTTCTTTTTTTGAGAGCCACCTTTGTTTCTGGGATAGTTTCTCGAGATGTGTCCTTTCTCATCGCATGTAAATAATCTTATACTAGATAGATCTCTATTAGATATTCTAGGGTTATCTTTCTAATTAGAGTTATTACCTTGCAATGATGATGGTCCATTATTCTTTTCTTGGAGTGTACTATGAGAGATTGATCTTCACTTCACATATTTTCTTCTTGGGCTACTATTCGAGCTACTTCTTCTGAGAATTCCACCCATAGTCTACTGAAGGTGACTATTTTTCTTCTAGCTCAAATTCCTTGAATGAAGGAATCCCAATACCTAGGGAGACCATTCAAGGTGGTCATCACAATTTTTTCATTCTCTACTTCTTCATCCATTGCTTCTAGTTGTTCTTTGATATGGGAGACCCTTGTAAAGTATGATTGTATGGTATCCACATTCTGGATCTTGACATTCTTCAACTAGTTCCTCAAAGTCATCTTCCAATTTATCTTATTCCCTTCAAATAGCTTCGTCAGGGAATCAAACATTTCTTTAGGTGTCTTTAGGGAGGACACGTATGGTATGAGGTGATCCTTGATTCCACAACAATAATTCTCTTAGCCATGACCAATTTATTTTTGTGTAAGGCCTTAGCCTCATCTCCCTTTGGAACTGGAACCTACTCACTGATGTAAGAGTTCAACTCATTTTCTTCTAGGACCAAGGAGATCCTGTACTTCCAAGCTCAGAAGTTGTCATCTCCCTCAAGCTTTTCATAAATATTGGTGTGATGAGTGTTGAGCCTAATTAATGTCGTTTTAATTTCATTGTAGTATTTTCCCAACAATTTAATTTTTCAATCTGAGGTTTGTAGGATTACGAAGCACATGAAAATTATATGCAGGACTGAAGTGAAATTAATCTAATATAACCCCCCTTAAGCTGAAACATGCAATTGCTAATCTAATGCTGTAAGATGAAACACACAACTAAAAGTAAATTGTATAAAAGAAAGACAACATATGAAGAGCAACAAGACAACACATGTGAGCTCACATTAACCATAAAGCAATCTTAAATTACATCACAAGAATCAATCATAAATAATGAAAGCATCAAACCAAGATTATGAACAAAAGCCAAGAATTCCCTTCTCCATATTACAAAGTCAAGACTAACTTCTACAATCTACTATCTACCTAAGATTATCTCATATTAATCAAGATTCTAGATTAATGAAATCAAGAGAGAGTACTCTCTTTTATTCATGAAGGAGATAGCCATCTCATAATGAGAGATCCATTATTCTCTCAACCACTCTCAACTAATTTTCTATTATTACAAGATATGATCCCTTCAAATTCTCCACATGTCTCTCATAAATCCAAGATAAGATATGCAACCAAATCTTCATGATCTTCTCATTAGAATTAGGTTGAATAATTATCTCCTTGAAATGGTGGAGGAGATATTCGAGAAGTCTTTTCTTTGCATTAATCCCTCACATATTCCTACACATTACAAATGTCATCCACACTTGAGATATTAGTCAAACAAATGTTAATTTCTAACATTTTAATCATAAATTGACTTATAATACTAAAATGAATAAAGTAAAAATAATAAGGTGAAACCCACATATATGTATGGAAATGGTATGATGAAAGGTTAATGGGACGATTAAATGTGAGGCATAGCGGAAGATAAAGTGGATGAAAATATGAAATTTTTGAGTCTCAACGTACTCCCCAACTGAACATTGTTGCATGTCCTCATGCAGCCGTGTATGGATCTGCTCAAGAAATTTTGGCATCTAAAAATGGCTTTGATTGATGATGTATTTTTTTAACAGTGAATGTTTCCAAGGTGTGAAATACATGAGTAACAGCAGGCATTTCCTAATGGTTGGTTCTTGTGTGACAACCATGAATAAAAAGAATGTTGGTTCTTGTGTTAACAACATTCATTTTGTCATCTGTTTTCTAGCTGTATAATAATTTAACCATACACTCACTGGAAATGATAACCTATTAATGTGCATAGAAAATATCCTTGTGCATAAGAAAGCCTTTTCTTTATCTTTATGAATCCTGCCAATATGTATATCAATGTGTATGAAGCAAACTGCAATAGAGTATCTTTCAGAAAAGAAATGTTGGTGGATGATAAATGAGATGAAAAATGGGTGATGGTTTTGAAAAAAATGGAATGATATTAGTGAGTATATATTGAATATAGTTCCCCTCCTCAACTCATGTGGTTGCATGTCCTCATGTAACCTAGCGTGGGATGTGAAAGAAATGGAGCATGGTGAGGGAATTTTCCAAATTATTCATTGCTAGCATGTAAGGAATTTCATGATTAAAGTTTAGAAAACAACATACCCCCACTTACCTAAAAAGTATATGAACGATGCGATAGGAATGTAGATGATGCCGCTGGATCATGGAATGTGTCACTGCTACTGCAGCTGTAACTGCTAGACAATGGGATTTGAAGGAATCAGAACTACTACTGATGAATCATGGAGAATATATCACGACTGTAGGATAAAAATGTAACTGTAAATGCTGGTGCGGCTGTAACTGCTGGAACTGTTGTAATGTGAAGTGGAGGAATATGAACTGCTGCTGATAAATAATGGAAAATGTGGAATGAAGAAAGTGGAGCTGTGGTACACTCATAGATTTGAAGTCATGTTTCTACAACTACTGATGGATTCATGAGAAAGAATGTATAGTCTTTACCCGCTACAAAACCTGATGGTACAATTCTAGTCATGTGAATAAATGTGTTGATGTCGACGATGAAAAGAAGTCATTGGACTACTGACCATTGATGAATGTCGTTAACCAATGCGAGGTAACTCACCGGTGATGTCAATGAGTGCCAAGGTACTTGAGTACAAAAATCACCAATGGAAGTAGTAAAACCCAAATACAGTAAGATGATCTCCAATAGATGTTGTCTATCTTAACCTAGCTCCTTCTCTCTCAATCGTGTGGTAGAACTGAGTGTGAGTGAATGTGTGTTAAATATAGAGGCTCACTCTCTATTTATACTAGTTTCTGACTTGACAATAACTTACCAGGGCTGACTTCTCTAGGAGAGTCTAATAACCCTAGTTCCCCAAAACTTTGAGGGCTTTAACCCCTAATAAACAAAGGAGGGTTAACCTATAGGACTTTAACCCCTGACTATGCATGTTATTCTCTCAGTTAAGGATCCTAAGATCATAAGGCTAGCTTGAATGATAAAAATCTAACGTGGGATCAGAGCTAACCTGAGAAGAATACATTTTGCAGCTACAGAAGCTAGGTCTTCTTACATTTTGGGTCTCTCTCCATAATCCATCAGCAAAATTATGCTAGGATGACTCTCCATTGAAGTTCCCATCTTTGCGTCGAAGCAGAATTCGATTCCGGGCATTTTCAGTTTTGGTGCAAAAAATTAGGGCTTTCTACAGAAGAGGAATTTTTGAGTGAGCCCAGCATAGGTTTTATGTCCTCATTAAAATCAAATTTTAGAGACCTGGATCAATATTTTTGGTTGGGTATAAATCCAGGAAATTCAAACCCTAGTTTGACCCCGAGCTAGAAAAACCCTAAAATACTAAAACTGATAAGTTTTGGTACATTCACTATATATTGAGATTGACAAACGATCAGGAGCTGAAAATTGTCGAGGTCGAAGAAAAAATCCTGATGTACACTGTGTCCCAAATTTAGCCTCATATTCGCTATATTATGGGAGATATGATCCCTCCATATTCGCGTTCCAGCCTCTTCCAGAATTCATCCCTAAACAGGACACCTGGGGAGAATTACTATATCTTGGGCTACAAAGGTCCAAATTAAATTTATTAAGATGTTCCAGCCAGGGAAAGGAATTTTTTTCTGTGTTGTGTGTTTCATATTTAGAAGATGAACCAGTGACACGTGGAAATCCGTACAACTTCACTGTGTTGAGCAGTCTTGTAACATGTCACCTTGGGAAAATCATCATAAGTCCCAATTGGTGAAACTAATTCTAATTAAACCTGTGGTTTTGGAACAGGGACATGCGAGGATACCTTAGTGCAAATTTTTAGACATAGCAGAGTAGAAATTTTAGATATACTACAGAAATAGCAACAAGAATTTCTACAGAAGAAATTTGAAAACTACGGCTTCTTGTTCCGAGAGCTTCCCTCCACCGTTTTCAGAAAAGAAGTGCATTGGAAAGCTCAACTTTAAGATATATATATTTCTATCCAATTAGATATGAAATATTCCAAGTTTTGAAAAATAGGGTTTCTCTGACAAACCCTAGATCAGCTAACTCCGGAACAAGGACGAACACCTCAAATCGGTAGGATCTAATATTTTTCTATTTGCATTTGAGGTTCTCATTTCAAAGTGATATATCACATCAGCTTGATGATAAGCTTGGTAAAGTTGACAACCTCCAAGCATTGAAGTATTTGATCTCTCCGAAGAAAATGTATTAGACACCTACATGAGTAGAGAGGTTCCAGTTCCAGAGGGAGATGAGGCTAAAATCCTTACACCAGAAGAACTTGGTCAAGGCCAAGAAGATCATTTTTTATTCAATCACAGATCACATTGTACCACAAGTGTCTTCCCTAAATAAAATGGAGTTGTTTGATTCCTTGACCATTCTATTTGAAGGGAAGAACATAAATCAGAATATGACTTTGAGAAAACCATTGAAGAATGTGAAGATCCAGAATGCAGAGACCATATAGTCATACTTTACGGGTGTCTCTCAAATCATGGAACAACTTCAAGCGATAAAAGAAGAAGTGGAGAATGTATAACTGGTGATAACCACCTTGAATGGCCTCCCAGAATCATGGGATTCATTCTTTCGAAGAATGTGTACTAGAAGGAAGTGATTAGTTTCAGTAGACTCTGGGAAGAGCACACACAAGAAGAAGCTTAACTAATAATAAGAGGAAAGAAGACAAGAGCAACTCAAGATCAGGCTCTCACCATCAAAATAATATCCCTCAGGAAATGAGGAATATGAAGAAATCAACTCTTGAAGAACCTCTTATCCATCATAGCATTTGGATAAGAAAAGATTCTATTATCAATGAAGAAGACGATGAAGCTGAAGGCTCAAGAAGGAGTCTACCCATGAAACAAATAAGGATAAGTATTCAATTGTCATTTCATGATATTGTTTTGTTATGCATTTGTTTATATTCAGTTAATCTATTATGCATGATAGAATGTTTGCATTAATGACAATATACTGCTAATATGCATGTGATGGGTAAGTAGCTCATGGTGCTATACAACTCTCCATTGCTACTTATCTAGAATGTAACCTCTTTGGTGACATATTGGATTAGTGCACAATCTCAATGTTGTCTTGGTAGAGATGGAAGGAATCTAGAAACGTTTTCGTGAGATATGGTTGAATGTTGTATTGGCTAAAGTAGTTGCATGATCATATATTTATGCATAAGAACTTGCCAGTATTCCTTATGAAATGTTTCTAACCATACAAATGCATTTGACTTGTAGGAAAGATCGCATACATAATCGCCTACAAGAAAAGAAGAATGAGCCTTATTTCGAAGAACAAGTGACGACAGTTCAAGATGAAGAATAATGAGATGAATGCAGCAACATCATTGATGCAGAACCTTCAAGCTATAAAGAAGTAACCAAGAAGAAAGGGAATACCAGTTCAAGAAGAATGATGTCTAGGATGCAGTATCGATACGTGAAGGAAATTTCATAGTTCCATAATGTAGTAGATGGAAACATCGTGGGATACAAAGAAATATTTGTAGCACGAGGCTTCTAATGAAAAGAAGGCAAAGACTATGAAGAGACATTTGTAGCCAGTGGGAGTTGAGACACATGACAGGTAGAATCATGTGTGAAAATGAAATAAGGCCTTGTATGAGTTCAGAAGACATCCATGGGATAACACATACATGATGAGCTTGATGAAGATCTGAGCCTATGCTACAAGGTTGATAGAGGATGACAAGCTCACAGATGGGTGTGAGAAGAACACTTTCAAAGATAGAGGATCTTGGTATCCAGTGACCCCAGATGGATACATAGAACATTAGTAGCAGAGGAAGCTACTTGTCACTCCAATACATAATGTTTCAGTTCATAGAGTACGGAAGACAGAGGGAGTATGATGCTCCGCTTCAGAGGTAGTGACTATAGAATATCCTGAGGTTTGAAATGGTACAACACGATGGATAGATTACCAATGACTCTACACTTTACTGAGAGTAAAGTGGATTCCAACCTTTGCTTCAAGGTTGAAGGAAGAAGACTAGTGATGCTCCTGTTATGTGTTGATGCACTATTTTCTAGGCATGGAGGTGTGGACAAGGGAAGTATGTAGTAGAGATCCTGAAGACATTCAGGATGATGTACTGCAATGCCATGACCACACCTATGGCATCGAACATGAAGCTATTGAGTGATGCTTCATCAGAGATAGTTGATGCTATGATGTATCGTTAGATGATTGGGTCCTTGATATACCTGATGATTATGAGACCAGATATTTTCTTTGCTGTGAACACATTGAGACATGTTCACCTAATGGTTGCAAAGCATGAAGTAAGGTACCTAAGGGGTACATTTGATTATGGGCTCAAGTATGAGGTGAATCAAAAGATTAACTTGGAAGGTTATGTTGTTTCAGATTGGGCAAGCAGTGCACTTCAGGGTGTTGCTTCAGTATTGGATCAGGTGTGATCTATTGAATTAGCAGGAAGCAATCATGTGTGGAACTGAGTATAGCTAAGGTAGAGTATGTCACAGCTTGTTCAGCTAGTTGTGAAGCAGTATGGCTACGGAAGCTATTATCTGATTTATTTGATCTCTAGATGGATGCTACTTGTATACGTTGTGACAACCATAGTTGAGTGAAGTTGTTAGAGAATCTAGTGTTCCATGACAAGTCGAAGCATATCAAGATCAAGTATCACTATATCAGGGATATGGTGTAGAGGGGAGTAGTGAAGCTCCAATATGTTGCAACAAAGGAACATATAGCTAATGTGTTGAAAAAGCCATTGGCTAGGTTGAAGTTTGAGTACTTTAGGGAGAAGCTTGGTGTTCTCCAGGTCAAGGTTTCCTCCAAGGGGAAATAATGAGACTTGGAGCCATTCTAACATGGTGAGAGGATTGGTTCCTTCCATGGTCATATGTAAGGGCTGAGCCATTCTGCCATGGTGAGAGGATTGGTTCCTTCCATGTCATATGTGAGTGCTGAGACATTCTTATGTGACTCTAGGATTGGTTCCTACATGATCAGAAGTAAGCATTGAATGCCATTCTTGGAATGGAGGAACCTGGTCAGTTACCAAGTAGCTCATTCTGGTACTGGGGGCCATTCTGATATGACTGTACGATTGGTTCCTACATGATCAGATGTTAGTGCAAGCCCTTCGGACATTAGTTGTCAGATGTAAGTGCAGAGCCCTTTCGACATGAAGGATTGGTTCCTTGCATGGTTGAATATAAGTGCAGAGCCCTTTTTACATTGGTTGTCATATGTAAGTGTAGAGCCGTTCGGCCTGGAGGATTGGTTCCTCGCATGGTTGAGTGTAAGTGCTGAGCCTTTCTGACATTGGTTGACAGATGTGAGTGCTCGGCCTTTCTTACAGGTTTGTGGGAGGTGTTCCCACATGGTCAGATGTGAGTGTTGGGTGTGCCTTTTTTATATGACTATAGGATTGGTTGCTACATGATTAGATATAAGTGCTGGGTGGGCGATTTTGACTTAGAGTCAGATATAAGCACTGAAGAAGACCTACATGGAGGGTATGCCTACAACAACCATGAAAAATGGTTGGCTCTGTAGAGCTTCCTGTGATGAGAAGAATCATGAGATAGCACCCGTGATGATTATCCAACAGTGATGATGATCCAGATTGAGTGATGATCTAGATCTAGTGATTATGATCTATATCAAGTGATGATCCAGATCTAGATGAATATGACTTGAAGATAAAGATGAATTAAAGATGAAGATGGTGAGAACTCAATGATGATCCATATGATACAGAGAATAAGACTTGTGCCGATAAATTGTGTTGAGAGAATACCTTCCTAGTTAAGAGGGAGTGTTGATGTAATTGTAACTTCGGAATGTATTCACTTGTATTTCTTATGTATTATAACCCTATGTTTATTCTGGGATGTGTCTGTAATTTAATTGAGTCATGTCATGCCCCGATGTTCCAATTGAGAGTCTCTATAATGTGAACAAGTCATGTCAAGTCATTGTGGGTAACCCTCCTATTGGTCAAGGGTTAAAGTCCCCACAATTGTGGGGACCTAGGGTTATTAGACTATCCTAGAGAAGTTGACCCTGGTTGAGTCATTGTAAGTTGAGGCAATAGTCCCCAGCATTGTGTTAAGGATAAACCTCCTTGTTGGTCAGAGGAGGAAAATTCCCCACAAGTTGTGGGGCACTAGGGTTATTAGAAACTCCTAGAGATGTCATTTCTAGTAAGTAATTATTAAGTGAGGCCAACATGTTGGAGTGGGTTTCAAGTGAACTAAATAATATAAATAGAGAGTGAGCCTTTCTATTTATCACACACACACTCATCATTGAGGTGCATGAGTAAGAGGNTCGGGAGATCATCTTTATGTTTTCAGGTTTTACTTTTGGTGTTGATTCTATCTCTGAGGAAGTTGCAGGGTTTTCTCCTTTATGGTTTCCCCGAGGAAAATTATTTTTCTCTCTTGTATCTTGTGTTTTATTGCTATGCATGTTATTCTCTCAGTTAAAGATCCTAAGATCATAATGCTAGTTTATATGATAAAAATCTAACACTTGCACCATGGTAACCCTATGTGTTAAGTGAAGGAAGTTTGTGTGGATGCTTTAGAGTGTTCAATCCACATCCACACCCATGATATCATTGCCTCTTCCCCTGCATCAATGAATAGGAAATCCATATGGCCGACGTGGTCCCACATCTACATGTTCATGACGAAGTGTCATTACATGTCGTCATATCAAAAACATGTATTTTGGTTTCATATATCAAAAAACACACAAAAAAACATATAACTCAAAAAACAAAAGTGAGTTTGAATTCATTACATGTGTCTCCATATGCTGCTCATGTTGGTAGGGGCATGTCTGGATCTCTGCGGAAGTTGATCCTTGCATAGCGATAGTCATCTATGATGATGATCTATCTCTTCCACCAGAAAAAGAAGTCTATTGGATAGGGGTTATCCACCCCTCCCGCTCATAGTCTCTACATGACATTGGCCCAGCATAGCTAAGCCGAATATCTAACTCCATGTGGAGCAATGTCAACTCTAGGGATTAGCCCCGACACCCGCTCGAAAAAGAATGTACTCAGTATGTTGTTGAACCCAAAATTTTGTACCATGCCCATCTTGCAGTCACTCAGTTGCTGCTTCATGTTGCTTTGGAGTGATGTATTCTAGTCATATATCATAGGTCGTGTTCACTCTATGACATAGAACATCATTTTCCTTGAGGCCTGGTGGATTGATGCTAAACCTACGATCCTGCCCAATTCCAATAGTATGGATTTCAACCCCAGGTTCTAGAGTGAGTTTGTCGATATTTGACTACCAACCTTCTCTATATCAGGAAGGAAATACATAGTTACATAATCCTCTATAGGAAACCTACCTCCCGGCCTATGGAATCAAAGTTTCACCACCTCCCCTCGACGAAACAAACCTATGATAAAGTATCTGTCCTTAACCTCGATGCTGAGTGACATCCCATCCAACTGAAAGGCCTTAGAGTCTGGATCCCAGTAATCCACTAGCATCTGGAGTAGCCTTGGCTTGGCCCTCAAGCTTCCAAGGTGCTAAAAATTATATAACCTATAATCCCTTAGTGCTTGTTGAGACATGATATCAGCTTGCACAACCTCTTCAATATCACCATGTTCTCTCTCTCTCCATTCTAGCACCATCCTGCACAAACATTTCCAATTTTCATGAGTGTCTTCCCTTGAAAATCATGTTTATGGCCCTGTACATGATTGTTTGTAAAACATCCACGTATGTAGATGGTTATCTTGGTTTTTTTCCGCATATACCCATCCCTATAAGTGGAAAAATACCCAATTTTCACATGGGCTGAAATGCACTATTTGGGATGGCTTAAGTTAAAAAAATTGACCATTAAAATTAAAAATTGATGCATGAAATTAAAAGAGTAGAGCATGAGTAATTACCGGGACCAAACATGGAGTGATTTCGCTAGATGAGGCTCCCGGATTTAGCTCTTGAAATTCAAGATACAAAAGCACTATGGTGGGTGAATTTTCAAAATCATATGAAAATTTTTATTTTTTCACTATTTTATAGAAATTGTTTTGAAATTTATACCTATTTCCTATATTTTTTTACCATTTCTGACCATTTTGGACCATTTGGACTAATATGATGTTGTAGGAGCCCGTTTTGAGTGTGGTTTGACTGATTCTTCGATCTGTTTGTGCCTATTATAGGTATCATGTCTAAACTGGCATATAGGTTAGGATTTCACATCGGCCTGCATTTTTCATGACCTTATGACCATTTCATCTTAACCTTAGGTAGGAACCCATTCCATGATGTCACTGAACCTTCTTGTTGCTGTTACAAGTGGTGTTATGTGAATGGTAGAGATTTCCTATACGCAGGTGCTCTAGTTAGATCCCTTTTTACATGTGGTACCCATGTTGACGTTTCTCCTTTAGATTGTGGGATTCCCCTTTTAGTCCTACCATGTCTTTGACCAAAATTTCATACTCCTCTTGAACTTTATGCTGGCCATTCCCGCAGGATTCCCTTGTTAATGTCAAGTTGTAATTGTATTTTCATGAGTTTTTCTTTCCTTCTTGAGATTTATGTTGGCTCCCTGAATTTGAGTTATCAGCCATATAGCCCAAGCTTGTCTCATGTCTAGCCAAGAAGAGAATTTTTGAATATCTTTTGCAGCTTGATCACCCCTTTTACTGGGAGGATACCTTCCCATGAGTGTATTTATCCTGCACATATCTCCTTGCATTGAGCATAGGCATGTTCCACTACTTGGAACTAGTTTGCTTGTCCACTCACACTCGTCTCCTCCTAGATTTGTACTATAAGGAACTTTTATTATTTTTCAATATTTTCAAAATATCTGAAAAAGTCCAAAAAAATAAAAAAAATAGAAATCTAGATAGGAAAATATGTTATCTTTGGAAGTAATCGAGTCGTGTCGCCTTTGAATATAGCACTTTATATCACATCTGTTGGTTGGGTTATTAGTTTGACTTTAGGAGCTATACTCATGATTATAGGTTTATATTCACCGATTGGTTAAGCTTCCAGTCCCTATGAAGCCTCTATTTATTCCTCCTATGTCACAGAGATGTCCTAGTTTGCATATTGAGTCCATGCCACCTACCTTCAGTCACCATTCACTTTATGCTCATGTTTGAAGGAAATTGAAGCCTGATTTGGCCATTCCTTGATTATAATGACTTTGCATGTCGTCCATTTTCGGTACGGTTACTAGTTCGTGCACATATTATTCGATTTGTTCCACATTATACAATGTTTATATGCACCTTGTGTTATTTCATGGGGGATGTGTTAATTCCCTCCATCCAGTGGATTCCATTCCATCAACTTTAGATCATTTATTGTGGAATAGCAGTCTAAGGGTCATTTGAGTTCCTTAAGAGTTACAGTCATCAGTGGTAGTTTCTATCACCATTGATAGTTTTGGGAATACATCAATGTCCCCTGATTGATGGATTGTTCCAAGTGTTCGACCTCAACACATCTAGTCACACTTATTAGATTGCAGTCTCTACCTTGATTCCCATTTTCATTATCGGTGGGTGATCTTGCATCTGTTAACAGTATACATCAATGATCGATAATCAGATGATGGACTACTATGTCCGACCTCAACACATCTATTCGTATAGTAGGACATGTACTCGTAGTGGTTCGTGTAGAATACCTTTGAGCTTGGTGGTATTCCATGTATTCTACCTTCTTAATTGTGCAAGTGTTCATGAGATATTAGCTATTGTGATTTGTGTCAGTGTATACCAAATATCTTCATCCATTATGGATATCTTGATCCATTGTATATCTTCATCCACTTTGGATATTCTGATACATTGTATATTTTATGTGGCGATGACCACACATGTCACATGTTGTATATCATGCCTATTCATGACCATTGTACTCTTATGTATATGTGACTACTATATGTATTTGTAGTCATATGTGGAGATTGATTATTGTATTGTATTAATGAGTGGCTGATTCTTCCACCTAGTTATTCATTACTCCACTTATGGGATGGATTTTATAATGTACTTCGGCCACCACGTCACCCCTCTGACCTCACACATAAGGGGGCATCTATTATAGCTGATTTTATCGCACATGGTTGACTACATATTTATGGCATTACCTATCCCTTTGTAGACTCTTTAGACCCCATGTACCTGTATTGTACTTTGATGTTCCAATATAATACCTAAAAAACACATGTTTATTGTTGTACATGAATTTTAAACCCATACTAGCGCGTACATGCGAATTTTTACCTCAAACCCGCATACATCAGGATGTGTGCATAAATCCAAATATTTTTGGATTTTTTGTCATATGATTATGAAGATCCTGACTCTTTTCCTTCCATATGCCTTGATATCGCTCGGATTCGACCCTCTATTACACTTTTGGAGTGTTATATAAGGAACCCCTTGGATACATTGAAGAGGAGGAATTGAATAGAAAAAAAACTATAGTCCATTGTTGCCTCAGTTTTCTTATACTCAAGTCTGTATCCTCTTTTACCTTTGGAGCAATTTTTTTTCTTCCCAATCTTTCCTTTTCTTTGTGATCTTTCTATCGAGAGATGGAGGATTGAGGTGGTGGAGGCCCAAGTGGAGGACTCAGTTTCTCCGGTTCGTAGATGTGCCAATAGAGGTTGCCACTATTGTAATATCTGGTTTTATTAATAGAAATATATTTTCCTTCCCAATTTTGTGCATTTCAATATGAATATTGAATCCACGGATGTATTTAATTGCTTATTCATTGTTGAATATATATGCTAGATTAGATATAACACATTATTATAGAGCATGCTTGTCCTTATTTGTTGTTGTTGAGAGCAAATTTCTAATGAAAGTGTGAATTGGAAAAGCTCAACGAGGAACTACTTCAACCGTCTGGAACAAGGTACAATTCGGTATCCCTTAGTGTTAGATGTTTGGTTTCTCTTGCAGATTGTGAAATATTGATTTCTAGTGTCAAGCTGTCTATTGTAATACCCCGAAGCCATAGCAATTTTCTCTCCGTAACAGTCTCCTTTGACCATGACTGAATTCTAAGCCTAAAGGGCTCCTCAAGGGGCACCAAGACACATCGACACACACTTATTGGCATCAATGACGATTTAGTCAACAATATTATCAAGACACACTTATTGGCATCAGTGACAATTTAGTCAACAATCTCCCCCTTTGTCATTGATGACAACTCCAAACCTCCCCCTTTGAATGAGATTCTTTTGTCCACAAATCCCCCTCTTAGAGGATGATTCCTTTACCTTTCTTGTTAAAAATTTACCCCTCTTTGGAATCAATCGAAAATGGTACATTTGTCATGCTCCCCTTGTCATATTGTTGTGTTGTCGAAGATAGATAAATTTAGTTAGGTTATAGTATGAATCCCATTTTTTCTCTAAGGTACTCAAAATTCTCTCTTAGGAGAGGCTTAGTAAAAATGCATGCAACCTATTCTTTTTTCACAATATATTCCAACTTGATATTATTTTCTGGAACTTGTCTCCAAAGAAAGTGAAATTTGTTTGGAATGTGATTTGTATTGTAGTGCATAACTCGATTCTTGGAGATACTAATGGAACTTGTATTGTCACATAGAATTTGAATCATATCATTACATGTCACGTGTATGTATTGTAGGGTATTCTTCATCCAAAGAATCCGAGTACAACAAGATGTTGCTGCTATATATTATGCTTCTACGATTGATAAGGACACTGGAGACTTCTTTTTTCTTGACCAAGATACTAGACAATTTCCTAGAAAGAATGTTGTTCCCCTGGTGCTTGTTCTGTCATCAACACATCCTGCCCAATTTTGTCTAAATAAGCTATCAATATTAGTTCATTTTATTTTGGATACCAAATTCCAAAGTCCATAGTCCCTTTGAGATATATAAAAATCCTTTTAACTTCTATAATGTGAGTTTCCTTTAGAGCAGATTGGAATCTTGCAACTTGTCCAATGACCTACATCACATATGGTATTGAGGCTATTACATATAGTAGACTAACAATCATTGATATATAGATCCTTTTATCAACTTCTTTAGTTTCATCTTCCTTCCTGATTTTACAACCAATGATCATAGGAGTACTAGCATGCTTACAATATTCCATCTGGAATTTATTTAAGATTTCCTTGATGTATTTTGTCTGAGCAATAAAAATTCCTTCCTTTATTTGAGATATTTGGAGTCCCAAAAAGAAATTCAATTCCTCGAGTAATGCCATTTCAAACTCGTTTTTCATGTTCTTAGCAAATTGTTGACTCAATGAATCATCGTCACTTCCGTAGATGATATCATCGACATAAATTTCAATGATGAGTATGTTGTCATTGTCTTTCTTGATGTACAAATTGCTATCTGCACTTCCCCTCTTAAACTTTTTGTTGTTGCAAGTACCTATCCAATATGGCGTACCAATATCTAGGAGATTTATTTATCCCATATAAATCCCTTTTGAGTCTGCATACATAGTCCTTACTTTTAGAAAGTTGAAATCCTTTTGGGTTTTTGATGCAAACTTATTCTTCTAATACCCCATTTAGAAAATCTGATTTTACGTCCATCTCATACAATTCGAGGTCTTTGTAGAAAGTATGAGACAATATCATTCTCATAGATTCCATTCTAGATACTGGTGTAAATGTTTCTTCAAAAATATATTCCTTCGATCTTAGCATAGCCTTTACAAACCAATCGATACTTGCTTCTGATCACCTGTCCATCTTCATTCATTTTGTTTCTGAAAACCCATTTTGTGCCGATCACATTCTTGTTGCTTGGTCTAGGAACAAGTTACCATGTTTCATTCTTATGAATTTGATTTGATTGTTCTACCATTGCATTGAACCAATGCCGATATGTGCTGGCATCTACAAAAGTTCCTAGTTTACTTGTAGAAAATAGAGAGAACTGTTCCTTCTCATTTTTTCTTGATAGTCTTCTTCTGGCTCCTATTCTGGCATACTTATCGCCAATAATTTGATCTATCTGATGATTCCTATGACACCTGCTCTTACATATCTTTTGATCCTTCTATTCTTCTTTTTCCACAGTTCACTAATTTTGTTCTTCATCTTCTAAGAGTTGTTCTTCATCTAGATGTTCTTATATTTTAATTTTCTTCATTAAATTTCAATCGAAAACTTCCTCTTCTTCATCACCTGATTCTTTTGAGTCTTCTCTGGATTATGTTAGCCCTCCCTCACTTATATTTACATTGATACTTTTTATCACCTTGTCTAATATCAAATTGCAGCATTTGTAAGCTTTCCTTTTGGATGAATATCAAACAAAAATTCTCTTGTCTACTCGAGAGTCAAATTTTCCAATTTGCTTATGTTTTCTTTTGGTGTAGCACTTGCTTCCAATTTTTTTGAAGTGGCGTACATTTGTCCCTCTTCTTGTCCATATCTCGTAGATATTTTTATAATTTTTTCTTTTGAGTAATCCTTTTTTCAAGATGTGTAATTGTGTATGAAATGCGTGTCCCAAAAATTTGTCATTCAACTTGGATTCATTCAACATGGTTCAATCCATTTCCATTATTAATCTATTTTTTTGTTCAACAAATTGATTTTGTTGATGTGTTTTGGCTACCAAAAATTGTCTCTTTATTCCATGCTCTTCATAGTACTAGTTGAATTCATCTGAAGTGAATTCTCCACCATGGTCAAATGTGAGGCACTTGATTCGTGACCCTATTTCATTCTTGACCAATTCCTTGAATGTTTTGAAACATCCAAAAGCTTATGAATTCCTTTTGAGAAGACATACCCATGAAATCCTGGTATAGTCATCAATAAGTAGCATGAAATATTTTTCACCATTCAATCATTTTCTCTTGGTTGGTCCACATAGGTCAATGTGAACGAGTTCCAAAGGTTTTGTATAATAATTCTCTTTTGTATTGAAATTTTCTCTTCTTTGGTTTCCATGTTGACATTGTTCACATACATATTTAGCGGGCTTTGTAATTTCTGACATATTCCACACTACTCGGTTTTTGTAGATTTTAACCAAATTGTCAAAATGTATGTGCCCCATTCTTGTGTGCCAAAGTATCTTTCATCTTCTTTTCCCAAGTGACATTTCTTAGACTCAATATCATCCACACATATATGTTTTTGGGATTCCTAGTGGTTGTGGCTACTAACTTTCTTGAAACTTGCTTCCTTACTTTGCATCATTTTGAGTTGAAGGTGAGTTCATGTCCCTAATCACACATCGACTGATGCTTCTCAGATTGTGCTTCATGTTGTCTACAAGCAATACATTTTTAGACAGGGAGTTTTTACTTCTGATATTTATTGTGCCCTCCCCCAATACTTTCACTGAATTGCTACTCCTAAAAGACACGTATTTTTTTATCATTTTCAATATTGAAAAAAACACATTTATTACCTATCATCTACTTGGAGAAACCACTATCAACATATTGTTATACACCTGAATGGCACCTCTCCATCTAAGTGCTGACATCCCTCATGTTGGCACACAAAAGGACATCTATGGATAGAGGTTTGCCCAAAACACTATAGCTTGGCTTATCATGAAATACATTCTTCCTTCATTCACCTAGTTACTTTGTCATTTTGCAATGTTAAGATGTATTCACAAGTCTTCTTATGTACAACTAGCAAGTCATTCACGAGTCACGGTTGATGCAAGTCGTGAATCTATGTATTTGCAGGTTGCCCTTATACAATGTCGTGAATCATTCACGGGTTTCTCTTATACATACCCATGAATATGCTTCTTAGCATTTAAACATAAAATCACGCACTGATTGGAGATTAGTTAAGTCATTTAACTTAATTTCCTTAACTACTACAACTTCCCCAACCTTCAAAAACTGCCTTATTTCACCCATATAAATATAGGCCTTGGGGAGGGTGTTGGGTACTTACACTTGGAGAGAAAAGTTATGCTGGTGGAGTTTATACAGAAGTCTTTGGAGCAGTGGAACTCAGAATCCTTTGGTATTAGAGGATTCCTTGTCTCAGACGTTGGGTTGTAACCTGAACTTCCTCATTATTGTTAATAAAGAGAATCCTTCTTCCATATGTGTTTCATGTATCTTGGTTTGATAAATTTTTATGTTTATGCATCTTATATATGATTTATCTAACTTGCTTATATATATATGAATCATCTTGTATCTGGAATATTGGAGCTTGACAGGTGAAGGAGCAGCGACCTTGAAGACTTTGGAGGTGGAGCAAAACGGAAGAGGACTAGCAAGGATCGAACTTCGTTAATCGAGTAAGTCTTTCTCATCCTCCTATTTCCTTTACTGCACTTCAGAAGTCAATTGTCTACAAGTTGATTGAGTATGTTGGTAACCCCGACCTTAGGTTAATAGGTGTATTATCCTGTACAACACATACCATTTACTAGAGTTGTAATTCTGAGCCAGTGAAGAGAAATTCCACATTCATAGTTGTTATTGTGTTTGATCCATACATTGTTAGACATTTCCTCATTTCTTATTGTTGGTATCTTCATTATACAAACTCTAGCTATATGTCCAAAGTTGTTACACTTGTAAAATTCTATTTCTAATATCAAAGGACCAAATATGTTACTATACTATGGTCGTCTAAGGCTTGCATGGTTATTTCTTGTTTGGAAAGTTCTTCTTTGAAAATAATTTACAGCTTTGTGTCCAAATCTTCCACATGTAAAGCAATTCGCATAAAAGAGATATACATACGTCATAACATATGAAGGAGGTTCTCTTATGAGATCTGGTCTTTTAGCTAGCCCTCCTTTTGATATGGGTTGTTTTCGTTGACATTTGATCTCTTCTTCATTTGTGGAGTACTTGAAAACTTTTGCATAAATGCTTGTCTTCCATTCATTACATTTCATCATTGATCTTGAGGCTACATGAATTTTATGCTTTTATCCTATACCAATCTTGTCAAAGACTGGGTTCTGATTGCTGCTGATTTGCTCTAGAATATTGGAGCTATTCTCATAGCTCTTGCTGATATCTTTTTCCTGTAATTTTTTCTTCAGAGATACTATATCATCCTCATTATTTTGTTTTTATTTCATATATTCCATCATATTTTTATTAATATAGTTGTCGATTCTTTTGGATTCTTCTAGTTTGACCTTTAAGTCAGCAATGATTTGTTCAAACCTTTATGCCTCTTCCTTAAGTACCATGTTTCCTTTCCTGACTTTCTTCAACTCTTTCAAGGCGCTTATAAGTTCTGCTTCAAGATCTAATTCACCTTGAACTTTGTATTCTTCATCAACATTAGGATCCTCAATTGAGTTTATTTCAATTACCTTATTTGGTTTGCAATCATCATCAGAGTCACTGCCACTGCCATTGTCAGAGTCACCACTAGATGATTTGTTGTCCATTTTTATAGAGACTTTTCTTCCTTGCAAACTTCTCTATGTTCTATTCTTATCATTATTGTACTTCTTGTAGGGTTTGAATTTTCCATCTTCATCACTATCTCATTTCTTTGCATACTAACATTTATAAGCAGAATGAACTGTCTCTCCACACTATAAACATTTAAGAGGTAACTTATCTTTGTATTTCTCACTTCCGATTTTCAATTTCTGAACAAAGTTTGTTATTTCTTAATCGTCTCATTCATCATTTATTGGCTTGTCCTTTGTTGATTGATTCTTCCCATATTGTTTGGAGGAGACATTAAATGATGCTTCCTTTCTTGATGTGTCTTTGTCTTCAATTATCATTTCCTAATCCACAAGAGTCCCATCCAGTTGATCTGCAGTCATAGTCTTCAGGTTTGTTTTTTATTCTAGTGCAGATATCTTGGGGTTGAACCTTTTGGGAATAGCTCTTAGAACTTTTATAGAAACTATGGCCTCCTCAACTTATTCTCCCAAACCACTAATGGTATTGACAAGTTTATCAACTCGAAGAATATAGAATGCTATGTCTTCATCTTCATTCATCTTTAGTTGTTTAAATTGTCCTCTCTATGTTTGAATTTTAGCTTCCTTGATTTTTCTATCTCCTTCATATGTCATTTGGAGTTTGTCCAACATGTCCTTTGAAGAGGGGTAGTGCATCACTTTGTTAAATACATATTAATTTATAACACCTAGAAGGTGATTTCTGGCCTTTAAGTTGTTGTTGTGTTGATCCAACTCAACTCCATCTGTTAGTACAATCTGTGGCACCTTGTATACATTCTCAATACTTTTCCATATTTCTTTTCCTTGAGATTATATGAAGGCTCTAATCTTTATGCTCAATAATATGTAGGTTCTCCCATCAAACAAGGGTGTTCAAGTTTTTATTTTTTTAGCAAACATTCCCATGATTTCCTTCTAGTGGTTAGTATGTTCCGAAGGAACCCACTCTAATACCAATGGTTGAAATACTAAGAGGAGGTTCAATAACTATTTTCACAATCTAAAAATTTTAATTAAAAGAAATTTACCAATAACCAATCATAGCACATCATCAATGAGAATGAAAATAACAAGCTTCATAGTACATAATAATTTTTGACGTGGAAACCCAAGTCTCGGGGGAAAAACCATGAAATCCTTTTTAAAATAGTTTTCCAGAAATAACTGAAGGGAGGAAACAACATCCTTATTACAAAGACTTCAATTTTCCAGCTACAAATGGAAGGACTCTATGACCTCCTCATTCACAAGATACAACTCCCTAGTTTTTTGGCTACAACCGGAAGGAGGCTACAACCTCCTTTCCTTACCCCATCCTACCACCTAGATAAAAATATATTGTCAAACCTGTGAACTTATTAAAACAAAATATTAATATGTTGTTTATAACATCTCCACTCTAATCTCTGCGAAATAATCACTGTATACCAACAAGTCATTTCGATGCCATACACTGCTCATGTACATTATTATACGGCTCATCATACACAATTACTGAACAAGTAATTATGCTCTTCTTTAACTAAACATAAGGCATGGATCGTCATACAACATCATCATAGGTATGAACCATCTCTGTAGGATATGCATCCTCATCATCAAATATGCATCATCATCATCTCAGTGTGCACTGTGTATGCATCATAAATAACAAGTATACATCATAGTGCATAGCAGAGAATCATCACACTATGGTATGCATGTACATCATATTGTATAGGAGTGCATCAACATCATAGAGTGTACATGCATTATCATCATAAAGTGTATCATATCATAGCATAAAAGTATGCAATATCATCATCATATCCTCCATAATGAATTCAAATATATATACCAATATAGAGGTTCACATACTAATATCAAAGATGAAATCTATCCATGAGAGACATGTGCCATCACAAGAGAATCCCAAAAGCATGAACCATACCTTTTCAAAGATCAAAAAATGAAGAAAAAATAGAAAAATCAAAATAAACTGTAGATATTGTCATCACATATCACTTATAACGAGATTTCCAACAAGCCAATAATTTTGTAATATCAATTCCGTATGAGAAAGTTATGCCAATTTTAGTGAAGATGCCCAATAATGTCTCCACCACATTGTTTCACAATTTTCTCCAAGGGGTGTGAATTATCAAAGAGAGACTTTATTGATGAACAAATGAAATGTTTGATATCTATTTATATAGGTTGTGGAGGAAAGTTAGTATCTCAAACTGGGTCATCATGCAATTCAAAATTATAAATAATTAAATTCTATTTTCTTTGGTTGGATGACCCAAAACAGTGGGGTACAAAAACTTCAAAAATTCATATCTCTTCAACCGCAACTTCTTTGATTTCACTTTAGTCCATCCTTCCTACAATGAGGCAACTACAATCAATTGTTTACCTTCCACCTCCTCTGTTTGTTGAGAAGAACCTTGTTCCTTATCAGAATCTGAACTTTATGTTTCATGTGCATGATTTAGTCCACTTAAAGACACATCCATAGGATTCACAATTTTTGTTAGTGTGTCCGCACCATAATTATTTTGTTCTAATGTTTGTTCATCCTCTGATTCATATTTCATCACATTTTCCTCATTCTCTGTATACTTTTTCTTCTTCTTCATCACTCTCATCCTCCTCATCCAAAGTTAGAACATAGTCTATTTGCAAATTTTTACGATTTGTAGTCTGCCCCTTTTTATTCTTTGTAAAATTTTTAGGAAGGGGGCATGAGTCTTGAAGGTGACCTGTCAAATGGAAGAATCTAGACCTGAAAGTAGTATTTTCATAGTCCAAAATCTGAATCCAATTAGAATATTCATTTTTCAACTGTAATCTATCAGGGAGACCTTTGCTGAGGTCTTTCTCCACACAAATTCTTGCATAAGTAAATACACCATTCTCTTTCCTGCCGCTATCACTTTTGATAAACCTCCCAAGAATATTGCCAATGTATTCCAATACTAAATGATTCCAGAAAGGTAGAGGTAAATTTGGCAACCTCACCCATACCAACATCTTGGTTACCACCATGGATTTTGCATCAAACTCAAGAAACCAAGGGGTTATGAAGAGGCCAAATTTCCCCCAAAACCAAGGACCCTGCGATAACATCTTATGATAATGTTCATGGGATTCGAACTGAAATACAAAGAATCCCTTAAAACATAAGAAGATTTGACAATTGGTTGTCCAATTTGTGTAAACTCATTGATGAAGATCAAAATATCTGGGAACAAACCCATTAAAACGAAAAATGACAGCTACAGATTGTAGCCTACTGAAAATTTGTTTTACCTGTGAATTCTTGATCTCCAAGGTTGGTGTGGATTCCATCTTTACCACTAAGTATGGACTTGGATGGGAAGAATATGAGGTCGTTGTTTGTGACCCCTTAGGACGAGCTACTTCCTTATATGATGAAGGACTAGAGGGTCCTATGTTTCCTTCTAATCCCCCCATCAAACGATGCATCAGAGAAATGGTTGAGTTCTTGGAGATATGAAAGTCTGTCAGCCTAAATTATTCTTCAAACACTTTACCTTCATGTAGAAAGAAAAAATAGGTTCTAGGAAAATCATTCCTTCGCTCTAGTGCAACTTTGAGAGTTTCCACTGAATCCCAACCATGTACCCATACCAAAATCAACTTCCCAGAGGGAAATTTAATAAAAATCTGAAACTTGTCTATGTCTTCCCTAACTCCAAGTTAAAATAAAATACTAGAAAAAAAGAGGGAACCAACACCCGTGAGGAAATAGAAAGAGAAAGTATCAAATCTATCAAAATTAGAGCCTCAAGGTAGCTATTCTGGAACAACAGGGCCGCCTTCACTCCTATTCTCGGTGCATGCATCTGATCTGCTGATTTTTGTGTTGATTGATTTAGGGCAATACAATAAGACAAAGGGCTTGATGTGATCTACAGCACAAGGGGAACTGGTGGCCACATGGTCGAGTGCATGTTGGTGGCTTCCCTCTTGATATTTCGATCTTCCAACCTTGCCTTGTATTGAAAAACCAGATCCCTGGGAGGAGATGATCTCTCTCCACATTCCCACGCATCTCCACAACATTCTAGCTAAAGCTAGGAAGTGAGGATATCCCACACCGACGCTATATTTCTACACTTTATGGGATTTTCATTGATTATATGAAGAGGATGGTGATATTTTGCAATGCATCTCATGGATGTGGCATAGAAACCGAGGCCTTCTTTCAGTCATAGAACTCCCACTATGTCGACGTCAGGATCTGCCTTCATTCCATTGGGTTTATGGGGTGACTGCTTTGGATATTTAGCTTTGACAGTAATGGCTAACACTAATTCAGACTTTGGAATTGTCTACTTGGCCATATCCCCTCCTGCTATCTCCTTCTTGGGAGTAAGGTTTCTTGCAGCAAGCTGAGGTTCCATTTTGAGATTCAAATCCCTAATTTATCCCTTCTTCCAAAATGTGATTCCTACTATTCGTATATTCATTCTGTAATCTATGGCTATATGTCGAAATTTTTTACACTTGTAACACTATATTTCTGATCTCAAGGTACCAAATCGGTTACTGTACTATAGCCTTCTAATGCTTGCATGGTTATTCCTTGTTTCAAAATTTCTTCTTTGAAAACAATTTGCAGCTTTGTGTCCAAATATTTCACATGTAAAACAATGCCCATAAAAGAAATATCCATACCTAGGAACATTTGAAGGAGGTTCTCTGATGAGATATGGTCTTTATGTTTTCCCTCATTTTGATATGAGTTTCCTTGGTTGACATTCAATCTCTTCTTCATTTGTGGAGTCCTTAACAACTTCTGCATAACTTCTTGGGTTCTCTTCATTACTTGTCATGATTGAGCTTGAGGCTTCATCAATATTATTTTTGTATCCTATACTACTCTTGTCGAAGAATGGCTTCTGATTGCTAATGATTTGTTCTAGAATCTTGGAGTTTCTCTCATAACTGTTGTCGATATATTTTTCCAATAATTTTGTTTTCAAAGATACTATCTAAGCCTCATCGTTTTCTTTTTCTTTCACACTTTCCATCAACTATTTAGTAAGATATTTTCTGATTCTTTTGGCTTCTTCCAGTTTGATATTTAACTTAGCAATGATTTGTTCAAACCTTTGTGCCTCTTCCTTAAGTACCATGTTTTCCTTCATGAAATTCTTCAACACTTTCAAGGTGCTTACAAGTTATGCTTCAAGATCTACTTCACCTTCTACTTTGGATTCTTCATCACTATTAGGATCCTCAATTGAGTCTGTTTCCATAAAGACTACATTATCTGATTCTCCATCATCATCAGAATCACTACCACTATCATTGTTGAAGTCACCAATGGATGAGCTATTGTCACTTTTTGAATAGAGACTTTTCTTCATTACAAAATTTCCTCTATTCTTATTCTTGTAATTATTGTACTTCTTGTAGGGTTTGAATATTTCATATTCGTAACTATCTGATTTCTTCGTATACAGAGATAGAAGAAAAGTGACATATCTTTCCACATGAAAAACATTTAAGAGGTAACTTACCTATGTATTTCCCAGTTCCTCTCTTTAATTTTCGAACAAAGTTATCTATTTCTTCATTATCATATTCATCACTTGTTGGCTTGTCCTTTCTTTACTTGTTCTTCCCAGCTTGTTTGGAGGAGACCTTGAATGCTGCTTCATATTTTAACGTGTCTTCCTCTTCAATTTACATTTTGTAAGCCACGAGAGTCCCATGGAGATGATCTAATGTCATAGTCTTCAGATCTATTCTTTCTTCTACTGCAGAGATATTGAGGTTGAACCTTTTGGGAATATTTCTTAGAAATTTTCGAACAACTATTTCCTCCTCAAATTATTCTCCCAAAACTATGATTGTATTCTCAAGTTCACCAACTCAAAGAATATAGGTTGTTATGTCTTCATCTCCATTCATCCTTAGATATTCAAATTGTCCTTTCTATGTTTGATGTTTAGCTTCTTTTACTTTTTTATCTCCATGATATGTCATTTGGATTTTATCCCAAATTTATTTTGCATATGGGTAGTGCATCACTTTGTTGAATACATATTCATTTATAGCACCTAGAAGGTGATTTCTGGCCTTTTATTTGTTGATGTATTGAGCCAACTTAGCTGCATCTATTGGTATGGTTTGTGGTACCTTGTACCCATTATTGATACTTTGTCATATTTCTATTCCTTGAGCTTCTGTGAGGCCTCTCATCCCTATGCTCCATAATGCGTAGTTTCTCCCATCGAACAAGGGTGTTCCAATTTTTCTTTATTTAGAAAACTTGCCCATGATTTCCTTCTATCGGTTATTCTGTTATGAAGGAACGAGCTCTAAAACCAGTTGTTGAAATAATGAGAGGGGGGTGAATTACTATTTTCACAATCTAAAATTTTTAATCAAAAGCAAGTTCTTGATCACCAATCATAACATATCATAAATGTGTATGAAATTAACAATATGCACTGTACACAATATTTTTTTATGTGGAAACCCAAATCCTGGGGGTAAAACCACAGAAGCCCTTTTAAAATAGTGTTGTAGAAATGACTAGAGGGAGGAAAAAAACCCCTTACTACAAATACTTCAATTTTCCAGCTATAATTAGAATGATTCTATGACCTCCTTATTTACAGGATACAACGTGAAGGAAGCTACAACTCCCTAGGTTTTCGGATAAAGATTTAAGCAGTATACAACCTCCTTTCCTGCCCCGTCCTACCACCCAGATAAGAAAAATATATCTGAACCTGTGAACCTGTCAAACCAAAATATGAATCTATTGCTGATAACCTCAGCACTCTTATCACTGCCCCTTATTACAAATACTTAAATTTTCTAGCTAGAATTGGAATGATTCTACGGCCTCTTGATTTACAGGATACAATGTGAAGGAAGCTACAAGTCCCTAGTTTTTCCGCTACGAATTTAATGGGTATACAACATCCTTTCCTACCCCATCCTACCACCCAGATAAGAAAAATATTGCTGAACCTATGAACTTGTCAAACCAAAATCTGAATCTATTGTTGATAACCTCTGCACTCTTATCACTACCAATTTATCCCTGTATACCAAAAATTCATTTCACTGGTATACACTGCTAATGTACATCATTGTATGCCTCATCATACACAATTACTAAACAAGTAATTTTTATCTTCTTTCACCGAGCATAATGCATGCATCATCATCATCATAGGTATGGATTATCGTCATAGGGTATGCATCCTCATCATCATTATTTTATTGTGCACTTTGTATGCATCATCAACAACAAGTATACATCATAGTGCATGGGAGAGAATCATCACACTAACGTATGCATTTACATCATATTCTATAGGGGTGCATCAACATCATAGAGTGTACATGCATTATCATCATAAAGTGTATCATATCATAGCATAAAGGTATGAAACATCATCATCATATCCTCTACAATGACTTCAAATATATATATTAATATAGAGGCTCACATACTAAGATCAAAGATGAACTCTATCCATGAGAGACATGTGTCATTACAAGAGAAACCCAAAAGCATGAACCATACCTTTTCAGAGATCAAAATATGATGAAAAAATAGAAAAACCAAAATAAAATATCGATCATGTCACTACATCCCCGGTAACAATCTTTCCAATGGGTCAAAAAAATTCTAATACCAATTCTGTATGAGAAAGCTATGCCAATTTTAGTGAAGATGCCCAAAACTTTCTCCTCCACACAATTTTGCATTTTTATCCAAGGGTTTCCAATAACTAAAGAGAGACTTGGTCGATGAACAAATGAACTGTTTGATATCTATTTATATAGGTTTTGGAGAAAAGTTAGTATGTCAAACTTGGCCAACATCCAATTCAAAATTATAAATAATTAAATTCTATTTTGTTTGTTCAGCTCACCCAAAAAGGTGGGGTGCACCAACTTCAAAAATTCATATCTCTTCAACCATAAGAAGTTAGATGATGCTCCACATATCAACATAAATGAATTGATGAGGAATAGCTACCTATTATAGGTTTATTTGCAAATTATTGGCATAATACCCTTAGATTATTCAATTTGTACAGGACATCAAGAGTCCACATATAAAGGTGCCAAAGAACATGTTACCATATGCAATAGTTCCAAGGTCAAGGGATTTCATGGAAATCATAAAAGCAATGAGGGATTCAATGGTATTCACATACACATACTTAACATCAACAAGGAGTAGGTTTCTGCCATATACCCATCATATTAAGGGTATCAATGACCCCAACACCAGTAAGGTGTTGTGGTGCCTAGACTTATCCTAGGGTACCATGACCTCATTAAAAACAAAAATGACCACATAATGGGTCATTTGGACTCTTTGAATCTCTACAGTTATTTATCCCACCAGGGACTCTTTCTAGAGTACTAAGGCATAGGTTGTGGTACTCGGTAACCATAAAACAACTTAGGGTTACTCAAACACTCTACAGGGTATTTAGGGATTTTTCCATTGTCCAAAGAGCTCCAAGGGCTTCAAACAATTTCCTTGGACAAGGTGATGTTGAGGCCTGGAAATTCGCAAGCAGCAATAGTAAGGGATTCTCCCCAGTCAACGTTCCCAACTAGCCCGCGACTATTTGGTCTAGGGAATCCATCCGGTTTGCGGTCCGGCTACCGTAGGTCAAGTGACAAAAACAAAAGGTTTTACCGGTTGCGGCCCGGTCCACCGTATATTTTGTATTTTTTTTATTTAAGATATGAAATGCAAGTGCCTATCTAACAATACAGGATGATAAAGATGCAGGGAGCAGTCACAATGTGATGTGCAGGTTCTTACCTCTCCTCTTAAAGCTCACAAGCATCTAAATCACATAAACAGCAAGAAATTAAAACTAACTACCTAACCTATCACTACCGAGCAAGGATATCATTCAGTAGTGAGTAATGTATTTTGTACATGCATTATGAAAAGTTACAGATAGCTGATACTTCTTTCAATACACATGAACAATTTAAATATATTTCAACAACCAGATAGCCAATTGTCTATGAATGACCTGCATTACTCACAGTGGAAAAAACATCACAAAATAAACTGAAAAACATTCAAATAGTAACATAGGTTCAAGAAATTAGAACGCCCTCACAGTTAATGAAACATGGCTGAAAACGAAATAGTTCCCCTTCAAAGTTGCTCATTTAATCACATTGATACATTCCACATCGTACTTTCTCCAATAGGCAAAATTGCAGTCTCTGATTGTAAAACGAAATAGTTCCTCTTACAAGCAAATGGTTTACAAAATTTTCCAGGGAAAAAGCCCTTTCTAAGTTCTATCTTTACAATATTTAAACTACAACAGTAGATCATTTGGGCTGCCCCCAAACATGTGACTTTCCAGTCCCTTGAACATTTCAGATCCTTCTTTTCTGTCTTTTTTGCGTACACCCATGATGAGGTGAGTAACCAACTGACCTTTGAGATCTGAGTTCCTGTCTCTATTCATTATGTCTTTTCCTTCATTGATCCTGTTGGTTTCAGCTCTACCTCTATCAGATGGTCCATCTTCCTTCGTGCCATAGCAGTTTGACCGATCTCCGGAGCTCACCTGCAATCAAACGACGAGCATCATTCGTTGGAAACACATTTAAACCATAGCAGCAAATTAAACTGACTGAACGGTTAATCCACATGAAATGATCAGGTGTACCACCGTCATTTTACAAATGCGGACACCACTAGCTCATCCTCCCATGGGTTCGGAAGGAAAAACACAAACGACAGAAATCAGGAGGATACCTACATCGGAAGCAAAAGCACTGCCCAGCCACAACGGTAGAAGAGGAAAAGCTACGAGCATGTGGTGGTGGGCGGGAAAAACTCAATCGGATATTGGGGGACTTTGACATTAAAAGCCAAACACCTTGCATAGCTGCAACAGTGGATGAGAACAAACAATGGACAGCGAAATGCAGGTGAGAAAGCTTTCCAATCAGAAATCGGAAGGGTAATCACATCGAAATCCAAATGACTTTCTTTGCCACAACAGCGGAAGGGAGAAAGCTATGGGTACGCCATGACAAGGTCAACAAGCATCGGTAGTTGGAGCTCTTTATGCTTCGGATGGAAAATTGGTTTGGGAGCTGCAACGATGGAAAGAAAAGTTATCAGCCACCGATTTAACATAGGATGACGTCCGACTAACAGAAAATTTAAGTGCTTCAAAAACTTTAAAAATCAGCAACATTTAGAACCTGCTTTACTTCCGCAACGACGACCCTCAGCCAAGAACACTTGATCCGATCGACAAGCCAAAACCAAACTTAAACTCTGTGACTCACCATAATTTCCAACACAGACAACTTCTGAAAACCAGGAAAACATGTAATCTCCAGGAATTCATCCAAAATAAAGCATAACCCAACAAATTCAAGGATCCAAATGATCAAAACAATGCTAAGTCATGAGGAGGGGAACAAAATTTAAGAAATTTGGGGAAAACAGTTGTATCTGCAACAATTGGCGACTACCTAGTGAACCTAGATCTCTGAGTAATTATTCTTTGAATGACAGATTGTTCAACAACAAATGCATCTATTGAATTCTTCCATCTATCTAGATTTCTCAAATGACGGAAGTGTGTACCTTTAATCATTAATGATAGTCCAATTTGGGAGAGTGGAAACCAAGATTTTTCAAGTCCAGGAAACTCTGTTGAGGCCAAATGATGAATTTCATTATTATTTTGTCTTCAGGTAGCTGATAGTTTGGACACCACAGGATTGTAGTAGTATGGTGAGCAGAAATATTCATTTGTTCCTCATTCCCATGCCACTTTAGCACTTTTTCGTGCCTTTGGACTTTTGTTGCTTTTCATATGAGTCCTCCTGCATGCCTTTCTTTCTGAATTTTAATTCAGGCTCCTCTATCCCATAGTGTCCTTTTGTGTGAGTGGTGTACTTCATGTTTCAGCTGACAGACGGAGAGGAACTTTTGGTAATTTAGTAATTATGATTCATGATTTGCTTTGATGTATGATGCTTTCAGAGGAGTTTTTGACTCTTATTTGCCTTTTGGCATTCGTTTCTTGGCATCGGATCATTTATATTTAATATACTGCTCACCTTGCTCCTTTCCATGGGTCCTCTCCTGTCACCCCTTAGAACATTTTAAGTGTGACGTGGATGGAGCCTCAACATAGTATTCCAGACTCTTTGAATCCAGTTTATTTCGCAGGGGTTAAGCAAGACTTCAATGCACACATATCTATTCAAGAAAACTGCTAAACTGGAAGAATTTCTTTCAGATAAATAACAACACATAGTTTGATACCCAAAACATTTATCAATCCCAAAAAATTTGGATGTTCCCCATGTGACCGCAGGTTCATTCCCCTTATTGAAATCAATAAAACTTAAACTAAAACAGACTGGAAAACATGACTCAAAAGACATCCAAATAGCTTATTTCTATACAAGACAGAAGAACTCAAATAAAATCAGAAAAAATAAGGCTTGAGAACCAAACCATTTACTGGTAAGTTCTCTTCCCACCCCTATAGATCTTGCAACTTATAAGTAGAAGGGCCAAGCTTTGCTGCAACCTGAAAAGGGCCTACCCACAACTGTTGCAATTTAGTATGCTTTCCTTTTTCGTCATGGGGATGATCCCATTTGAGGACTAAGTCTCCCACTTCAAAGTCTTTTGTTCCATCTTTATGTTTGTCGAACCATCTTTTTACTACCTCCTGTTGTTGCTTAAAACATTCTCTAGCTTTAGATCTAGCCTCTTCTTCTTTCAGAAGATTGCATATCCTCATCTGTAAAACTTCATTCTCAGACCCACTAGACTCTTGAGCTATAATAGAAGACGGTAGCATGATGTTGGGGGGAAGAATGGATTCTTTACCATACACAAGGGTATACGGTGACAATCCTATCGCAGACTTGGGGGTGACTCTATTAGCCCAAAGGGCATTTGGTAGGGCTGAGTGCCAGCTCCTCTAGTTTTCTATCACAGTCTTCTTTAAAATTCTAATCAAATTTTTGTTAGTGGATTCAGCCAGGCCATTTCCTTGTGGATAGTAATTAGTAGAATAATGCAATTTTATCCTTTTATCATGAGCAAACACAATTAATTTAATGGATGAAAAGTACGTAGCATTGTCAAAAACTAACGAAACTGGAACTCCAAACTGTGGTCTTGTAGGAAACTAATGACCTCGTCTTGATTTATTTTCCGTAGCGGGACTGCTTCCACCCAACGAGTGAAATAATTTGTTGCGGTCAGAATGTACTTGTGTTGTAGGGAGGAATTTGGTTTTATTTCTCTAATAATATCCAACCCCCATTCCTCAAATGGCTCTGTGATCATTACAGGCTTTAGGGGTGCTGCTGCTTTAGGTTGTCTCCCACTACACCTTTGGAAAATATCACACTTCCTGACATGTGCGTGTGCATATTCGAAAAGCGTAGGCCAATAGTAACCGACTATGAGGATTTTGTGGGCTGTAGTATCTCCTGAATAATGTCCCCTAGTAGGCCCATCATGCAGATCTGTCATTACTTTTTTCGCATCTTCTTTTTCTATGCATCTCAGAAGAACTCCTTCATAATTTTTTCTAAATAATACTCCTTCAACAATTTGATAGGAAGCTGATTTAAGACGCAGCGCTCTTCTTTGCTTAGAATTCCAATGTTCTGGCAGCAACCCGACCTATAATTAATGCACGACGTCTCTGTACCAAGACTCGGGAGCTATAAACAAAGGACATACATCCATTAAATGTAATTTGGCCTCATCCTCCTAGGTGTGCTCTTCATTGTTCCCATTTTCAGTCATCAATTTTCATAACCCTTGTCCCTTAACTATAGAGGCTGGCTTGAATTCAAGGTCGTACTCTTGAAGAGATGTTACCCAGTTGCCCCTTATTTCTCCTAACTCCTTCTGTATAAGAAGAGACCTTATAGCTGGGTAGGGGACGATCACCTTGGTTTGATTTTTTAAAATATAAGGCCTAAATTGCTTCACCGCTTTGAATACTACGTAAGCTTGTTTATCAATGGCTGGGTAGTGCAGTTCGGCCCCTTGTAGACTAGTGCTCATGAAATATATTGGGAATTCATCCCCCCCATCTTCTTTTTGCATAAGCACAGCTGCTAGTGAATCATTGGATGCAAAGGTATACAGAATAAATTCTTTATTGAAATATGCGCTTTTCAAGGAGGGTGCATGTGCAACAGTAGTTTTAATTTTGCTAAATGCGTTCTTCTCAATTTCAGTGCACTTGAATTGTGCATTTTTCTTGACCATCTGCTGCAGCGGCTTGACAATCTGAGCGAAATCAGGCACAAATATTCACATGAAGTTTATACTTCCCATAAATGATTGCATCCCCTTTTTATTATGGGGCATGGGGATTTGTTCAATAGCCTTAATTCTTTCTGGATCTATAGAGATTCCTTTCTTTGAAACTATGTGACCCAGCAACTTGCCCTCAGTGACAGCGAACACACACTTCTTGGGATTGAGTGAGATGCCATACTTCCGACAGCATTCAAAAATATGCCTTAAGTGAAATGCGTGCTCTTCTCTTTTCTTCGAGAATATCGTAATATCGTCAAGGTACACTACAGCACTTCGTCCAATCAATCCACAGAAAGCTATGTCCATAGCTCTCTGTAAGGTTGCTCCAGCATTTATAAGTCCAAAGGGCTTCCATCTATAGGCAAAGGTTCCCCATTTGGTCCTGAACGTTGTCTTCAATCTGTCTTCTTCAGCTACTAATACTTGATTGTAGCCAGAGAAACCGTCTAATAGAGAAAACAGTTCAGAACCTGAGACCATTTGTAGCAATTGCTCCATGGGTGGCACCGGGTAGTTATCTTTATCTGAAGCGCGGTTTAAATTTCTGAAATCCATGCATAGTCTGATTTCTCCAGATTTTTTTCTGACTGGTACCAGATTTGATACCCACTCAGAGTGTTTGACTTTAAAAATGATTCTAGCATCCAATAATTTCTTCACTTCATTCTGAATCAGCAGTTCCAACTTTGGATGCATTTTTCTTAAAGGTTGCTGATACAGCTTGATGCCGGCTTTGATGGGGACAACATGCTTGATGATGCTGGTGTCGTATGTTTTTAAATCTTTGTATGTCCATGCAAAGACGTCTTTATATTGCTTAAACAAACTAACGAACTTATCTCTTTCTGATGGTGAACAACATTTGCCAAGATTCACAAACTTCGGACTCGCCTCAGTCCCTAGATTTATCAGCTCGAACTATAGAGATGAGTTGTGAGTCTTCACATTTGCCGGTCTTCTGAACTTTTCATTTAAATAAAACATTCTTTCTAATGTTTTGACTCCTTTAGGGATGAAATTATCATACTTCATCTCGGCCTGATGTTCTTCATCATCAATAATTGCTCCTTTAAATACCTCGTCATTTTTCAAACATTCTATAATCTGTTGGCCATCATCGAACACTCGTAGGTTAGTGATCATATCAGGTACTGAGCGACCGAAAAGCAATTCTACAGAGCATCGATTATTAGTAGGTACCATCCTAGCGGCTGATGTGGCTAACAGGTCAGCTGCTACATTTTTAAGTCTTGGAATTGAAATAATATTGAATGCATCAAAACATTGAAGTAAATCCCATACCTCTTTTTGGTAAGCCTTCAAGTGAGGGGAAACACAATGTATTTTATTTTGGATTTGTTTCACAATAATTTCAGAGTCTCCAAAAACTTTTATATTACTTACCTTTAGTTCAATCGCTTTCCTTAAGCCCTACACCAGCGCTTCATACTCAGCTGTATTATTTGTACATTCAAACTCTAATCTACATGCAAGAAAATGTTTATTCTTCTGGGGGTCAATTAGGACACAGTCGTCCCCTGACCCTTCTAACGTCTTAGAACCATCAAAAAACAAAGTCCAAAAATCACTAACTACTGAATTCAAATCTATTCCTACTGCTAAGTCTACTATTTTATAGTCAATTTCATCAGCCTGTGAAAATCGAAGGAGATCAGGCTGGGTGTCTGATGTGTTGTTGGCCTCTTCTGCTTGGTAATTTCCAGGTTTCAACTCAATAAAATAGTTTCCCAAGACAGAGTCCATATGTTCATTCTTCTCCCCAAGTCGAGTAACGTTGTATTTCATGTGAGGCTCCCTCAAAATATTAATCTGGTTTAGACTTCCTTTATATGGCAGCCATAGATGTGACCAATCAGAGGCGAAATATCCATTCAATTTTGCTGACCAATCTCTGATCAAAACAAGACCGTAAGTGTCTGGTATATCGGCCACTACAATATTAATGACTTGACACACTTTATCATTTGATGGCAGGAAGATCATGACATCTTCCGTCTCACCCATTACCTTTACATCTGTCCTGTCCAACTGAACAACTCTCAAAGTGGATGGCTTAGGCTGTCCATTTATCCTCTTACAGACTGATATTGGCATGACATTAATTGACGCCCCTAAGTCTACCAGGAAATTATGTACGTTGTGATTAAAAATTTCAAACATGAGGAGGAAAGGTGGATGTTTGCTCTTAAACTTACCTCCAGTGCTGGTTTCTCCAATTTCTTCTTCCTCTTTTGGCTGATTGTCAACAGGCAGCTTCTCATCCGATTCTTCAAGTGCTTTCAAAAGTCTTTCCTTTTGCTGCAGCACTATACACATTTTGAATAGCGAAACGTTTGCCTTTACCTTCTTTAAATCCTCTACGACGTCATAATCCATCTGTTGTTCAATGGGATGAGGTTTATCAACATTCATCTTATCTTACTTGGGCTTGGCCAACGTATCGTTCTGCTTAGGGTCTTGGCTGGTAATAGTGAATTTTGGAATTTTCTCAGCTGAGGATCTATTTTGAAATCTCTTAACATTTCGCTGAAGCCTTTTAATCTTTGGAAGTATAAGACTGTTGTCTTTAATCAGCCCTTGGCTTCTTGTTGCTACGTTGATTTCCTCTTCAGCATCAAATAACGAAACAGAATTCCATAGAGCCATGGTTTCTTCTTCTTGTTCCTTTGTTGAAGTAGTATTCTCTTTTCTTTCTTCCTCTCCATCTTCTATTAATCTAGAATCCAACAGCTGATTCATGATCAACGTCATCGAGTTTATCCATTGAGGACAATTCTTTTCAGAATGTTGTTGTTGGTGGAAAGTGCAAAAATTGTCCATGCCTACCTCTGTTAAATTCATGGATGCAGTATTGTGAGGAGGAGGTTGGGACTGATTGTTATCCTCCCTTTTCTTATAATAGGGCTTATAGAACTTTTGTGCTTCTTTTTCTTTCTCTAAGTCTATGATTTTGTTGGAAAGCTTCTACATCATTTTTGCCATATTTTCAAAATCTGGTGATTTCTCCTCCTTAGGCTTGGTAAACAATAAGGCTTTGCTTCCCGCACCTTTCTCTCCTGAATTTTTGGGATAATCTTCAATACTTTCTCTTTCAGCCTCCACTACTTCTGCATCTTCATAGGTTTCCGCCAAAGTAGTATTGGCCCTACCTTTGGAAAACATGGCCAAATCAGGGCCCAAGGCTGAGGTATAATATTCAATCAGGACCTTATCTAACGGTTTGTCAGTGTCAGAAAAATTATTGAGGTATGCTACAAATCTTTGAGTAAAACTGTGCACCTTCTCCTTTCTTTCTTTCTTCAAGGCGCATAGTCTTTTCATGAGGGCTGCATGAGTCTTTTGAGTCACATACTTACTTCTGAAAATTCTCTCGAAGGTATCCCAATCAGGAATAGAGTTAGCAGGAAACCCAAAATACTATGATGCTGCAGCTCCTTTAAGGGTATGTGGAAATAGTCTACAAACTACATCCTCATATTCTCCATCCCTCAACCCTTCGATCGTTAAGTAGAAACTTTGCAGGTGATCATCTACTAGTATTTTCTCATTTGGGTCGAATTTGGGTAGCATCTTTTCAAAAGATTGAGGTAAGTCATGTAACGGAGGTGTTATATTTAAGGGTAATCTGGCTCTCCAGGTAGGTGGTGGATTCGGTGGGATGGGAGGTTGATTTGCATTTATACCCACCATGAGTAGAGGTGGAGAGTTTGGAGGTGAACCAACTGGAATGTGAGCAGGAGAACTGTGAGGAGTATCTGGGCCTTCTTGATTCAAAGGTAGTACAACTTCCTATAAAGTTGTTCCTACAAGTTCTTCCCAGTCTCCAACCAACATTGAATCTTTCAATATAGGGCGATCTTTCCTTTTATATCCTCTCCTGGGCAATTCAGGAATGATATGCAATCCTCCAATTTTCTTGACGTATGCCCTAGTGTGTCTTCTTAAATTATCAACAACTTCGTTATTCATAGAAAACAAATGTTCTCTCTCTATTTCTTCCGGAATTTGATTATGAATTCCACTGCTTTCAGAACTGTTACCGGTGGAAAAGTCTCATGAAAACGGGTTTCCTCGGCCAGCCATGCATTGGCGGCCCTCCTTCTAGCGCCAAAACTATTGAGGCCTGGAAATTCGCAGGCAGCAACAGTAAGGGATTCTCCCCAGTCAACGTTCCCAACTAGCATGTGACTGTTTGGTGTAGGGTATCCGTCCGGTTTGCGGTTCGGCTACCATAGGTCAAGTGACAAAAACAAAAGTATTTACCAGTTGCGGCCCGCTCCACCGTATATTTTGTATTTTTTTTATTTAAGATATGAAATGCAAGTTCCTATCTAACAATGCATGATGATAAAGATGCATGGAGCAGTCACAATGTGATGCGCAGGTTCTTAACTCTCGTCTTAAAGCTCACAGGCATCTAAATCACATGAACAACAAGAAATTAAAACTAACTACATAACCTATCACTACCGAGCAAGATTATCATTCATTAGTGAGTAATGTATTTTGTACATGCATTATGAAAAGTTACAGATAGATGATACTTCTTTCAATACACATGAACAGCTTAAATATATTTCAACAACCAGATAGCCAATTGTCTATGAAAGACCTCCATTACTCACAGTGGAAAAAACATCACAAAATAAACTGAAGAACATTCAAACAGTAACATAGGTTCAAGAAATTAGAACGCCCTCACAGTTAATGAAACATGGCTGAAAATGAAATAGTTCCCCTTCAACATTGCTCATTTAATCACATTGATACATTCCACATCGTACTTTCTCCAACAGGAAAAATTGCAGTTTCTGATTGTAAAAAAAAATAGTTCCTCTTACAAGCAAATGGTTTACAAAATTTTCCACGGAAAAAGCCCTTTCTAAGTTTTATCTTTACAATATTTAAACTACAACAGCAGATCGTTTGGGCTGCCCCCAAACGTGTGACTTTCCAGTCCCTCGAACATTTCAGATCCTTCTTTTTTGTCTTTTCTGCGTACACCCATGATGAGGTGAGTAACCGATGGACCTTTCAGATCTGAGTTCCTATCACTATTCATTCTATATTTTCCTTTGTTAATCCTGTTGGTTTCGTCTCTACCTCTATCAGATGGTTTGTCTTCCTTCGTGCCGTAGCAGTTTGACTGATCTACGGAACTCACCTGCAATCAAACGACGAGCATCATTCATTGGAAACGCATTTAATCCATAGCAGCAAATTAAACTAACTGAATGGTTAATCCATAGGAAATGATCAGGTGTACCACCGTCATTTTACAAATGCAGACACCACTACCTCGTCCTTCTATGGGTTCGGAAGGAAAAACACCAACGGTGAAAATCGGGAGGATACCTACATCGGAAGCAAAAGCACTACCCAGCTGCAATGGCAGAAGAGGAAAAGCTACGGGCATGTGGCGGTGGGCGGGAAAAACTCAATCGAAGATCGAGGGACTTTGACATCGGAAGCCAAACACCTTGCATGGCCGCAACGGCGGATGAGAACAAACAACGAACAACGACAGGCACGCGGGAATTCTTTCCAATCAAAAATTGGAAGGGTAATCACATCGGAAGCCAAATGAATTTCTCTGCCGCAACAGCGGAAGGGAGAAATCTATGGGTACACCATGACAAGGTCAACATGCATCAGCAGTCAGAGCTCTTTATGCTTTGGATGGAAAATTGTTTTGGGAGCCGCAACGGTGAAAAGGAAAAGTTATCAGCCGCCGATTTAACATAGGATGATGTCCAACTAATAGAAAATTTAAGTGCTTCAAAAACTTTAAAAATCAGCAACGATTAGAACCTGCTTTACTTCCGCAACGGCGACCCTCAGCCAAGAACACTTGATCCGATTGACAAGCCAAAACGAAACTTAAACTCTGTGACTCACCATAATTTCAAACGTAGACAACTTCTGAAAACCAGGACAACATGTAATCTCCAAGAATTCATCCAAAATAAAGCATAACCCAACAAATTCAAGGATCCAAACGATCAAAACAACGCTAAATCATGAGGAGGGGACCAAAATTTAAGAAATTTGGGGAAAACAGTTACATCCACAACAAGTGAAAAGGTCTCCTTTGACATTGAATGACTTCTAACCCTCAAGGGATCTTCAAGGGGCACCAAGACACATCGACACACACACTTGTTGACATTGATGAAAATTTAGTCAACAATCTTCTCGACACACACTTGTTGGCATCAATGACAATTTACTCAACATAAAACCTATATCTAAAATATATGTTCCAAGTTAATAGCTCCAATTTTTTCACCCAAAAAGTAGAAAAAATTATGAAAAAATATATTGGGATAGATTTGAAATCACCCCTCTTGGAATTTTTTTAGGATTTTGGCCCCTAAAATATTTCATTGAAGTGATGAAAATTGTCCTCTACCTTCTCCCTAGAGCACCATTTTTCCATACTCGATAAGTTTCCCTTTCAACCCAACCTACTAGATGTCATGATTCCCCAGTATAAATGTTATAAATTCTTATGAAAAACTACATCCTATATTAGTTCTTGATGAGATTCTATTACTAATTCAACTTTGGTATGTAAGATATACCTGTTAGTTTCATAGAAAAAAATGGAACGCTCATAGAGTTTCATGTTTTTCACATTCACTACTATTTCGATACGAATTATAACCTACCCTCACCAACAATTCAAAAGGACAATACCAAATATCCTTGATCCTCCTACAAGGACAATGTAACACTTCTTAATTAAGATGAAGCAAGCCTTTGTCTCCCTCCATGAATGTATCTTAGAACTATCATAGTCATCTTAGGCCTTCTATTTTTCATCTAAATTCTTGAATGTTACTTGTACAAGAAAGTTCTCTGATACCACTTGTAGTATCCCCAAATCAGAATTTAGGAGATATAAACTCTGAAACAAATAGTCAATCAGAAAGACACAAAACTAGGCCCTAGAAATTACTAGAACTCACTAGATTGGTTCAAAATGGTGTTGGACCCTTTTCTAATTCATAGAAAATTAGGGAATGGATAATAAAAATTAATGACTATGAAAAATATATCATAGGTTTATTATATAAATATTGATTCAAAGAATTTGCACAATCTTAAGTTTCCTTTGCACAAAGCACTAGGACCATTTAGGTTTCGAGCATTAGTGAGGCTAAAGTCTAATCCAGAGGTTTAGGAAACATTTAGCACAATTTAGGAGGAAAATTATACCTAGGATCACTTACGGACAACTCAAATGGTCTGGATTCAAGACCTTCCAAACGGGCTTAGGTCTATCGAATTTTCAATATGAGACATTTAATATGATAATTATGGTATTAAATAAATCCATGAATATAAATCATTTGAATTCATTATGCATAAGTTCATTTATTGAGAGTTTATTGAATACTTGTCAATTTCTATGCAAATATAGCAAGGGTCTTGGAAACAAATGCAAAGAGACCAACTCCTTTATTGATAAACTTCAAAACTTATACAAATAGTTTAGAATAAGACACGAGCTTAATATTGGGTTCCCAAAGGATTCATCATTACATCACATGCTTGAATTCTTGATAGAATAATTGAGAATATTAACAAAGAAAAATAAGAATGTGAGGATTCAATTTGTGGCTTGAACAATGTTCTACTGAGCTTCAAACTTGCTTGATGACTTATTAAAAACTTGGAATAAAACTTAATGACAATGAATTAATTCCATCATGCTCTAAATAGTATGGGAACATCTTCCAAGTCAGTGAAGAAATTTTTTTCTCAATACAAAACACAAAATGTTAAAAGATGTCAAAGTGATGTGCTAGCCTTATTTTATAGAAAATATTGCTTCTCTTCCAATCTACCTTGACCAATTTTGATGTCATGAGTTATATTAGAAATATGTTTTCTTTTCTCTAACATGTTTCCTTCTTTTTTTCCTCTTTCTGTATTTAAGATGCTCTCTTCTTTCTTTGTTCATTTGTAAGATAATATGCTTTCTCATTTGTTTCTTATTTTGCAAGTTTCCTTTTGCCAAATCTTATCCTCCTATACACCATTATGGTTCTTTATCCTAATTCATTTTATCAACAATAAAATTTATTCATGGGAAACAAATTTTACTTCAGTGCATTCCTAATTAATTTCCTTCTTTTCAAAATTTAATCCAAAGAACTTAACAAATTTTCCTTCTAAATCCACAAGGACTAAATACATAATAGAATGATCCATGTGTCACCAAAATGGGGACATGACATAGTCAATAAGAATGTACCCTCTAGTGAGAAGTCAATGGGGACCTTTTATAGTAACATAAGTCTAAATTCTATATGGGATGATATTGTGAACAATTTTCAACAACGAAACATCAAAATTCAATAAATACAAGGATTAGTTGACATGAGTTAGGACTTAATTTCAACAACTTGAAAACACATTATGTGACATGAGCATCAACGAGGACCTATAAATATAGCGATGATACAAAACCAACAATCCATGAGGTAATGAATACTAAGCCATAGTGGATTGAAGAGTAACCAACCAAAGGAGTTTTGGAGTCAAAACATGGTCCAACTTATAATTCTAAACTATGTACTAATTTGTGAAGATAGGGAAACACAGGGTCTTTGTTCAAAGGTGACATGGCTATGATTCTCAAGATGCTCATATCATAAAAAATACCCCCATTTATTCTAATAAAGATTTCATTTTTTGTGCCTTCTTCATCTTATAAAAATGAAAAAGGAATAAAAAGAATGATATACTATAGCAGAGGAAACAATTGTATCATGGAACTTGATTAAGTTCCAAGTGCAAACAACATACCTATGAAAACAAGTTTTCAAAATAATGATCTACATGATGTGGACTCTCATAGGGAATGTGTCATTTTGTGAAGTTTCAAGGATAAACTATAATAAATGTAGAGGCTAGAAACCAATAAGAAAATGGCAAGAGTCACTATAGAGAATGGCCAAGAAAATATCAAGAAGATGTCATACTGATACAACACATAGTCATGGTGGGATAAAAAGGGACTCTCCATGCCATAGAAATATTTGTCATCAGAAAAAAATGAATAAAGGGATTTCTATCTAGGGTAATCATGATTTAGGTAGGATTAAACTCACCAAATATGAGGTTTTATTATGGAAGGGTAATGGTGGAATTCAATTAGTATGGCTCCGAAGGTTTATTATGTGTCAAAATTTGATAATGCATATGTGAGAATGGAGTGGACCTATGCTACAATCTAGTTTGATACATAGGTAAAAACTTAATATACACACAATCACGTCATCCTTAAAATCTATACACATATTTCCACACTAAATATAGTCAAAACATGATTCTAAAGTAACACCATGAGTTAAAGTTCTGAAAAATGAAGCTCTAATGTTTTTCAAGCACTATTGGTAAATTATTTTTGTTATAAAGTTTAATGGTGTGAAAATTGGGGCTCTTTACAAAGCTCACATTTAAAGCCATAAAAATTACCAAGGATTATGAGTTTTCCTAGAAAAGTTCAAAATTTTGATTGTGAGGTCCATTGGTGAGAATCCACAACTGTCATCGCAAACCCCTCCAACATTCCCTTTACGTTCACTCCTATTATTTTAATTCAAATTTTTATGGATCTTTTGATGTTTATTCCCTTTATAAATTTTAGTTACAGGAATACCAAGTTAGTGGTCATGTGGGTTGCATATATATGTGGCTTATTTTACCACTACCTATAGAAAAAAAATCCCTATACACAAGTTCTCCTAAAGAAAAGTCCACAAATAGCTGAGGAATTTCAAATAATTAAAAATTAATTACTAATTTTTAAAAATGTTGTATTTAGATCCCATTATTGCTTTCCAGTGTAGGGAGAAAGGAACATGAGCTGGTGGATGGACTTGTTATGCTCGATTAAACAACATTAGGGGTCCTTGATCAATCTAGATTGTAAAGAAAAGGGGTTGTGAGCGCATTTGATCTCACAGTCAATTTCTCAAGATGTGGATACAATATTAGGATCTCAAAAGAGAAACTTCTGTCGTCAATGAACATGTACTTACTATTGAGGTAGAGGACATATAATTTCTTATTGATTTGTCTCACCATTGTGAGGTTGTAAACCTCTAAGGTGGTCGTTAAGGAGGTTTCTTTCTACGAGATTAGATTCATATTTTTTGTAGTCAAATGTGGAGAAGGTTGGATCTCAACTACCACTATAGAGGATTGCTAATCTAGGCATCATGATCATTATTCCTATCTATAGAGAAATATCACATGAAACAATATCTTATATTAAAATAAAGAGAGAGAAAAAAAATATCAGTTGAGATTTTGGCATAGTTAATCCACAAACAACCCAAATTATCCTTAATGGAGAAACTAATGTGAGCTATAAGGGAGTCCAAGCACATTTCCAGTAGAATAACCTTTCTCTAATTTCTTCCTTACAATAGGAATTCCATGGATACCTACAATAAGTGAAGAGGTGTCCTAGAAATAACAAGATCCCAATGTGAACCCAATGATCCATGATATAGTTCCAAGGTACAACGAAGAGCACATTTAGGAAAACAATTGCATGAAGAGCCAAAAGTTGAAATTTTGGAGGAAGTAGAGATTTCATGGACCTTTAATGCAGCACGAGTGGATGAGATCTCATTGATTTTGTTACTCATGCAAATATCAAAGGTAAATTATTTATGGCCGTGTTGATGCTGAATTGATAAAACACACTGTAATGCATAAAATATACAATTGGTTGCAGGATACCACTTTTTGACTACTTGTGGGCATTGTTGGACTCATGTTTCTTCTTGGGTCTTTCAAGGATGTCTTCAATTCGATGTATCTTGTATATTGATGATGCCTTATCATGCAAATTGTGAAAATGTCACATGTGTGTAAGGTTTCCACGATAACTATAGGTGAGTGCAATATTTAAGAACCATGTGCCACTCCAAATCCCTAATACTAATATTTTTGTGCAAGGTATGGAAGTTGTTAGTGTACTCCCACACCATTTGGTCCATTTGTTGCTGTAAGGTGGTCCATTTTGTGTATTTGTTTTCATAGCTTCAAAGAGGATAATACTTCTTATTTAGGGATTCCATGAAATTCTTAATGTGGGATCACCCCCAAATATATCAAACCCATATCTAGATTTTTTCTCACAACATGTGTCCAACAAATCTTTCATATGGGGCACTCACTCAAGGAGAATGAATATGATGTTTTTTGTATTGGAGAAATTGTGGAGATATAAAAAGACCTCTTGCAAACTCAACCACTTATCTAGGGAGGAAACATATATATGATCTTCAAATACAAGAATGTGAAAGTTAACTTGTACCTTAAAGGGTGCCGCTCCTCCAAAGTGAGTGCTTGCGATTGTTGATGCTTTCAGCATCGCTCAAACGATTTTGATGAAATAATCCATGGTTTTGATCAAGCTTTGCAAAAGGGGGAGTTTGGGCCACCATGGGTGGTCCTCCTCAAGCTGAACTAATTCGAGACCCAACTGTTTATGTTTCGACCTCCTCGGGGACATACATGGAGAAAAAAATATATCATTTTGATACCATTGATCCATATTTATGTGAGAACTAAATCAAAGAAAATATATAGAACCACATACAAAGATATATTGCAAGTAACACAATGATATAGTAAACACAAATAATATTAAATGATGGAAATATAACATGCTCTAAAATATACAGCTATAATGCTCGCAATATACTAATTCATGAAAAAATGGTTAATCAACACTTAATAATTGAAATACAAATTTTACATTACAATTAGTTTATTAACATAAATCAATATAAATCTATCTTAAACCCAACAAACATTTTAACTTTACAAAACATAGCACATATACCATATATTTCCCTACTCCACCCCCAACCTTATGTATCATAAGATAAATAGTTTTCTTCACAAAAAGATCAAATTTCAATAAAACATATCACATATCCTTTCTACTTTTAAGAAATAAGCGATTAACATAAACATCTAACCAATACAAATAACATACAACACCAATAGTTTTCTTCAAAAAACAATCAAATTTCAATAAAACATACCACATCATTTCTACTTTGAAAAAATAAATGATTAACATAAACATCTAACCCTAAACATTAACATCTAACCAATACAAATAATATACAACACCAATAGTTTTCATCACAAAAATGATCAAATTTCAGTAAAACATACCGCATATCCTTTCTACTTTGCAAAAATAAGATTAACATAAACATCTAACCGTAAACATTAACATCTAACCAATACAAATAACATACAACACCGATAGTTTTCTTCACAAAAAGATCAAATTTTAATAAAACATACCACATATCCTTTCTACTTTGAAAAATAAACTAACATCTAACCAATACAAATAACATACAACAAAAATAGTTTTCTTCACAAAAAGATCAAATTTCAATAAAACATACCACATATCCTTTCTACTTCGAAAAAATAAATGATTAACATAAACATCTAATCCTTAACATTAACATCTAACCAATACAAATAACATACAACACCAATAGTTTTCTTCACAAAAAGATCAAATTTCAATAAAACATACCACATATGCTTTCTACTTCGAAAAAATAAACTAATAACATAAACATCTAATCCTAAACATTAACATCTAACCAATACAAATAACCATACAACACCAATAATTTTCTTTAAAAAAAATCAAATTTCAATAACACATACCACATATCCTTTCTACTTTCAAAAAAATAATTAACATAAATATCTAACCAGAAACATAAACTTCCAACCAATACAAATAACATACAAAACCACTATTACTGTCCTTCAACGAATCTAATTGTTCACCATTTAATGGACAATTTAAATCTAATACTACTGGCACTGAAATGCTCGACGAAAAACCTAAATCTCATTTGGAAAACCTGCCCTAAATCTCATATGGAAAAGCTGCCCTGAAATGCTCTAAGGCAGAAACGATAAGTGCTTCCCAGTTTCGGTCGTGGCTCGACGACAGACAGGACAACTGTTATTCGATATCAACCACGGCGAAATGCAATTTTTGTGAAATATGTGACCGCAATGAGGCTGACTCGCCTCCTCTCCCAATTCAAAATCCTCCAGGCAGATTGGGCAGGTTGAAGTAATGCTATTGTTATCACTGATATGCTCGCCAGAAATAGTAATCGGTATGATTTCGCCAACTTCCTCTGCCAATAACGCACCGTACATTGTTAATCTATCTGAAAAACGTTGCCATCGTTCAGTAAGTTCTGTTATTCTCAGGTCTATCTCAAAACTAATTTCCACGGGGATTGGATGACGAATATCGCTCAATTCTGTAACAAATTCCTGCGTCCTGCCGTGTAGCAAAAGATATTGGTTTTCAGAATCAGGACCTGGCCACCGTTCCTCAAATTCCACAAAATCTCTTATAATGTCCTGTATCTTACGTAATACTCGTCGTCCTCCTTCCACGGCTTCTATTTGTGCGCCCTGTGATCTTTCAGTTAATAATCGTTGTCGTTCCCCAAGTTCTTCTAATCTCCGTTCTAAGTCGGCATTAATTTGATCCGGGATTTGACTCTGAAACATGCTCCATTCGTAGATAAGTTCAGTTCTCCTATGCTGTATTTCATAAGTTCTGGATAGCGTGAGTTCTGGTGCAGGATCAGGGCCCTCCCATCTTTTCTCAAGTTCTCCAAAATCTCTTATAATATCCTCAAGTTGAACTAATAATCGTTGACCTTCTGCTTCCATTTCTATATTGAAACAATGGCAGTAACCTCTATCACGAAAAAAAAAAACGATGGTAGCTCCCTCTACCGGCCACCAACTCAATCCGGAACGACTGCTAAAATAAAAACTGTGACACAAAAAAGGGAATGACTTTGTTAGACAGAACAGAAATTGAAATGCCTCTGCTTTTCTATGAGAAGAGAAGACTGCTCGCTCAAATTTATATCGCAATGAAAAGATCCAAGGTCAATCCATAATTCAATGTGTGTCGGCTATGATAAGGTGATGAGTACACTCCACTCCTTTAAATTTATATGACATAAAATAATTTAGATTAATTTTTAATAGAATTTCCATGTATTTTCAACCTTTTCATGCTTTATTATTATTTACGAAAAGTTTCTTGTATATCTAGTAGATTGCATGGTATTTTTTTTCTTTTTATTTATTTTTGTCCATGACGTATTCTCATATGGATGATGAGGCAAGGTCGTATTTATATTAAGATATATATTCTATTTTTTTTTTTATGGTGGTTGGCTTGGCTGAAGGTTTTTATAGGCTTACACATGTTCACTTATCATATATTTTTATTGGAAAAAATACCTACACTTTTTAACTTTGCATATGCATACAAATAAGGACATTGTCAATGAGAATGAGAAGAAGCACTCATGATGGATCAACAAAAAATAATAATAAATAAAAATATATTTTTAGGGTCACAATCTAATGAAACACTAATTTGGTGTGTGAGACCCCCTTGTTTGTTGGAGAAGTCCTCATCACATCCCTCTTCCCCCTCCACACATCAATTTGACTACTGAAATCCATAGAGGTATGAATACATTATCCCCCTCAAGCCTACGATAGTATAAGAAGAAACACATGTTCTTCAACATTAACCTTACTACATGAAGAGAATGTATTTTCATAATGTGTGATTGTTTGTGCACATTCCTTCACATCCACTTACACATCGGCAAACACAATGAGAGATGCCTAACATGATGGGTGATGAGGGTTATGTACTAATGTTGTGTTATGTGTGTGGAGGGATGAAGGACATATGCTTGTTTGAGTGTGCGAGCCCACATGAGGTTAAGGTAATTTGTAAATTTTTATGCTCATTCAATTGGAATAGTCCATCGTAATAATATGTGACAAGTTTTTGCAAATCCTTGTAATGGAGCCTTTGACATAAAACTAAAATTTAATATTACAAATGTACCACAAAAAAATGTTGAAATAGTCTTAGCCTCAAATGATAGAAGATAAATAAAATAATAGACAATCTACTTAATGAACCCAATATGTGAAAACCCAAGCAAAAGGTGAGGTGTATGCATTGCACTTTTCTTTTTAAAAGAATGTGACATTACTATTCAGTTTCCATGGGTATTATTGTTTATATGGTCGCTACAAGTTATTCTACATTTTATGGTACAGTCCAATATTACCCTCCTTCTTCTATTCAACTATGGAGCAATAATAATAAAAAATAGAATGAAACCCATTCCTTTTTAAGTGACATAATATTTAGAAACGTCATGATAGTGACATGAGGTTAGCGTTAGGGTTTTATATGTATCAACTACAAGTTGGGATTAAGGTTTTATTTCCTTTATATTTTTTTAAAAATTGCATACATTACTAGCTCCATATGTGTGAGTAATGGACTTTGACATCGCCTCTACTTTCTACACCATGGTTCAACATCATTGGTCAACTTATTGGAGACATGACTTCTTTATGCAAACATTTATTGGGGTGATCTTTCCATACATGAAAATATATCAATATCTAGAGTAGCATCAAGAGGTTGAGAATTTTGGTCAAAAACCTTTTACATCAAAAAAATATCTTTGATGCTTAAAACAATCTCCAAATGTTTCTAGAACCCAAATCACCAAAAGAAAATGTTAAAATACTGAGAGGGGGGTAAATGAGTATTTGCACACTCTTAAATTTTTAATCAAAAGCAAGTTGTTGATCACCAATCATAGCATAGCATCAATGTGTACGAAAATAACAAGATGCACACTACAAAATAACTCTTTAAGTGGAAACCCAAGTCCCGGGGGTAAAACCATGGAAGCATTTTAAAATAGTTTTCGAGAAAGAACTTGACGAAAGAAACAACCCCTTTATTAAAAATACATCAATTTTTCAGCTACAACTTGAAGGAGGCTAGGGCCTCCTGATTTAGAGGATACAACGTGAAGGAAGCTACACCTCCCTAGTTTTATATCTACAACCGAAAGGAGGGTAGAACCTCCTTTCCTTGCCCCATCCTGCCACCTAGATAAGAAAAAGATTGCCGAACATGTGAACCTCTCAAACCAAAATATGAAACTGTAGGTGATAACCTATGCACTTTAATCACTTCCAAAACATCCATGTATACCAACAAGTACTTTCACTATCATACACTGCTCATGTACATCATTCTAGACCTCATCATACAAAATTACTGAACATGTAATTATGTTCTGCTTTAATTGAACATAAGGCATGCATCATAATCATATGTATGCATCATTCTCATAGGGTATGCATCATCATCATCTCAGTGTGCACAGTGTATGTATTATCAACAACAAGTATACACCATAGTGCATAGGAGAGAATCATCACACTATGGTATTCATGTACATCATATTGTATATGAGTGCATCAACATCATAGAGTGTACACGCATTATCATCATAAAGTGTATCATATGATAGCGTAAAGGTATGCAAAATCATCATCATAGCCTCCATAATGACTTCAAATATATATACCAATATAGAGGCTCACATTCTAAGATCGAAGATGAACTCTATCCATGAGAGACATGTGTCATCACAAGCGAAACCCAAAAGCATGAACCACACATTTTGGAAGATCAAAATATGCTGAAAAATTATTAAAACCAAAATAAACTCTATATCATGTTAACAAATGGCCTTCGTAACAAGCTTTCCAACAAGCCAAGAATTTTGCAATTCTCATTTCGTATGAGAAAGTTATGCTGATTTTATTGAAGATTCTCACCACACAATTTCACACTTTTCTCTAAGGGTTCTGAATTACCAAAGAGAGACTTGATTGATGAACAAATGAAATGTTTAATATATATTTATATAGGTCGGCATGTAATTTAAAATTATAAATAATTAAATTCTATTTTGTTTGGTCGGCTAACGCAAAAAGGTAGGGTACACCAACTTCAAAAATTCATATCTCTTCAACCGTAACGACTTAAAATATTCTACCCATATCAACGAAAATGGATTGAGAAGGAATATCTCCCTATTATGAGTTTATTTGCAAATTCTTGGTCTAATACATTTACATTTTTCAATTTATACAGGAAATCAAGACTCCTCACATAAAGGTGGCAAAGACCATGTTACCTTATGCATGAGTTCAAAGGTCAAAGGATTTAATGGGCATCGCCGAAGGCATTAGAGATTCAATGGTATTCATATCCACATACCTAAAATCAACAAGGAGGAGGTATCCACCATATACTCATCATATCAAGTGTATCAAGGACCTGAATGCCACTAAGGTGTGGGGGTGCCTAGACTTCTACTAGAGTACCATGACCTCATTAAAAATACAAATGACCACATAATGGGTTGTTTGGACTCTTTGAAGTTAACCCACCAAGGAATCTTCATAGGGTACGAGGGCATACATTGTGGTACTTGGGAACCATAAAATAACTTAGGGTTACTCAAAAACTCTACAGAGTGTTTAGGGGTCTTGACATTGTCCAAAGGGCTACAAGGGATTTATAATTGGACTTGGACAAGGTCAAAAGGTCTCTGTTATAGCTGATTTTACCACAAATGAATGATCACATACTTATGGACTTCCCTATCCCTCTACAGACTCTTTAGACCCCATGGAATTATATTGTACTTCGATGTTTCGAGATCATCCCTAAAAAACACCTGTTTACTGTTGTATGCGACTTTTAAACCCATACTCGCATGTACATGCAACTTTTGAACTCAAACCTGTGTACATTGGGATGTGTGCATAAATCCAAACATTTTTGGACTTTTCCTCATATGATTCCGAAGATTTCAACTCTTGGCCTTCCATATTCCTTGAAAACGCTCAGATTCGACCCTCCATTACCCTTTTGGAGTTCTATATAAGGAATCCTTGGATACATTGAAGAGAAAAGAAACTATCGTCCATTGTTTCCTCAGTTTGCTTATACTTCAGTGTGCATCCCTTTGTCCCTTTCGAGCACTTTGTGTTCTTCCCAAGATTGTCTTTTCTTTTTGAGCTTTCTATCGAGAGATGGAGAATTGAGGTGGTGGAGGCCCAGGTGGAGGACTCGGTTTCTTTGATTCATAGACGTGTCGACATAGGTTGTCACTATTGTAATCTCTGATTTTATTAATAGAAATATATTTTCATGTCCAATTATGTGCACTTGAATATGAATATTGAATCCATGGATGTATTGAATTGCTTAAACATTGTTGAATATATATGCTAGAGTATGTCTATCACATTTTTATAGAGCATGCTTGTCCTTGTTTGTTGTTGTTGAGATAAAATTTCCAATGCAAGTGTGAAATAGAAATGCTCAACAGGGATCTACTTCAACCATCCAGAACAAGGTACAATTCGGTATCCCTTAGTGTTAGATCTTTGGTTTCTCTTGCATATTGAGAAACATTGATTTCTAGTCTCAAGATATCTATTGTGGTACCGCCAAGCCATAGGAAGTTTCTCCCTGTAACAAAATTGGTGACCATACTCGGGAGGTTCCTAGTTGTTTCTGTTTGGATTTTTTGGTATTCAATGTACTAGAATTGCTCTTGATTTTTTTGTTTCTGTGTCGGGTCTGGGGGCATGTTTTCCCAGTAGGGTCTTGAAGAAGTAAATTTGATATTGTCTTGTCTGTTTGACTTATTTTTCTTCCTATAGGTAGGTTTTGTATTCACAGTCACGTATACACATGAGTTTTCCTTGAATAGTCGTGTATGTATGCTATTTTACTGTGAACAGTTGTGTATACCTTGATTTTAAGCCTTAGTTGGAGGATTAAGTGTTGTTGGGTGATTTTTTATGATTGCTGAGTCTTCTTGGATGCTTCTAGTGTCTGTATACACCCTTTGTTTTTTACCAAAGAATTCTTTTAGTTTATTTTTTAAGCTTTGTTCTTGTCATTCATTTATTCATTTTTTGTTTTGGGATTAGTGTATTAGGTCTCTTTTACCTCGGTGCCTTGCTTGGGTGTTGTTTTTGAGTGGTTGTAAGGTCTGAAGATTTACAGGCTACGACGTGAGGGAAGCTACAAATCCCTGTTTTTCTATCTACAACCGAAATGAGGTTAGAACCTCCTTTCCTTGCCCCATCCTACCACCCAGATAAGAAAAAGATTGTCGAACATGTGAACCTCTCAAACCAAAATATGAAACTGTTGGTGATAACCTATGCACTTTGATCACTTCCAAATCATCCCTGTATACCAACAAGTACTTTCATTGTCATACACTACTGATGTACATCATTCTAGACTTCATCATACAAAATTACTTAACATGTAATTATGCTCTACTTTCATTGAACATAAGGCATGCATCATCATCATCTCAGTGTGCACAGTGTATGTATTATCAACAACAAGTATACATCATAGTGCATAGGAGAGAATCATCACAATATGGTATTCATGTACATCATATTGTATATGAGTGCATCAACATCATAGAGTGTACATGCATTATCATCATAAAGTGTATCATATGATAGCATAAAGGTATGCAAAATCATCGTCATAGCCTCCATAATGACTTCAAATATATATACCAATATAGAGGCTCACATTCTAAGATCAAAGATGAACTCTATCCATGACAGACATGTTTCATCACAAGCAAAACCCAAAAGCATGAACCACATATTTTGGAAGATCAAAATATGAAGAAAAAATAGAAAAACAAAAATAAACTATATATCATGTTAACAAATGGCCTTCGTAACAAGCTTTCCAACAAGCCAAGAATTTTGTAATTTTGATTGTGTATGATAAAGTTATGCTGATTTTATTGAAGATTCCCACCACACAGTTTCACTCTTTTCTCTAAGGGTTGTGGATTACCAAAGAGAGACTTGATTGATGAACAAATGAAATGTTTAATATATATTTATATAGGTCGGCATGTAATTTAAAATTATAAATAATTAAATTCTATTTTTTTTGGTCGGCTAATGTGAAAAGGTAGGGTACACCAACTTCAAAAATTCATATCTCTTCAACCGTAACGAATTAAATATTCTACCCATATCAACGGAAATGGATTGACAAGGACTATCTCCCTATGATGAGTTTATTTGCAAATTTTTGGTCTAATACATTTACATTTTTCAATTTATACAAGAAATCAAGACTCCTCACATAAAGGTGGAAATGACCATGTTACCTTATGCATCAGTTCAAAGGTCAAAGGATTTAATGTGCATCGCCAAAGGCATGAGGGATTCAATGGTATTCATATCCAAATACCTAACATCAACAAGGAGGAGGTATCCACTATATACTCATCATATCAAGTGTATCAAGGACATGAATGCTACTAAGGTGTGGGGGTGCCTATATTTCTGCTAGGGTACCATAACCTCATTAAAAATAGAAATGACCACATAATGGGTCATTTGGACTCTTTGAAGTTAACCCACCAAGGAATATTCATAGGGTACTAAGGCATATATTGTGGTACACGGGAAGCATTAAATAACTTAGTGTTACTTAAAAACTCTGCACAGTGTTTAGGGGTCTTGACATTGTCCAAAGGGTGACACGGACTTTATAATTGGGCTTGGACAAGGTCAAAAGGTCTCTGTTATAGCTGATTTTACCACAAATGATTGATCACATATTTATGGACTTCCCTGTCCCTCTGTAGACTCTTTAGACCCCATGGAATTATATTGTACTTTGAGGTTTCAAGATCATCCCTAAAAAACACCTGTTTATTGTTGTATGTGACTTTTAAACCCATACTCTCATGTTCATGCAAATTTTGAACTCAAACCAGTGCACATTGGGATGTGTGCATAAATCCAAATATTTTTGGATTTGTCCTCATATGATTCTGAAGATCTTGACTCTTGGTGTTGGGGCGCGCACCTTAACGGTCATTAATTTTGGTAACTTCACGGTTTTTGCGCGAAGCTGTAAGCGGAGTTGTGACACAAAATAGTCTTAGGGGTGTCGGGGTTGGGTCAAAGCCCCTCTTTTTCTAAAATGTCCCATGATTTGTGGGTACCTATGGTTTAAGTCCATGGTATTGTAATAGTTCACTTGTATAAATAAGGCACTTATGTAAAAGAGTCAAGTAAGGTTATAGTAGGTTCTATTATGATGCAAAGGATATAAGGCCTGTTTTTGGGTTTAAGGTTATGTCCCAGCTGTGTGCGTGGATGACCTCTGCAGCTGAGTGCGGAGAGGGTTTTTAAGGTTTAATAAGAAAGGTCAAGTCCCAGCTATGTGCATGGATGACCTCTGCAGCTGTGTGCGCAGAGGGTTTTTAGGGTTTAAGATGAAAGGTTAAGTCCTAGCTGTGTGCATGGATGACCTCTGCAGCTGTGTGCGCAGAGGGTTTTTGTAAGAAGGATTCTGCAGCTAAGTGCGCAGATTTTTGGTGGCTGAGAAGATCTGCAGCTGAGTGCGCAAATCAGAACTGTTTTGTAAAAAGTTTAATAAAAGTCGTTCTGTGGACGTAGCCCCTACACTGGGGGTGAACCACTTATATCTTGTGTTGTGGTGGTTCTTTTATATTGTTTCTGTTATGTTTTTATGCATTTGATAAGTAGATAATTGTTAAAGTAAAATAAACTGCTAAAGATTAAGTTCGCTGTGAATTCCTAGTTAAGGGTTAAGCAAGAAACTGTCTTGTATCTAAAGCTGCGAAGCTATTTAAGTAAACATCGAAGCTCTATGTTGCATAATTATAATTTCTTAAGGCTAAAGGTACAGTAATATCCCTCTTTTCTTGTAGAAACCTGATTCTATGGCACCCCATAGCTATTTCGGGTGAGACTGCAACCTGTTCACAGGTTGTTGCCGAAAGGGCCAACACTATGGGTCTATTTGTTGGTGCGAAGTTAAAAGTATAAAACCCGGGTCTGTTCTAAGCCCAACAAATTGGTTCTGTTGCCGGTTGAACTCAGATCTGATTTAAGAGGGATCTACGTCGTACCTGGAGGGATATGTTTTGGAGGCCCTCAGTAAAAGAAATCGATGATCGGATTGAAGATACTTATCTGAAATTTGCTGAACAAGAAAATAAGGATCCTCGTCGTAGCTCTAACGACTTCTTGCAAAGGTACGTTTTTACTGATGTTCATGAAAGTTTCTTTTGTAGTATCCACATAGAATTGCACCAGTGGTTATCCAAGTTGACAGAAAGAAAGACAAACTTCACGGAAGATGAGTTCCCTGCCTGGACCCCAGCAAGAATTAATATATTGAAAAGGGTGAACAACGTGATATCACGAGCTGTTGATTTTTGGACAACGCGAACCCTTGAAGCATTTGTGACGGAGTTCACCATCGACGCACATACTTCTTTTAGTGAAGTAGAAAGATAGTTTTTCAAAGGACCAAGGGGTAAGTACCTAAATTCCTTTAGTCTGAAAATTAAAATGCTTTTGGCTGAGAAAGGTATATTGTTGATTGAATCAAATTGCTAGATTTATTTGTACTAACCTATGTTTGGAAGAAAAAGAGACTTTGACGAGCAAAGTGGTTTTCTATGAAGCAGTAAAAGATACAAGAGAAATCTTGAATCCTCTACCCTAGTCCAGAATAATGGTTATTCCCCATTCAGTCTAGAAGAATTTGAATCTGAAGAAACGCCTTGTGTTGGAAACCCTCCTATAACTCCGTAGCGTAGATCTATTATCCTTGAGTCTGAAAGTAACCCTAGCCTGAGTAGTCCTGTCGCAGGTCATTCTACCCCAGTAAGTCCCCCCTATTACCAGTCCTCCCCCTCCCCCTCCTTCCCCCCCTCAATCCACTATGGCCCATATGAATGATGATATCAAACTCCCAGTCTTTAAAGGAACTGGATCAGAGGATCCAGAGCAGTTTTGGTTCTTATGCAAAGCTATTTGGACTACTAAGAATATTACGGATCAAGATATCAGAAGAGCGCAGCTGGTCACTTCTTTCAGAGATCGAGCTTTGACCTGGTTTATGAATTTTTCCAGCACTCAGAACCATGTCTTGGCTGATATTAAAACAACAATGATCAAAGAATTTAAGAATCCCAAATCGGAGTCACAGTGTATAACTGAATTGAAAGAAATTCAGCAGAAGTGAGGTGAATCAGTTTGGGACTTTGATCAGAGGTTCAAGGTTCTGTTGGATCAAGTGAGTTTCACTATTGGACCAGCGCAGCATAAAGAATGGATCATTGCAGCATTATTACATCATATCAGGACTCCACTTATGCAACAGAAGGTTGTTGATCAGCAAGAAGCTTTGGAAACTGCTATGAAACTTGAGACAACTCATGTTCAAGATAATTCTGGAATAGCCCAAATACAAGCACAATTAGCAGAAATGGATTTGGAGCTTCGTGACATGAAAAAAGGGAAGTCTATTCGAGAAGAGGTTTGGTGTACATGATGTAAGATAGAAGGTAACGACAAAGAACAGTGTCCTGCGTTAAGAAATTACCTGAATACTGGTGCACCAAACCCGTTTAACCTTAATGTTCTATACTATGAGATTTGTAGAACAATTGGTCAGCATCGACCTAAAGACTGCTATCTGTTGCAGAGATATGTTCAAGTACCTAAGAATCCCTATTGCAAGTTCTGTAAGTCAGTTGGACACAACGAAGATGAATGTCGTAGCTTTGACCTCATGAGAGACCGAACCTATGATGGTTATAGGGTACAAAATGATGCACAAGGCAATGATGGATATGGTCACCGTGGTCAAGGTAGTTTCAGAGGTCATGGTCGTGGTGGTATGCCAGGAAGAGGTCAAGGCCAGGTGGTTTTATATAACTGTAATCAGGCAGGACATGTAGCTAGAGACTGTCAGAACCCAACTACGATATGTCGATATTGCAGAGCAGTCGATCATGTGATCAAGCAATGCCCGCAGTTGATAGCCAAGATATAAGAAAGAAATGCCCCTCCCACTAAGAACATTCAGATGATTTCTGTAGAGAAGATACCTATCCCATCCATTAACGTTGTTACAAGGAGTGGAGCTACGACGCAAGTGCGGACTAAAGAAAAACAGCCTGACGAGGCTTGGGTCTGCAAGACCCTAGAAAAAATGGCAGCATTTGATGTTGAAAGGGAAAAAGGAACATTTATGGAAGCTAAAAAAGACTTTGCTGATCTGAGCACATTAGTAGCACCTGCGCAACAGCATCAACAGTAGTTACAATCTCAAGAAGCCTCGACGGATCAAGTAAGTACACTATCATCATTTTTACAGAGTTGTATGAAGCTATTACGGAATCAGAAAGCTTTAAATGACTTACAGAAAGTTATTGCATCATGCGAACCTCAGCAAAGCTCTGATAAAGGAAAAACTGTTAATAGAGTTAGAAGGACAAGAAGAGAGATGAGATTGCATGCTCAAATAGGAGATTATGACATGACTGATATCATTTTAGACCTAGGATCAGAAGTGAATGTCCTAACTAAGCAGACATGGGAACAAATGGGAAAACCTACCCTTGAATGGTCCCCTATACAGTTGAGATTAGCCAGCCAGCAGAAGATTGTTCCCTTGGGAAGATTCCCTAGTGTACTAGTAGACATTGATGGAGTCAGTACCTTAGCAAATTTTGAAGTTATTGAAATAATTGAAGATAGCAACCCCTATCTAGCATTACTAGGAATTGAATGGGAAATAGACAACTCTGCAATAATCAACCTTAAGAATAGACAAATGACTTTTGAAGGAAAAGGTTTGAGAGTCATCGTACCATTGGATCCTTCTCAAGGAGAAAGGTATACAGAGCCAATCAGAGATGGAGATCAGGATGTTTTGGATCATATTTACAACATTACAGCTAAAGAAGAAGACTATGTTAATCCTACTGCCAAAGGTATAATCGATTGGCAGTGTGACAGCTCTTGCATGACTAATTCAGATGAAGGACTAGAGAATTAGTAAAATAGACTTGATGAGCTACGTGGACATCGATGTGCAAGAATTACCAAGTCTCTCAGATGGCTTGGCTCACAGACAAGAGTCTTACCTACTTTTGATGGCTTGACAGATCCAGAAGATTTTATTGTACAATTCTCAGAGCAAGTATCAGACTCACAGAAAATGGAGACTCTAGGTTCAGTACTCAGAGCCACAGCTTCCAGATTGTGGAATGGTCATAAAAAGTATATTCATAGTTGGGGAGCTTGTCAAAAGTTCCTGTGCGTAAGATTCATCGATCAACCTTAGGAGATGTGAAGCATATTTAGTGGTAAGACTACCCCTCATGAACACTTGGAGTAGTGTTATGAAGCATGGAAGTATGTACCTTGTCAAGAATGGGTGCATAGGTTTGTACACACTCTGGAACCTGTAGAAAAGAACTAGTATGCGGAGGTTGAGCTTCGCCATGGTACTATAAGTTGGGATAGTCTTGTTGATAGTTTTGTACTTACATTTTCTATTAATGAGGTATTCCCTTCTTTGGATGCAGTTGTTAGCTTGATCCATACTATGGTGTTTGATGATAAAGAAATAGTAGAGCACCAACCTAATTGGAAAGAACAAGAAGCCAATGCAATAGAATGCTATAACCTCATAATTGACGAGGATGATGACCTGCGCAACATTAATATTCCTGAGTCAGAAGGACACTGTGAAGTACATGGACCAGCAGTAGAATCACCTGAAGTAACTCAGCCCTTGAAGACAAGGAAAGTCAAGATTGGATCAGAAGAAATGCCTAAGTATGCTACCATTGGAGATTACTGGGATGAAGAAATGGTGAACAAAGTGACTGAACTTCTCCAAGAGTATCAAGGCTTATTTCCGACGAAGTTCTTAGAGATGAAAGGTATCCTTGGTGATATAGGAGTAATAAAAATCCCTTTGAAAGCTGATGCGAAGCCTTTCAAGCAGCGCCCTTATGGGCTGAATCCTAAGTACAAATAAAAAGTCAGAATGAAGCTAGATAAGATACTTGCTGAAGGAATCATTGAGGCTGTCGAAGAAATTCTATCAGGGTGTCTAGATGTGTCGAAGGTATGTATTGTGTTGAACATCCCTATTGTGGCGAAGCTGAAGTTAGTAGTTGTGCCGAAGAATAAAGGTGTGTTGAAGCTTAAAATGCGACCGTTGGGAAAAATCATATTTGGCGGCGCCGGTACGTTAACTGCATTAACTGCCTACAATGATAAGATTTTCAGAAATCTAGCACCCTTTGGACAAGATCTACAACAGATCTGTCAGATTTGGTGTCTTCAATGCATAGTTATGGCTGATTTCAACAATGGATTCTATAAGAAGACACCCAAGCCTGCAAATTTTGCATTACGCATTTTCTTGATTTTTACAATTAAGTCCATGTCAGCTAATCGTGAAGTTCAGGAATTATTGAGGGAATTTGAACTGAGGGGTCTGCAGAACCTTATGCGCACCCCGCCTGCATCTCCACCTTGCGAAGAAACTCCCCCAGCATCGAATCAGCCAATGTAGACATGATCTACCAGGAAGAAGTTTAAGCCAGAAGTTCGTTCTAAATGGAACGAAGACATACATAAGAAACCAGGGAAAACATCAGAGGATCCTTAGATGAATCCTTCTGGTTCAGCAGAGATCCCACCTGAAGGTTTTGAAGACTTCGGCGAGGATGAGAACGTTGCATCGCAGCGTCCACCATACCTTCCACCTATTCGACCAGGAGTTCATCCACCTCGACGGACAGCAAAGTTCACATTACACACCCCGTCGCTGCCATAGGGTGTGACGTTGATCGACACAATGAAATGGAAAATCGACCGATTGAAGTACATAGACCACGATACAAATGATCGTGGGAAATTTCGCAGTTCGCACCTAGGACATACTTGCACTCTGTCCGTTATTCGGAGACTCGAGCGACGTTACTCGAAGTAAAACAGTGGGCTGCTAGCTTGGAAAAAGCCGGATTGTTGAAGATGTTGAATGTTCCCTACTTCGGTCGCAGCAAACAGGTGACCATGTTGTATAAGATTATGCACCTTATAACCTAAGGTCTGGGGTTACCAACATACTCAATTAGCTTGCAGAAAATTGACTCTAGAGTGCAGTAAATGAAATAGGAGGATGAGAAAGACTTACCCGATACGCGATGGTTGATCATAGCTTGTCATATTCCGCTATGCTTCTCCTCCAAAGTCTTCAGGGATTCTTTCTCCTTCACCTATCAAGGTTCAGTATTCCAAACACAAGATGATTCATATATACAAACAGGTTAGATAAATCATATACAAGATGTTGAAACATAAACATTTATCAAAGCACAATACATGAGATACATTCAAGACACATATGGAAAAAGGATTCTCTTTATTAACAATAATGAGGAAGTTCATATTACAACCGAACGCCTGAGACAAGGAATCCTTTGCAACCAAAGGATTCTGAGTTCCACTGCTCCATATATTTTTGTATAAACTCCACCAGCATAACTTTGCTCTCCAAGTGTATGTACCAAACACCCTCCCCAAGGCCTGTATTTATAGTTGAAGAAATAAGGCAGTTTCGAAGGTTGAGGAGGTTGAGACAGTTAAGAAGATTAAGGTAAATGGCTTAACTAATCTCAAGTAATCATGTGTTTTTATTTTAAATTTCAAAGGGACATATCCACGGGTATCAAGACCAACAAATCGCGTATGATCTGTGATTTTCTATAAGACCAACCCATGTATACATCCATACACGACATGCAACAATTGACACTCGTGTATGATCCACGAGTTGCATATATGAAGAGTCGCATATATGACTTGACATAGCAAAAGGGTAAAAAATAACCAGCTGGATGGATGATGAAGGTAGTTCATAATAATCCCATCTATAGTGTTTAGGGCAACCCTCAATCCATATATATCCTTTTGTGTGCCAACATGAGGGATCTTGGCACTTGGACGGAGAGGTGCCATTCATGTGTATAATAGATGCCCCCTAATGTGTGAGGTCAGAGCGAAACGATGGCCGAAATACATTATAATCTTTATCTTTGGAAAACTCAGAAATCCAATGGAGCAAAGAGAGTACCTGAAACAAATACATAGTAATGTCATATACAAAATTACATCTGAGGATGCTATGTTCAATTTACTGGAACACTAGATCCTTTACAATTTTTTATTACATCATATGGTATGGGTATAAAACCATGTATATTACAAAAATGGATCGAAACCACAATATACAATAATGATGAGTCTTCAAAGATATGGAAGCTGTGTATAGGAATAGAACATAATCTTGCGCAACTTAGTCCAAAGGTGAGGAACTAAGGTCTTCATAAAGGATCCCAAAGAACTAGTACAATCCAAGCCATGTGAATAAGGGTAAGCTGAAGTCGAACATGGAAAGGATTCAATAGTTTGTCAATCAATAGATGATAATCAACAACTGAAGCAAAGGAATTCACCACTGATGAAAGTGAATCTTGAGGTACAATTGTCAAAACTCGAGGTCTTCGTCATGAGGAAGTGCTGAAATGAAACCATGCTGTGATAAGGAAGGCAATAGATCCTCCAACGGATCACAAGAGTGACTAGGAACTGGGCAAAAGAAGGGAGACACAAATAGATAATAGATATAACAATGATGTAATCAGGCTATAGATCATACATTGGGTAGAGTCCTTGAACAATGAGCACAACAAAGAGATGAACCAAGGCAGCGTATAACTTATCGATAGAACAACCAAACTTATTTGTCATGTAGGAGACATGATCAGATTCCCCAGGTATAATGGACAAGAGGAGGAGTAAGAAACCCAAAGAAATAGCTGAACAAAAGTGGACATTGAAACATGGATATCAAAAAGCAAAGAGTGCTATCTTCAAGGATGACATGCTGCCATTATTGAAAACAACAGAAAACTTCTTCCTTACCTTCCCTGTTAATTTTTAACGAGTCCATGAAAGTTAACTCGGTTCCCTCTTCATTTTTTAACAAGCTTGAAGAGATGGGAAAATAATGCTTGATAGTGTCATTGATTCATGGATTTAATGAGCCCAAACTATTACATGCTCAGTAGGTGTTTTCACATTTAGAGAGTCTGAAAACGCCAAAGAAGACTCCAGGGGGTTCCTTTTTTGTCCAATTTAGTCTCATGAGGCTGAAAAAGTATAAAAAAACCATAGAAGAACTCTCTTAACTTCGGAACAAGAAAAGGGGAACATTTTTCGTACTTAGTCAGGAAGGTCCGAAAAAAGTTTAAATTACCACCCACCCAACGCTCCTTCCAAAACAGCATAAGATAGCTTTAGTTTTACGAGTGTGAAGGAAATCAAGATCACTCGGAAAGATCCATTTGGTTATGATAAATGGGGCTTACAACAATAAACTCATTGCTTTTTTCTTAAGTGTTTAACGAGCATGACAAAGACACAAAGTACACTCAGAATATTTTTCATGTTTGGGTCCAGAGCATGAAAAAGAGAAAACTAAGCTCAAACCGAGTGTTCCTTTTCCGTAAATTTAGTTCCTTAGGGCCAGAAAAGTGATAAACCTATACCTGAGAATACTCTTCTCAATTCAAAAGAAAATAGAGTGATACTTTCTTGTATTATTCCGCATGGTATGAGAAAAAGATAACCTACCACCAATGCGGATGCCCGTTCACATATTCTTAATGAGCTTGAACGGACGAGTTAACTTGGCAGTCAAGTCTATTTTGAAGGAGTTAGACCTGGGCCTAAAGAAACTCCATAAGGGCAGGGAGTCCTATAAAGGGATAGCTTGTAAAAATATATTCAAAAGAAGCTCTATTTGGTGTGAAAAATAGCTAAGAGGATCCCCTGATACCTGAAACAAGTGGCGTCATGAGTACCATAGAACAACATAGGCTATATAAGAATGATACTCATGAAAAAAGGGTCCTATCCACGAAAGAACAATGGTAGAAATAGGGAACTAATGGCTTAGAATACCATAGTCCGTGGCAAAAATTTGATTGCTAAGGTTAATGTGGATTGAATAAAAATGCCCAAAAATGTATTGGAAATGACAAAACCACCCTATTAGAGAAACAACACTTCGCAGTAGTGGAAAACCTGTTCCAAGGCACAAAGAAGTATGGTATTAGTTAATTGACATTTCAAACTATAGAAAAAGACCCACTTTATTAAATATAATTTCTATAAATAGTTGAAATTTAAAACAAATCTCGCCATTTGAACTTTTGAGCCATAAAAAGGAAGTTTTACCCTCTACCTTTGATCGATCATTGTGGACAATTGGACCGACGAAATTGAAAACCGCCAGCTGCAGGTAAGTCTACACCCTAAGCTCTTCAATTTGATCCAAGCAAATGTTAAGTTTAAGTGTGAATTCAATATTTTAAAAACATCCTAAACTGTAGCAGGGCGCATCTGCGGGTTGTTGATATGGAAACTCACGGATACGCGTTATATACACGGGTTGTCTAATTATATAGTCGCGGATGGTACGCGACTTGTCTAAATAGACAGTTGCGTATGCTACGTTGAGGACAAAAGGTTAAAGATAGTCAAAATTTTTGAAATTTTGATATGGAAATACTGAATCAAATGACTTGTATTTGCTAGGTAAAATATGGTTCTGGAATGGAGGGAAAGGGAGCACGAAATAATGGACCAAGTGGTGCTCCAAAGTGTGCCCACAATTTAGGCATTGAGGACCAGTAGGCTACTGAAATTCTTTTGTACATCACCCATGCGGGCCAATGTCCGCATACTTGAGTTCATGGTCAATTATTGGGATCATGATATGGGGATGTTCAACCTACAAGGTGAAACCTTAGGGTTTACCATGGAAGACATATATTCCATTACCGGGTTGTCACGACAAGGAGCACCGGTGAGCTTGGAGGGCACTGGCAGGGGTGGTGACCCCTTAAGTGTCCAAAACTATGTAGAGGTGTTCTGTAAACCAGGTACGCAAAGAAGAGGAACCAGCATTCCAATTGCAGATATCCAAGATTTTATTCTCTAGGTATTAGCTAGCACCATTGTGAGAATATCAGGATCATCATCATTAAATTTGGCCACAAGGAACCAAATGAGGCTGGCAGTTGACTGTTTTAAAGGTGCTCTCTATGATTGGTGCTCGGGAGTTGCCTCCATCATGAGGAGACAACTATCCGACTGCAAGAGAGGAAGACACAAGAATTTTGGCTATGCAAGCATATTAGTGGCATTCTTCTTCTTCGAGAGTACTAGAAATGAGCCCGGCGATACCTTTATCGATCAAATCTCCACGTCAGCCTAGGCTGAGCAGGTGGGGAGACATCTTCCTCCATCAAGGAGGAGGAGACTCAGTACACAGTGTCTATGATGATGACTTTTACACTTGGTGGGAACGACAGCTGCTAGCACTGGAATAGTTTCCATATGCCGGGATGGACTTCCGAGGTGACCCTGACCTTGTCCTCCCTCCAGGAGGAGCATGGGGAGGTCTAGGTAAGTAATTTTTAAATTTTTATCATTTTCAATTTTTTATGAATTTTCCAATGATAGATATATACATATGTACAAGTCTTAACCCTATTCATGTGTCAAAATGAAGATATTGGACCGGTTCACCCTGAAGGGCACCCTAGCATGTTTGTTTGTCCTGTCGTGGGCGAGGATCCAGGATTGATCAGATTACTAGAGGGGAAGCTGGCTAGGCTAACCCAGCGAGTACCTACTATGCAGATAGAGCATATCCCTACAGCCATGCAAGAGTTTTTTGTGGGGGTTCCACTGGTTTGGCTATGTCTTTTCAGACGAGTGGTTGGAGTAGTGCTCGTATATATAGAGGCGGTGGAGGCTGCCGAAGAAGAGGAGGCCAAGGAAGCCAGAGTGCGGAGGGACCATGGGGAA
>LPNX011093682.1:265496-321104 GCA_001517045.1 Pseudotsuga menziesii | reverse complement strand
ATTGATGTTTGTTGTCAGTTTATTTACAAATGTTTTTTATGTGTTTGTTGTATATTTTCATAAAATGTCTATGAGATGCCAATCCAAAATGTAATTAGCATATGCATCAGTCAATGAAATTTGGTTTCGTGGAATATTATTGAAAGTAATAACTTCAAAATGTCTTTCCAATAAATGAATTTGCATGAACTGATGTAATAAGATAGGATTTCATACTTGATAAGCTCGATTGAGCTGGGAAACCACCAACTAAGAATACAAACAGACCTCAAGATGGGTGATTCCACGTGACAAAGCATCCCATAGGAGCTCAATTACAGCCCTATACTTAGCAACATTATTAGAAGCGGGACCTAGACAAGTAGCTCCCGTGGCAACAAGCTGTCCTGAGGGAGAATAGATAACCCATGCTACCGAAGCTAGGTTACAAGTATGACGGGTGGCGCCATCATCAAACCCTATATACCATTCCAAAGACATATGCAACAACCGGTAGATAGTATAAAAAACAAAACTGACAACCTAATGTACATAAAAAAATACATACAATAGAAATACAAGAAAAAGTGCTAAGCCTAAGCATAGCACTTTTTCAGGTAGAGCCCATTTCTAGGCTCAGGAAGCTTATTCCTATCAAAATAAACTAACTCATATGTGCCCTTACTCAATACTTTCGATATGACATAGGGTCCTAACCACATAGCCTTGAATTTTCCTGCCCCTAGAGGTTCTTTATCTTGGTCCCAAAGCAAGACAAGTTCCCCCTTAGAGAAAACCCTAGGTTTGACTGATTTATCATATTGAGTTTTAACCCTATTTTTATGAGCCTGATTAGTAGTCAACGCATCTCTATGTTGTTCATCAAGGTGTTCTAAATGTACTAGACATTCTTCAAGCTTAGTTGTATCAGGTAACACATGAATGGCTATCTTTAAAGATGAGATTTCACATTCAATCGAAGTAACTGCCTCCACCCCGTGAACGAGTTGGAAAGGGGAGAAACCCGTAGCAGTCTTTACGTTGGTTCGGTAAGACGAAAGAATAGGATATAACATGATGTGCCAGTTAGATCGGGCTGCATCAATTGTACATTTAAGGATAGTTTTTAAAGTCTTGTTGACAGCCTCAACCTGACCATTTGCTTCCAGATAGTATGGAGAAGAATGTTCTTGTCTGAATCCAAGCATACTAGTCAGTTCCGTCATCATGTCATTTTGAAAATTACTGCCATGGTCAGTGACAATCACTTTGGGTATACCAAATCGTGCAATAATCTGATTGAATACAAAGAAAGCTGTTGTTTCCCCGTCGACTTTGAAAGTAGGCATTGCCTCTGCCCATTTCGTAAAATAGTCAACAGCGACAATGATGTGTTTATGCCCCCCAGCCAAGACTGGGTTTCATGTCACGTAATCAATCCCTCATTTCATGAAGGGGACGACCGAGACAACGGGAAATAACGAAGCAGGATGTGACCGCATTTTCCTAGTGTAAAGCTGACATGGATGACAGCGCTCCACTACTTCCACACAATCTTTAAAGATTGTGGGCCAGAAATAACTGGCACGCAATATCTTCTAGGCCGTTGCTAACCCAGATAAATGACCCCGACATGCTTCACTATGGGAATCATTTAGGACAATCTCTGCTTCCTCATGACTAAGGAAACGACGCAAAACGAAATCTACCCCCTTTCGATATAATGTATCTCCTATAATGAGGTAGTTCTTGGCATGAAGGCGTAATTTACGTCGTTCCTCCCATGAGGAAGCTGTAGGATACTTCAAAGTTTGGAGATATATAAGAATATCCCCGTCCCAAGGATCAGAGGTGGATATCAGGAAGATGTGCTCCTCTGGGAATGAGTCATCTTCAATAGCTACAATTTCTTCAGTAGGAAATTCTGCTATAAGCTCAGCAAAAACTAAGGATTTCTTAGAATTAGCGGACTGGAAATCCAAGTCAAACTCTTGGAGAATGACTATCCATTTATTAAATTCCCCCGCAACAATCCGTTGGGATAATACATATTGGAATGGATTTACATCCACCACTACTGTTGTGGTCCTCAGTAAACTCTAGTGACGCAACCTCTGCACAGCATAAATAGCTGCTAAGGCTAACTTTTCAACGTGCGAGTATCTAAGTTCAGGTATGGCCAAAGCACATCTAAGATAATAAATGACATGCTCCACAAGCTTATCATCCTCCTGGACTAGTACTACCCCAATGGTCGAATTCGACGCGGCCAGGTATAATATAAAATCCCTAGAATAGTCTGGCGGGCGTAACAAGGGTGCCAACAACAAGGCTTTTTGCAATTCCTTGAACACAAGTTGTGTGGTTTCATCCCATACAAATGGGGTGTCCTGTTTGAGCAGGCACATGAAACCCTTAGTGATCTTGGCATAATTAACAATAAAACGTCGAAGAAAGTTAGACTTTCCTTGCAGGCTTTGGAGTTGCTTGAGAGAACGAGGAGGAGGAAGATTTACAATGGCCTCGACTTTCAAAGGATCCACATGGATGCCTCTATTAGAGACAATGAACCCAAGCAATCTTCCGGACTCGATGCAGAATACACACTTGTGGGGATTCAAGCGGATTTTATAGTATCTGCATCTTTCAAATATCAACTGTAAATGATCTGGATGTTGGATCCTCTTACGAGAATATGCGGGTATATCATCAAGGTATGGTTTGACAATGCCTTTAATGTCATGAAAAGAAAAGTTCATAGCTTGTTGAAAGGTTGCCCCAGCATTTTTCAATCCAAAGGGCATTTTCTTATACGCGAATGTACCCCAAGGTCAAATGAAAGCAGTTTTATGTTGGTCTTCCGGTTTGATTTGGATTTGATTATAGCCGGAGAAACACCTCACTTCCCGCACAGGCATCTTAATCTGGTCTATAAATGGTGTGGGATAGTTGTCCTTAGGACAGGCTTTATTGAGATATCTAAAGTATGTACAAATGCGAATAGTCCCTTTCTTTTTATCAACAGGAACAGGGTTGGACACCCATTCAGTCAAAGCTATGGGATATATAAAACCATCTTTCAATAGATTTTTAACTTCTTCCTTCATAGCCACCGTTTTGTGCGAGTTCACGGGTCAATTTTTGTCAAACTAGCTTACCATCAGGATACGTTCGGATTTCATGTTCAACAATTGATGGATCTATGCCTGGCATCTCCTCATATGACCAGGAAAAAACATTGCGGAATTCTTTAAAAAGAGCAGTATAGATGGCAATCTCTTCAGGAGAGCAAGTTGCACCTATGTATATGTTTTCCACGACATCATGGTTTATAGAGATGTTGATAGGTATAGTGGTGGAAATGTTTGCCATATTCCCCTCAGCAAACATTCCTTCCCTAGGAAAGGGATTGATAGGTATATCAACAGCTTCTGACAGTCTCACTCAAAACTCTTGGTTTTCTATTCTGCTTAGTTCTGGAAGAAAATAGGATCGATGATGAAGATCCTCACAAATCTTATCACATCCACTCATGGCTTCTAGAATAGCTTCATCGGAAGGTAAAACTGTGTCTAAACAATCTATAGAATCTGAAGAGGTTTCCGCCCATACGAGCAAATAGACTTCTTCCATATCTTTCGATACTGTTAGAGGATCTAGAATAGGATCAACATTGACTTGAGTGATGGCTTGATAAGCTACCTCCACTGTCGATAAGGGCACTTCTGGTTCGTGTGGGGTTGGGAGAACCCAAGGATCAGTCTTATTGACAACCGTTGCTATAGAACTTCCCACACTAGTAGAAACAATGTAATTAACCAAGGCTGGAAGATCGAATGTGCCCATCAGTGATGTTTACATTCCAGCCCCCAAGCTATGTGCGGTAGGTTTGACCTAATCAACCAATGGCACAGAGGACTCATTAGACTCTAAACGACCTTTTTTGGGTAAAATCAAGTTCGGCAATAGTAACCAACTTGCCCTCATGTGGAAAAACCACTACATGAAGAACAACCGATGCAATAGCAGACATCGCATAAGTCCAACTCCTTCCCAAAAGAAAATTGTAGTCCAAAGGAGCATCAATTACTTCTACTTCAATAGACATTTCTTTTCCTACCAACTTAATTTCAAAAGCCGGCAAGATACCATGTGGACGGAAGGATCTTCCATCAAAAGCAGTAAGCAAAGTGTTTGATGGGACTAGCTCTAGGGATCCAAGAGCTTTCCAACAGGCCAAGGACATGACACATGTAGAAGCACCCTCATCAACAACTTCCCTTCCAATGTTCTTACCACCATGGATGACATCTATTGATAAGGCTACATGGTAAGGGAGGAAAATTTTAACATCAGCTAAATGAAATTTCACCGTGAGACTCGAAGAGTCTATCCTGCCTAAAGCTGCTAAGAGGGCATCTCGCTGAGCGGGACAACTCTCTAACACCTCTAAAGCTGACATTGCACATGGTGTTTGAGCTAAGTCTTCAACCACAAAGTAGTTAGAAGCAGCCCTAGAATTAGGGTTATGCAAGGTCTTCTTGAAGACACCTTTCGGTATCTTCAGGATATATTCAGCAGGCTTCTCTATTGTGAGAGGGTTCGAAGTTTCACCTACAACTTTTCCCTTCTCAAGATTCTCTTTCTCATAGTTTTTGTTCCTTGTCTACAACAAAGTCAAATATCGAACCATGTTGATATAGTTTGGGTCAGGGGCAGTTTGAGTGCCCCCTGCTATGTTAGAAGCTGAAGCAGAGTTCTGTCCTTGGGGAAAAGGATCCTTCAGGAATTAGGATAGCTAGTTGTTGAGCTTTGAGCAGCTTCTGGGCTTGATCCATAAGGGGACAAAGGTGAGTAAGGTGGTCCTCTTGGCACAACTTACAAGGAAACTTGACCTTCTTCTTTTCTTTTTTTCTCCCATCAACATTGTTCGCGGGATTTGGCTTGTTTTGATTTCCCTCTCCCTTCTTACCTTTCTTTTTCTTCCCGTCGGGTTGCTGATTTCCCTTTTGAGAGGTTTGTGTAAAAACATTTGCATTTTGGGGGGAGGGGGCAGCCTTTGCTGCCTCTGCCGTAGACTGCTTGACGGATAACTGATGAAGTTGCTTAGCCAAGGATTCTACGGTGGGAGAGTTAATGGACCCAACCACACCATCGGCATGGGGTCTAGGCTTAGGCTTCTCCGCATCATGCAAAGGCCTCGGTGCCTCAGGGATGATCTCATATAAGATCCCAGATTGTGAATAAATCAAATCCAGTTGCTGGGCCCTGAGAATGGCTTCTTCTTCATTCGTCACTCCTGAGGTGGATATGTCCTTAGATATGTATGGCAACAGACATTTAAGGAACCACTCTAAAAGGAACTCAGGAGGGATAGTGGATTTTATAAGGCTCTTTCACCTCCTCCACTCTTGGATGTGATCCGAGATGTGGGTAGCCTTGTTTTGCCTAAAAGTAGACAACAAGTCCATTCTGAAATCATATCAGACGGGAAGCTGAAAGTGGCTAAGAAATACACTAGCCAAGTCCTAGAAACTACTGAAAGCAGCAGAAGGAAATTTGATATACCATTTTTCCGCAGTACCTGTCAAGGTCCTCTGGAACAACCTCAAACTTATTGAATATTCATTTAGAGAATTTGAAGAACACCTTAAATGGAAAGTGGTGGCATGAGCCCCAAGATCTTCACCAACTTTTCCTTCAAACTTAGGGATGTTGGATGGCAATTTGGTGGGAATAGGTGGCCACAAGGTGTCATGCCTCACTAGGTCATTCATCAATTTTGACAAATTTGGCAAGTTTAAAGTAGCCAGGAATGGAAGTTTGGGTCGAACCAGGGTACTAAATGTGTCAGCTTGGGGATTAGAGGGACATGCCCCCGAATTCCCATGGGTAAAATTGGGGTTTCCCCCAGCCACCGGTTGCGAAGTGGGAAGATAGTTCTGAAACAGATTCCATCCGTAAGCCACAGGATTGTGTGTGGGAGGTGCAGTGTAAGAATTATGGGCCATCCCCATAGAAGCAGGGGTCTGAAATTTAGGAGCAGGTATCCCTCTGCTAAACAATGAAAAGGGAGAGCTCGTGTAAGGGACCAAAATGGGGGTTTGGAAGCTTTGCCCATAATAGGTGTTGCTCCCAAATTGCACTCCTATGTAGGAAGGTGATGGACCTACATATGGACTCGATGGGGGAATGTGCCCCCCATTCCAAGGAAATCCTTGGACAAATGCCGAGGATCCTACCGGATCGCTCTGGGTAGTATATGGAAAAGAAGAAGGAATAGTAGGTATACTGGGGATCCTAGTAACCATGTCACCAGAAGTACTAACTAGGTTTGAGTGAACCGGTGGTTGAACCACCCGGCTCACTGGAGTCAAAGGTGTAGAAGGTAAACTAGATCTAGGGCCACTTACCGGGGGAGGTAGTACCCCTTCAACCGGAAGGGTTGAGGTGAACACAAAAGGACTTTCTCCTGCAGAAGACATGACCCTACCCACAGGGACACCTAATATAGGTGAATCAAAAGGTCTAACCTAAATGATCACAGGATCGTTTAAATAAATCAAGGGCGTGTTAAAGTTCCTTGCAAACTCGTCAATCTACAATTCTTCTATCTCAACTGTTTCAAGATCAAAACAGTTTGCTATCAGTTCTGGTTCACCAAGAAATTCACTTATTCCTACTGGTTCAAATGAACCGTCTGTGTCTAATCTCCGCCTTTGGGGTAGAGGTGGAGGCTCCAATGTGGTGAGAGGAGGAAGGTTTCTCAACCTTCTTGACCTTCTAAAAGGTTGGTCCTCCAGAATTGAAAATTTGACAAATCACACCCTAAGGCCAACTAAACACAGGCAAAACCAAAGAGCACACACTATAAAAATCCTAAAGTCTCAAGCAATCAAACAAGGGTAAAAGATATACTTTCCCGAAGAAAGTTGATGAACGATTACTTGGCGTCCTTGAAGTGGTTCTTAGGCACAAGCGAAGGAATCACCCAAATGCCCTCCTACACTTACAACAAGGGTTACCTTCCAAGCCCATTCAAGGTGAACCAGAAATAGCCTTTCGGTTTACCTAGGTATGATCCCAAATGTCAAGAGAATAAAGGCTACCTTAGCTCTACCAACAGTCTGGGGGGACAGTCACAAGCCTGACTCGTACGCATGGGTAGGGTAGCCAAGCCTGAAACTCTATCTAGGATAGAATCCCTAGATGCATAAATGTATTTATCTATGCTTTGACAAGGATTCAGAGGGTTATCTCCTATGTCCAAGCCTCCACGCGGCCTCGTGCTTAACTCCCATTTGAGAGGAGCTTCCCAGATACAATTAGTAAAGTCAAGGGTTTACCTAAAGAAAGGTCCACTACGTCTTAGTTTTATAACTTGTGGGAAGTTTACACTTCCTAGCCCACAAGTCTAGCCTAAGCTAGTAGGTGAAAGGCCCCTAAAAACAAAAGATTACTAGTAAATTTTAATTGTGCGTTCATTTTAGAGGGTTGTTTCTTACTCAAAAGGAGATGGAAGTGATGTACTAATGATGTTTTGACTCAATAAGAAATAAACAAAAGTAAAGGTGTATTTTCAAAGCAAAAACCACTATTAAAAACAAACTTTTTTTTTGTATAAATATATATTGATGAAATGATGCAACGATAAAAGAAACTGAGCCTATGTTTTTGTAGTTTTTGAGATTAATATTTTTAAACTGAAATAAACACAACCTATGAAAAGCAAAATGCAAAAGCTTAACAATGTTTTCTTTTCACTTTTAAAAATGCTCAAAACTCTACCATGCACCTAAAATGCAATGTACTTGAGTAAACTTGAATCTAATAAACTGTATAAAAACAACAAAATGAAGCAAAGCAGGTTAAGAGAACTAAGAAACAACCAATCAAAGGAAGACTATGAACCCTAGCTTGGGTGCACGCAATGACAAAAATCACTGTAAACTTGTAAAGGCAAGTGACAACCAACTACTGTAAAAAAACAGACTAGAAAAACAAATCCCAAGACCCTGATCACTGATCTGGACAGAGACACTTCACCCTATAATCCCAAACAGGCCAAGCTACTTCAGCATGCAAACAGAAAATAAGCCAAGAAAATGAACCCAAGAGCTTTCGAAAAAGCGCAAAATGTGGTCAACAAAGGTATTCAGACAAGCAACACAACATTCATAAAGAAAATCAACTCATGAACAGGAATTATACAAAGGCAAGGACAAGCAAACCTTAACTTAAAAAATCCCTATTTCCAGGAATATACGCGACTGTATAAAAGGGAAACACATGTATGATATGCAACTGTCCAGTAAAGCAAACTGCATATGGAGACCTGTATACGAGACTATGCAGAAGAACAACCCGCAGATAGGTACAAAAGTTTTCTCAAAAAACAAGAAAATTCCACAAGACTTTCAAATACTGTGAGAAGTATGACCCAGGATAACAGACCATAGACAAACTTCGAAGAAAATACTGGTCAGGAGTGACAAAACACAACCTACAACAGTCTGGGCTCCCCAGCGGAATCTCTAGTTCTATTGTACAGGATTATGCACCTTATAACCTAAGGTCTGGGGTTACCAACATACTCAATTAACTTGCAGAAAATTGACTCTAGAGTGCAGTAAACGAAATAGGAGGATGAGAAAGACTTACCCGATACATGACGGTTGATCCTAGCTTGTCCTCTTCCACTCTGCTTCTCCTCCAAAGTCTTCAGGGATGGTTTCTCCTTCACCTGTCAAGGTTCAGTCTTCCAAACACAAGATGATTCATATATATAAATAGGTTAGATAAATCATATACAATATGCTGAAACATAAACATTTATCAAAGCACAATACATGAGATACATTCAAGACACATATGGAAGAAGATTCTCTTTATTAACAATAATGAGGAAGTTTAGATTACAACCCAACGCCTGAGACAAGGAATCCTCTGCAACCAAAGGATTCTGAGTTCCACTGCTCCAAATACTTCTGTATAAACTCCATCAGCATAACTTTTCTCTCCAAGTGTATGTACCAAACACCCTTCCCAAGGCCTGTATTTATAGTTGGATAAATAAGGCAGTTTCGAAGGTTGAGGAGATTGAGACAGTTAAGAAGATTAAGGTAAATGGCTTAACTAATCTCAAGTAATCGCGTGTTTTTATTTTAAACGTCAAAGGGACATATCCGCGGGTATCAAGACCAATAACTCGCGTATGATCCACGAGTCTCTATAAGAGCAACCTACGTATACATCCATATGCGACATGCAACAACCGACACTCGCATATGATCTGCGAGTTGCATATATGAAGAGTCGCGTATATGAATTGACATAGCAAAAGGGTAAAAAATAACCAGCTGGATGGATGATGATTGTAGTTCATAATAAGCCCATCTATATTGTTTAGGGAAACCCTCAATCCATAGATATCCTTTTGTGTGACAACATGAGGGATGTCAGCACTCAGACGGAAAGGTGCCATTCATGTGGATAACAAACCGTGCTGGTCAAACAGCGATTGGCATTGGTGCATGATGGGCACCTCTGGATCGGTAATCAGAAAATTGCCATTAATGGAGAACTCATTCACAAGATCACAGGCTTGCCGAAGGAATGGCCTGATCCTGGAATTGAATTTATTTCAAAACACGAGGATACGAAGCTGGCACAGAGCATGAAGGACCTCTTTGGCCTGACCAAAGTAAATCGAGGGTATCAGACCTCGACCATTCGGCATCAAAACATTCGCATCTCCGCAGAGCTTCTAGCATGCAAGCTAATGCGGAATTGTAGACCAAATGAAGTGCCTGCCCCAATTGTCAGTATTGCTGCTAACTATGCCAAAGGCTATAGTTACAAATGGCCAGAGTACATTGTGTGAGAATTCCTTGCGGATGTCCGTGATGTGCAGGAGAAAGGTAGACCCTTTCACTACTCCTGGTTGATAGTGATTATTGCACTGGTAGGATGGAAAGAACCTACCGAGGCGCAGTTTGTCGATGTGCCTCTGCATATGCCTGGCGCAGCAAGGTATGCATCTCTTTGGGTGTCACAAGTCAAAGAATCCCAGCAGATGATGAACTATGTGATCACCTTTTATGCCATGAACATATCCCATGAGATCCTACAAACACTGCGGCTCAGTAATGAGCTATTCTCTTAGTATGATGGAGTGGCCACATTCAGGGCCTACATGCATTCTATCTTCATCCAGGCCCATGCAGATAAAAAGCATAAATGGTTTAAGTTACCATATGTGGTAAACAAGGAAGACATCCTCGTAGTAGTCAAACAGTGTCCAGCTGAGTGGATGAAGGACGCAGGAAAAAGGCCCAGCATTCCAGTTCCTCCAATGACAGATGTGGGTGCAGGTACTAGTCAGCCGTAGCAGGGTGACCCACTCGAAGAAAGCGAAGAACAGAGTGAGTCACAGCAAAGTGAAGATGACCAGAGTGGAGATGGCAGAGATGATGAAGAAGAAGAAGAATCGATCAAGACAATATCCGACCCCAATCGCCTAGATAAACGCAAGTCACCAGAAGTAGAGGAAGTGACTAAACCTCAGCCTCGAAAGAAAGCGAAGGCGTCGAAGGGTAAGAATATTGTCGATGAGCCTGTCGTGATGATCGAAGAGCTTGATCAAGCTCTGAAAAAGTCTACAGAGGCATTAACCAGCAAATGGAAAGAGTTTGCAGCTACGCACCTTGATGCGCTCACTGGAGTAGCACAGAGAGTTGCAGAACTTAAGATGTTAGCGGAAAAATCAGCGACTAGCGCTGCAGCAAGCATTGTCCCAGTAAGCGCACAGCCAGATACAAGGGAATGGCTGACTAGAAACAATAGAGGGAAAGTACCAAGTGCAGCCCTCATAATAACTGACGTAGCATCTCACTCACAAATGAGCATGACAGTTGAGATAGACTACGCCAAGTTGTCTATGCCAGAGCTGCATCTTTATCGGTTAGCAATTATGAACGAGATCCAGGAATGAGATAGCTACTCACAAAGGTAGCTAGAGAACACCACAAAGCAGCGTGAAAGCCTCGCAGCATAGTTGGAAGAATCCGAGCAGAAGAAGAGAGAGGTAGAAAGAAAGCAGGTTACATTGGCGCGAGTATTGGATGAGGTGTGTCGAAGTCTCCCTGACTTCAACATGCAGGCTAAGGAAGAGCCAGAGCAAAGAATTGCCAAACTGAAAGAATATGCACAGTAGTCTCACAGTGAAATAGAGAATCTCAAATAAGAACATGAGGCTCAGATTGCAGAGCTTCAACTTTTCATCGTCCCGGAGATCCCACCAGAGGTCAGGGAATAGCGCCGCAGAGATATCCAGGCCTCAGCTGGCAAAGATCTCAGATCTTGTGAGCAGTACAGCAAAAATACGAGATGAAAGCGTCAACTCCTGGGAAAAACTGCAGGAAAATCTAGAAGTAAAAAAGCTACAAGAAACCATCAAGTAACGATAGACAAAGCTGGATGCAGTGAAAGCGGAAATTAAGAATATGCCTCCTATGCAGAAGTTGCTCAAGGTAAAGCAAATTAATGAACTCCAGCAGGAAATTGAGTCATGCAGAATGAAAGCAACACTATTGGAAAATTCTATGCAACCCCTTATCAATGAGGCCTTGGATTTGAGCATTGCTGCAAATAGCCAGCTCAAAGTTCTGAAGGAGTATGGTGCAGTTTCACAGGAAAATTCCAGCGAAGCATCAGCAGCAACATTCCAGGAGTTAGTGGAGAAGGAGCAAGCAGCTGATGATATCATGTGTGGCCTCAACAAGCAATTCACTATCTCCACCAACAAGATTATCCCACTAGACAAGCAGCAGAGTGTCCCAGGACAGGACACTGGTGAGTCTTAGGGGCCAGTTGGGGCGCGCACCTTAACGGTCATTAATTTTGGTAACTCCTTGGTTTTTGCATGAAGCTGTAAGCAGAGTTGCGACACAAAATAGTATTAGGGGTGTTGGGGTTGGATCAAAGCCCCTCTTTTTGTAAAATGTCCCATGATTTGCGGGTACCCATGGTTTAATTCCATGGTAGTGTAATAGTGCACTTGTATAAATAAGGCACTTATGTAAAAGAGTCAAGTAAGGTTATAGTAGGTTCTATTATGATGCGAAGGATCTAAGGCCTGTTTTTGGGTTTAAGGTTAAGTCCCAACTATGTGCATGGATGACCTCTGCAGCTGAGTGCGCAAAGCATTTTTAGGGTTTAAGAAGAAAGGTTAAGTCCTAGTTGTGTGCATGGACGACCTATGTAGCTGTGTGCGCAGAGGGTTTTTAGGGTTTAAGAAGAAAGGTTAAGTCACAGCTGTGTGTGTGGACGACCTCTGTAGCTGTGTGTGCAGAGGGTTTTTGTAAGAAGGATTCTGCAGCTAAGTGCGCATCTTTTTGGTGGCTGAGAAGATCTGTAACTGAGTGCGCAGATCAGAACTGTTTTGTAAAAAGTTGAATAAAAGCAGTTCTGTGGACGTAGCCCCTACATTGGGGGTGAACCATGTATATCTTATGTTGTGATGGTTCTTTTATATTGTTTCTGTTATGTTTGTATGCATTTGATAAGTAGATAATTGTTAAAGTAAAATAAACTGCTAAAGATTAACTTCGCTGTGAATTCCCAGTTAAGGGTTAAGCAAGAAACTATCTTGTATCTAAAACTACGAAGCTATTTAAGTAGACGTCGAATATCTGTGTTGCATAATTATAAATTGTTAAGACTAAAGGTACAGTAATATCCCTCTTTGCCTGCAGAAACCTGATTCTGCGGCACCCCATAGATATTTCGGGTGAGACTGCAACCTGTTCGTAGGTTTTTTCCGAAAGGGCCAACACTGTGGGACTATTTTTTGGTGCGAAGTTAAAAGTATAAAACCCAGGTCTTCCCTAAGCCCAACACTTGGCCTTCCATATTCCTTGAAAATGCTTGGATTTGACCCTCCATTACCCTTTTGGAGTGATATATAAGAGGAGAAATTGAAGAGCAAAGAAACTATAGTCCATTCTTTCCTCAGTTTGCTTATACTTGAGTCTGCATCCCTTTGTCCCTTTGGAGCATTTTGTGTTCTTCCCAAGCTTGCCTTTTCTTTTTGAGCTTTCTATCGAGAGATGGAGGATTGAGGTGGTGGAGGCCCAGGTGGAGGACTCTGTTTCTCTGATTCATAGACGTGCCGACATAGGTTGTCACTATTATAATCTCTGTATTTATTAATAGAAATATATTTTCATGTCCAATTATGTGCACTTGAATATGAATATTGAATCCATGGATGTATTGAATTGCTTAAACATTTTTGAATATATATGCTAGGGTATGTCTAACACATTATTATAGAGCATTCTTGTCCTTGTTTGCTGTTGTTGAGAGAAAATTTCCAATGCAAGTGTGAAATAGAAAATCTCAATGGGGATCTACTTCAACCATCCGAAACAAGGTACGATTCGGTATCCCTTAGAGTTAGATGTTTGGTTTCTCTTGCATATTGGGAAACATTGATTTCTAGTGTCAAGTTGTCTATTGTGGTACCCCCAAGCCATAGGAAGTTTCTCTCCATAACAAAATTGGATACCATACTGGGGAGGTTCCTAGTTGTTTCTCTTTGGGTTTTTTGGTATTCAATGTACTTGAATCGCTCTTGATTTTTTTGTTTCTTTGTTGGGTCTGGGGGCCTATTTCCCCAGTAGGGTCCTGAAGAAGTAAATTTGATATTGGCTTGTCTATTTGACCTATTTTTCTTCCTATACATGGGTTTTGTATTCACAATCACGTATACACGTGAGTTTTCCCTGAACAGTCGCGTGTGTACGATGTTTTGCTTTGAGCAGTCGAGTATACCTTGATTTTAAGCCTTACCTAGAGGATTAAGTGTTGTTGGGTGAGTTTCGATGATTGTTGATTCTTCTTGGATGCTTCTGGTGTCTATATACACCCTCTGTTTCTGACCAAAGACTTATTTTAGTTTATTTTTTAAGCTTTGTTCTTGTCATTCATTTATTCATTTTTTGTTCTCGGATTAATGCATTAGGTGTCTTTTACCTTGGTGCCTTTCTTGGGTGTTGTTTGTGAGTTGTTGCAGGGTCTGAGGATTGTAGAGTCATTTATTTCTTTCATATCACATTTATTTTAATAATTTTTTTTTATTTTTTTTTGCATACTTATGCATCTATTGTATTTTGCATTACGATACTTACATTAGGTTTGATTCTTGAATTATAGTCATATTTTCGTCTAGGAATGACTGCAGTAACATTTGAAGGAAAAATTGTGCATCTCATGTATTGGCATAACCTATTTTTCATTCTACTCAATTTCACTTGGCAGTTCTTGTTAGGTGTGCATATTTACTTCACTGCTAATTCATAAGTTCATTAGTTGCATGACCATTTCCCTTTAACTAATCACAACCAATGTTACAGAGAGAAATTCCTATGGCTTGGGGTACCACAACAGACAGCTTGACTCTAGAAATCAATCATTTCCAATATGCAATAGAAATTAAATATCTAACACTAAAGGATCAAACCTCGTACCTTATTCCAGACGGTTGAAGTAGATCCCCGTTGAGCTTTCCAACTTTAGCTTGAATTGATCATTTAGTTCCTCACCAACAAGTAAATAATACAGGCATACTATATATATTGGTGTTAGATCTATTCTAGGATATATAATCAACAATGCTTAAGCTCTTGAAATCACCCGTGGATGAAATATTCATTCAAAAATACATTATTGGATAGGAAAATATATTTCCATTAATATAAAATCAGAGATTACAATGGATACAACCTCTGTCGGCACGTCTGCGAATCGGAGAAACTAAATACCCCACTTGGGCCTCCACCACCTCAATCCTCCATCTCTTGATAGCAAGCTCACAAACACAAGGAAAGCTTGGGAAGAACACAATAGTGCTTCAAGGGACAAAGGGATTCAGAGTCAAGCACAAGTTCCGACAACAATGGACTATAGTTTCTTTGCTCTCAATTATCTCATATGCCTTCAATGTACCAAAGAGTTCCTTATATAGCTTTTCAAAGGGGTAATGAAAGGTCGAATTCGAGCGATCTCAAGGCATAGGGAAGGCCAAGAGTCAAGTGAGTCAGATCCATGTCAAGGAAAACTCCAAAAGGATTTAGATTATGCACACATCCCGATGTATGCAGTTTTAGGGGTCAAAACCGTGTATATATGCGATTAGGGGTTTAAAAGTCACGTATATGAAATTACACATGTTTATAGGGATGGTCAAGGAAACATCAAAGGACAAAAAATGGTCCAAGGGGTCTAAGGAGTCTGTAGAGGGACAGGGGAAGGCCATACAAGTGTGATTCACCTGGAGTGGTAAAATCAGCTATAACAGATGCCCCCTAATGTGTGAGGTCAGAGGGGTCATACGATGGACGAAATACATTATAAGTCCATCCCAGAAGTGAAGTGATGAAGGATCCCAAATGGAAGACCAGCCACCCAATCAGCACAGTACAATGATACAACTCTGCACATAACTGCAAATACATATAGTAGTCTTGGATACATAAGATTACAATGGCCATGAATAGGCATGATACAAAATATCACATAAGTGGTCATCGCCATGTACAATATACATAGATCAAAATCTCCATGATGAAGATATACAAAGGATCATGATCTCCATAATGGTTGAAGATATACAATGGATCAAAATCTCCATAATAGCTGGGAATGTCTGACATATACTGGAATCAAGTCATGAGAGCTGAAATCTCATGAACACTGGCATGATCAACGAGGTAGCATATAAGAGATGCCACCAATATGGAAAGTCTTCTACACAAACTGCTATGAGTACATGTCCTACTATGTGAATAGAGGTGTCAAGGTCGAACATAGTAGTCCATCGTCTGATTACCGGTCATTGATGTATACCATTAACAGACGCAAGATCACCCACCGATAATGAAAATGGGAATCAAGGTACTAGAGTGCAAACTAACAAGTGCAAACAAATGTGTTGAGGTTGAACACTTGAGAGGATCCATTGATCAGGGGACATTGATGTATTCCCAAAAAATTGTCGATGGCAAGAGAACCTGTCACTGATGACTACAAGTCACAAGGCACTCAAAAATGACTCTAGATTCCAATCCCATAATAAATGATATGAAGTCGATGGGATGAAATCTGCTGGAAGGAGGGCATTAAGGCATCCCCCATCATCCAACACGAGGTACTCAGCAAAGTTGTATAATGTGGAAGGACTTGATCATAAGGTGCAAGAACTAGTAACTATACTGGGAATGGCCGACATGCAAAGTCAAGATAAATGAGGAATGGCCGACTCAGGTTTCAACTTCCTTCGAACAAGAACATAACGGCAAATGGTGACTGAATAAAGGTAGCATAGACTCGATACATAAAACTGGGACATATCTGTGACACAGGAGGCATCGACAGAGGCTCCATGGGGAATGGAAGCTTAACCAGTCAGTGGAGATAAACTTAGATAAAATTAGTACAGCTCCTAAAGTCAAACTATAAACCCAACCAATGGATGTGATATACAGTGCTCTATTCGAAGGTGACATGACTTGACAGCTACCAAAGATAACATCTTTCCTTGTCCATCTTTTTGGTTTTTTAATTTTTTTTGGACTTTTTCAAATATTTAAAAAGCTTGAAAAAGAATAAAATGACATTATAGTTACAGACTAGGAGGAGAAGAGTGTCATAGGGGCAAACAAACTAGTTCCAAGTAGTGGAACATACCTATGCTCAATGCAAGGATACATGTGTAGGATAGTGACACTCACGGGAAAATCCCCTCCCGACAAAAATAGGAAATCAAGATGCAAAGGATATATGAAATGGCTCTGCATGGCTAGACATGAGACAAGCTTGGGCTATATGGCTGAAACTCAATGTCAGGGAAGCCGACGTAAAGCTCAATAAGGCAGGAAAAGATCAAGATAATGCAATTACAACTTGACATAAGGGAATCCTTATGGAAATAGGCTAGCAAAAGATCAAGAGGAGTATGAGGCTGTTGCAAAATGTCATGGCAATACTATACAACACACTCCCACACCCTAAGGGAAAAAATGTTAGCATGGGCACCAAATGCAAATAAGGCGCTAACTAGGGTACCCATGTAAGGTCAAGCTCTACCACTCATATCATGCAACTTATAAAATAGCAAGGTTTCGTGACATAATAGAGTGGGTTCGTACCTAAGGCGATAATGAAACAGTCATAAGGTTATGCAAAATGAAAACGTTGATGAAACCTAACCTATATGCCAGTTTAGACATGATACCTGAAATCGGCATGAACGGGTCAATCCAATGGCTGAAACAACACTAAAAAAGGTCTCCTACATCATAAATTAGATAAAAAATGGTCCAAACTATAGGAAAGGGGGTAAAAATTTTCAAAAAATTGAAAAATTTCTATAAATAGTAAAAAATTCAAAACATTATAAAACATTTGAATTTTTTACCCAATTGAGCTTAGATTTTCAACAACAAATTCCAGGAGATCCAGCCGGTAGAATCCACTAGCGTTTCTTCCAGGTACTTACCCATGCTCTTCTCTTCCATTTTGATGCAATTTTTATCAAATTCCATGGTTATTTGTGATTTCTATGCCAATCCAAAATAGGCGCTACGGCCCACGCTGAAATTGAGGGTTTTTCCGCATATAGGGCTGGATATACATGGAAAATTCCCTCACAATCACATACATATGTGGCTATTTGGAAAACAGTCATGTATGCGGCTGCGCATGAAGTTTTTTAAGTATTATAATGGGCAAACTTGCAATTTTTGTGCAGGATGTTCCTAGAATGGAGAGAACGTGAACATGGTGATGCAGAGGAGGCAGTAAGGGCTGATTTAATGGCTCAACAAGCACTACGTGCATGTGGGCTCTACGAATTTTGGTGTCTCGGTGGCTTAAGCGCCAAACCAGGACTATTGCAGATGCTGGTGGATTACTGGAATCCAGACTCAGAGTCATTCTAGATAGATGGGATGTCACTCACCATAGAGGTGGAGGACATATACTTTATTACTGGACTTTCCCGACAAGGGGAAGTAGTGAACCTACATTCTTGCGGGCCCGGAGGTGGCCTAACTATAGATGAGTACATTGTGGTGTACTGCTATCTGGACACGGAGAAGGCCGTGGAGTCAGATCCCAACCAACTCTATACATGCTGGGCCTAAAGGCCGTCCTACTGATAATGGGCAGGATAGCAAGCTTGGATTCACTCTACCAGGCCTCGCGGCCTCTGATGTTCTATGTAGTGGAGTGCATGAGGCCCACGGTATATGACTGAAGCACTACACTACTGAGCAGCATGAAACATCAGCTCAGTGAGTGTAAGATGGGCAGAGTGTGAAACTTCAATTTCAGCAGCATACTGAGAACATTTTACTTTGAGCGTGTTCCAAGATTGAGCCCCAGAGTTGATGTTCCTCTACATGGGGTTCGAGATCTAGCCCAACGGCGTTGGGCGGATGCGATGCATAGACTGGGGGGAGGTAGGATGTCCAACCCCTATCCAGCTGAGTTCTTTCCATGGTGGTGACGACAAATAGTGCCATCGATGACTATCCCTATGCGGGGATAGATTTTCAGGGGACTTGGACATGGCGCTACCACCAGGATCAGCATACGGTTACATAGGTAACGAATCTTGACCCTCTCTTAAAATTTTTGAGTTATTTAATTTTTTTGTGTTTTCTAATTATATGGAATCAAAAGACATGTTTTTGGGTGACAATACATAGTGAAATCTACCATATGCATGCAGATGTGTGACCATGGTGGCCTGAAGGCTTCCCTCGTCACAGACGGAAGGGAAGAGGATATGATATCATAGGTGTGGATGCGGAGCAAATGCTCCAGAGCATTCATACCAACTTTGTTAGGCTGACACACAGAGTTCCCATCGGGCAAGTCGAGGACTTTCCTAAGGCTATGCAGCGCTAGGTGGTGGGTGTACCATGAGCATGGGTACGATTATTTCAACGGTAAGATAGAGCCGTAGTGACCTTCCATGATCACAACCCCCCTCCTCCGCCACAAGCTTAGAGACCTGGGAGTGATACATTTTGTATTACCATGTACTATATTTTGGTGGCTCGAGAGCCCCATTTTTGTATTATGACACATTTTGGATGTATATAAATTTTTTATGATGATCGGTTTATCTATTTACATGTGTAAAATTTGTCTTTGTGATGAATTTATTGTGTATGAAAAAAATGCCAATCTAACACGTAGTTAGCATATGAGCCAGCAAATTAATTATTAATTCTTCAAATATGTATGTATGTTATATTGTCAAATTTATGTTCTAATAACCTCACACGTAAGAATCTTCTTAATAATGTCGGATCTCTAACATGGTACAAACCATTAATTTGTGACACTATTAACTCTGAATCAAGACATACCTCAAGAGAGAGAATGCCATGTAAAATGGCATCCCGTAGAAGCTCAATAACGGCACTATATTCAGCAACATTGTTTGAATATCATCATAAGCATACACCTCCTGAAGACAATACCTGACCCATAGGAGTATAAATCACCCAAGAAGCACAGGTTGAGTGTTGAGTGTGATGGTTCACACCATCTAGAAATCCTACGAAGGTGGAAGATTCCATTGACATCTGCCAAAAGAAACAGAAACTAATCACAAACCCAATCACTATAAGAAAAAGACCTACCTATGCAAAGTTGTACAATAATATACAATAACCAGCCTTGGCTGAAAATCATGCATAGTACTTTTTGAGATAGAGCCCATTTCTAGGCTCCGCCAAGGTCGTTCCTTCGTAATCCACTAACTCATAAGCGCCCTTCTCTAATACTTGTTTAACGACGTAAGGACCATGCCACATGGGGTTAAACTTTCCTGCCCCCAAGGGTTATTTCGGTTGATCCCACAAAAGGACCAAGTCTCCCTCACTAAACCTCCTTGGACAGACAGACTTATCATACTGGAACTTTATGCAATGTTTATTTACTTCTAGAGCCACCAAGGCATCTCGACGCTGCTCATCAAGTTGCTCAAGGTGGAGCAAACACTCCTCCAAAGGTGAAGTGTCCGGTAAGAGTTCTACGGCTAGATTCAAAGAAGGAATCTCGCATTCATCTGGAAATACTGACTCCACTCCATGTACAAGTCGATATGGAGAAAAACCCATGGCAGTCTTAACAATGGTTCTATATGCCCACAAAGCAGGATATAACATAATGTGTTGATTATTCTTTCTTTGTGTGATGGTTCGTTGGAGAATGTATTTGAGTGATTTATTCACTACTTCTACCTGTCCATTCGCTTGAGGGTAGTAAGAGGAGGAATGCTCTTGTTTGTACCCTAACTTTGATGCCAACTCTTCCATCATACGATTCTGAAAGTGCGATCCATGGTCAGTGACAAGCTCTTTCAGAATCCTGAACCGAGTAATAATCTGGTTGAATACGAAGTGCACGACTATCTCACCATCAGATTTAACTGTAGGCATAGCCTCAGCCCATTTCGTGAAGTAATCAACAACCACTATGATATGATGATGCCCCACAGCTGAGGCTGGGTTGCAATCCATAAAATCAAGCCCCCACTTAGTGAAGGGACCAACGGTGATGATGGGATGTAACGGGGAAGGTTTTGAGCACATATTACATGCAAACACTTGACAAGGGTGGCACCTCTTAACCGCATCTACACAATCTAAAAGATCGACGGCCAGAAATAACCTGCTCTTAAGCTTTTTTGGGCTGTAGAAATCCCAGATAAATGACCACCACATGCCCTTCCATGGAAATCATTCAGTAGTACCTCAGCCTCATCATGGGTTAAACAACGTCGTAAAATGGAATCTACCCCATGGCGATACAAAGTGTTATCCACTATGAGGTAATTCTTATACACGTGACGTAATCGTCATCGTTCATCTCGTGAGAGGTGAGTAGGGACCTTCAATGTTTGTAAATATATAATGATATCCCCATACCATGGATCTAAAGTTGATATTAAGAAGATGTGTTCATCAATAAACGTATCTTCACAAACCAACTCCTTGTCCTCACTTGGGAAATCCAATATAAGCTCTACAAAAATTAACGATCTCTTCAATTTTGCTGAAACAAACTCGAGATCGAATTCTTGTAGGATGACAATTCATTTATTATGTTTTCCCCCGATCATCTTTTGAGTGAGGACGAATTGAAACGAATTGACATGGGCTACAACCAAGGTTTGGTGAAGGAGAATATAATGTCTCAACCGTTGAACCGCATGTACGGTAGCTAAAGAAAGCTTCTCAACATGAGAATAACAAATCTCTGCGTCAATAAGATTCTGGCTTAGATAGTATATGACATGCTCTTGGAGCTCCTCATCCTCTTGAACCAAAACCATACCAATCGTCTCCATGGACGCGACCACATAAAGTAGAAAATCACGGCTATAGTCTCGGGGAATAATCATTGGGGATGATGCTAGGGATCGCTTGAGCACATCAAAGGAGTCCTGGACTCGCTCATCCCAACAAAAGGTGGTGTCCTGCTTCAAAATATGCATGAAGCCTCTAGTCAAATTGGCAAAATTGACAACGAATCTCTGTAAGAATTTTGCCATGCCTTGCAAACATTGAATATGATGAATATTTTTTGGGGGAGACAACTAAAGTATTGCCTCAACCTTCAAAGGGTCGACTCTTATACCCTCTTTAGAAACGATAAATCCTAACAATCAACCTGACTTCACATAAAACATGCACTTGTGAGGATTTAACCTGACCAAATAATGGCGGCACCTTTTGAATACCAATCTCAAATGATAGGAATGACACATTCTCATATAAGAATGAGCAATAAGGTCATCCAAAAACACTTCGATAATCGATTTGAGATTGTGAAATATCAAGGTCGTGGCCCGCTGAAAAGTAGCTCCGCCTTGCTTAAGGGAAAAAGGCATTTTCTGATATGCAAAAGTTCCCCAAGGACAAATAAATGCGGTCTTATGTTGGTCCTTAGGTTTAATTTGTATCTGATTATATCTGGAAAAGCCGTCCATGAAGGAAAAAACCTCGCTACCCGCACACTCATCAAAAATATGATCAATAAATGGTGTGGGAAAATTGTCCTTAGGACACGCCTGATTCAAATCACGGAAATCACTAGATATGTGGATCACTCCCTGCTTCTTATCGACTGGAATGGGGTTCGAAACCCACTCCATCAAGGGAATGGGATAGATAAAACTGGCTTTCAATAGTTTCTCTATCTCTGCCTTAATCACGGGTGCTTTCCTAGGATTCACCGCACGCAAACGTTGTCGAACAAGTTTAGCTTTGGGATAAGTCTGAATCTCGTGTTCAACAATGCAAGGGTCGATAACTGGCATTTCATCGTAAGACCAAGCAAATATATCACGAAATTATTTAAACAGCTCGGTGTATTCATGAATCTTAGCATGGGAACATTTTGCTCCAATATAGACATTCTCTATCCTGCCAGGATTGTGAGAGATATTGATAGGAATCATTGGAGATATATTTGCCATGTTCCCATCAGCCATCAGACAAAGAGAGCTTAATGGAACCATGGGACTACGAATTCTCTCGCTAAGAACCTCCCTAAATTCCTCACGCTCCAAGCGGTCAAGCTCGGGAAGAAAGTAAGATCTATGATGGAGCTCTTCCGATGGTGGCTCAACTCCCAACATGGCCTCAACAATCACTTTGTTTGAAGGAAAAACACCATCAAGGCAGTCATGTACGTGATAAGACTATACTACCCATGCCGGTAGCACATAAGGGTCATCCTCCTCCGTCCACGAAGAGGAAGGACTAGGCTCTGCAGCACACTCAAGATTAGCTTGATAAGCTACCATAGTTGCAGTCAACGACATGTCTGTCATGATGGGCTCACTCGAAGTACTCGGTCTAGGAAGAATCCAAGGATCTTCCATATGACTTGTGCGAAAAGACACCGATCTCATAGATGTCGAAGCCTCACTGGAACTAGACCCTATCATAAGGATTGATGCAGGACAAGTAAAATTTCCCACGAGGGATGGATACATGCCCACACCCACACTCCGAGTTGCCGGCTGAGAGTGCTCAACGATCGGGATCGAAGCTCCCGAAGATGCGGTAACTGACGGATTCTTGAATGATGTTTGATCAATCATGACTATCTTCCTGTTAAATGGAAAGCATACAACGTGAAATAGGGAAGAAGCTACAGCTTTTATACTGTACATCGAATTTCTACCCAGCAAGAGATTGTAGTAAAGGGGCACATCAACCACCTCGACCTCTATCGTAACAGTCTTCCCTCCCAAAGGGACCTTAAGGGAAGGGAGAATCCTGTGCAACCTAAAAAATCTCCCATCGAACACAGTTAACATGGTCATCGATTTAGACAACTCAGGGGAACCCAAACCCTTCCAACATGATAAACACATCACAGAAGCAGCAACGCCTTCGTCTATCACAGTGCGCTTGATGGTCATGTTAAGACATTCTACATAGATCAAAAGAGACACATAGTAAGGCAAGAGAGGCTGAAGTCCTGCGGTTTCAAATTTAATCACGAAGGAAGAATTATCATAATTCACACCAAGGGCAGAAAGAAAAGCCTTCCTTTTTGAAGGACAACTCTGAAGCACTTCCAGTGCAGACATCGCATAAGGAGTATGGCCAAAATCCTTGACAACTGAATAGTTCTGGGTGGCTCATGCATTAGGATTGTGCCCCAAACGCTTAAGGACTCCCTTAGGAATGCGAGGTGTAGCTTAAGGTTTATCCATAGGTTTTTCAATACGCAAAGGAGTCCCTGGTGGATAAGGCTCCTTTCCTGGGCTGGGTTGTGACGAACCATAGTCCTTTGCATGGGTCACAACTTTCACATCACGTACCATGTTAATGCAACCATGACCACTACCCTTCGGCAGATATTGATCACCACCAGACTGATCATGGGTCCTCAAGTTCATATTTTGATTGTGAGGTAAAGGGTTAGTCAGCACAGCTAGGCCATGTGCCAAGAATCTCAAGGCTTCATCAATACGAGGGCACAAGTAAGTGAGGTGATCATCCTTACACAATTTGTAAGGGAATTTAACCTTACGTTTATATTGCTTGTACCCCCAAGCATCACGGGCATTCTTTCCATTATTATTAGCATTTTCATTCCTATTCCCACCCTTACGATTACTCTTACCCTTCTTTTTATTCTATCCAGGATGCTGGTTACCCTTCTGGTCCGACGATTGCAATGAAAGCACACTCACCATTTGGGTGGGTTGAGATGAAGCCATGGCTTGTCCTAAAGCATATTGGTTGATTGACAATTGACTAACTTGTTTTACAACTGAATCTGTAGGTTTATCACTTGCACAACCAACAATGCCATCGACATGTGGTCCAGGTTTAACTTTGGGGTCGAAATTAGAATGCAGAGCATTGGGAATAATCTCATATAACAAACCGGATTGAGCGTAAATCAAATCTAGTTCCTGTGCCCTAAAAATGGCTTGTTCCTCATTTTGCACTCCAGATGTAGAAACATCCTTTGCTATATAAGGAAATAATGACTTAAGGAACCATTCGAGGAGGAATTCCGATGGTATAAAGGATTTAATCAACCTCTTCCCTCTATGCCACTCTTGGATATGATCCAAGATATGTCTAGCTTTATTGTGTCAAAATTTCGACAAGAGTTCAGTACCAACGTCATAATGCACTGATAGCTGGAAGTGGTTAAGAAAAGTCATCACTAGGTCATAGAACAAAGAAAATTCCCCCCTAAATAGCTCTATATACCATTTCACGGCAGACCCTGTAAGGGTGCGTTGAAATAGTCTCAAACGGATTGAGTCCCGATGTAAGGAATTTGAAGAGCACCATAGGTGAAAGGTAGTAATGTGTTTGCTCAGATCCTCTCCCGGTTTGCCCTTGAACTTGGGTATGTCCGAGGGAATCTTAGTAGGGACAGCCGACCAAGCCGGGTCATGATCTACAGGATCATTCGTCAATCTCGACTTGTCAGGAAGATTCAACATTGTGAGGAAAGGGAGCCTAGGATGATGAGGTCGAGGGACTGCTCCATGATAGTTCTGATTACTATAACCACCATGGCCTTGGCCATAGTGCCCTCCTCCCGTTTGACCCATATAGGGTGGCATGGAAGCACCATATTGTGATGTACCTTGACTATTCAGAGTTACAAAGCCGTAATTTCGAGAGTAAGCGAGTTGTTGATACCTGCACCCATAAGGTGAAGAACCCTGTCCATACTGCATCCCATAATAGGGTCCATAAGTCATTGCATGACATTTCCCATGAGACACTAGGAACCTGAGACACAACCTGGTCTAGTAACCGCAGTACGAACCTAACTTATAGAAAAATTCCGGCCCGAAGGACCACGTGAATGAGGTGTAGGGTGGACATTTGAATAAATAGGGACAAAGGATGAAGGGACCTGTGTAATTATGTACGTGCTATTCTTTATAGTCACTCGTCTCTGATATGGTATCCTAATACGATCACTAACCCTAGACCTAGGAGGAATATGTGATGTAGCTTCCACCACTGGGATAGAAGGTGCAATGTTACTTGTGCTCCCAAACCTCTCTGCATGGTAAGGAATGAGAGTTCCCCTAGGCATAGTGTTAGGCCCAAACTCAGATTTGACATGAAATGCCAAATCATGTGTGGGAAAACCAGACATATCATAACTACCATAACTAGTTCTCGTAGGTTCAAAATGAGTCTCATTATCCTCCGGCAGTCCATACCGGTGATGCATTAAAGGGGAATCAACCCTGGAGTAAGTAGGTCTATCATGAAAAGTTCCTATCTCAAAAATCAAAGGACTTAATTCAGTCAAATCAGGTGAAGGATCATAGTTCGGAGTAAACTCCCCATCTACCACATGAATGGGATAAGGTGGTTCAGGAATACCTTCCATATGGTCTCCCATGGTGTGTGAATCAATGTGCGAAGTAGTCGACCTGGACTATCTATTTCTCTCTCCCAAAGGAGAAGGAGATGTAGAAGGTGGAAGTCCTGCTAAATGATGAGAATGGCGAGGAGCCGCACCTGAATCCACAATGAATCAAAAAATATAAAAGACTCTCTATCTATGCAAACCCTAGGAAAGCTAACGTGCACAGAGCAATCACCAATAAAATCTAAAGCCAACCACAAGCAATCAAGGGTAGGATAAGTGAGCTCCTTAATGAAGCAGGTATGTCTCACCTAGGAGAGGCTTGAGACTCCCATACACAACAAGCGGAGGTACGTAACCGATTATTGTGGCCCTCAGCTTCAACGCGTAAAGCGACTATGCTGTCCGACCCCAACCTGGCCAGGACACCCGCAGAATAACCCCTGGCAAGTACCCCCTCGATATCCTACGTAAGGCCACTAAGGTCACCTTAATATAATCAATGCTCAGGAGAACAGTCGCAGGCGGGATTGATCGTATGGGTAGGGTAGCAAAGCTCGAAACTCTCAAAAGAGCCCCCAGATACAAATACAATCCTGGAAATATCTCCCATGCTACTCAGTTATGACTAGGGGTCATCCCAATCAATAACTGCTCACACTGCCTTGTGCTTACACTACTACATTTTGATCCAAAATCTGACAGAAAAATCCGACGGCGCGTGGATTTCTCTTTTTAAACTTACCAAAAATCACAAGAATACATTTTTTTTTGTAAATTTGTCCACAAGCGTCACTTAAGCAACGGAGAGTTAGTACAAGCGTCGCTTAAGCGACGGATAGTTAGTAAAATCGTCGCTTAAGCGACAACGCTATTCATTTCCTACATAATGTTGAGTGTTGCATCAAACCTTTTACACCTCCTTTTTAAAGTTTCTTCTCAAGAGTGACAAACAATGAACGAAATAGTCATTTGCAAAGGAAGGAATTTCAGTGTTTATGGATCCCCAAAATATAGGAAAATAAGAATAACATGATCTAAAATTCATGAATATATAACCTTTTAAAACATTTTCTTCCTTATCAACTTTGTAAGCCCACTTACAAGCAAGAATGATGCTTTCATTTGAATACTTGATGTCAACAATTTGAATTCCAACTGAGTCATGAACAAGTATGCCACAAATTTATCAATTAAGGTGATTCATATAACATAAGGAAATAAAACTTATCATTATTTAGGGTCTATTGAATTAATGTCCTATTTAAGTCTTGAATAGAACTATTTCCTTGAAAAACCATTAAACCTTAACTAAATTATGGAAAAAAATTATGAGTATGAACATGTCTTCTCCTTAATAAATGTACAATTCAGAGAGAATCATCTTATGAACTTCATAAAAAATCAAGTTGGATACTGAAAGTTTTATTTGGGAAGGAAGCTATTTTGTTTCCATATATCTTGCAATAAGAAAAACTCCATATCCCAACCATAAGTTTCTCCATAGTTGCTTAAATTTGTCAGACCTTAGGAATGAATTGAGAGTTGAATCATTGGGTGGGGTATGAGTATCATATGGGAGTTTTGTTACATCCTTAACTACCAATAGAGAGTCACAAGGTCTATTTACCATCCTTTGTAGAGTCTTCCAATAACCTTTTTCCCACTTTATTCAACATAGACAAAAACTTCTCTTTAGTAAATTTTGAGCACTCAATAGACCTATGGCTCAACCATCCAGTGAACTAGGGATTATTTCCTCCACAACATCCTCTCTCTTCTATTTATAAGTTTAATTGAGAAGAAAGGATTCTACTATGTAAATTTGAGCTCTCATATCCGACACTTAGGTTTTATTGTCACATATTTCTATAGACATGGATATATAAGCCTCATATTGATACATAATGTCAATACACTACCATGAATTAACAAAATCTCTATGATTTGAAGTGACCATCAATGATATTTCTTAAAAGAGAATACAACTTGACTTAAAAATAATAGGAAAAAGATGAGTCCATTGAACAAGCAAATAGATTACCAAAACAAACTCTCCCATTGAATGTCTTGAATCTAATGAAAAATAAATCTTGTTTCCTAGGGAGCCCATATAGGAAGGAAGGTCATTTAAACAAACAAAAAAGAGCCAAAAGTCACATAGGGCACGGAACCTACAAATTCCATACCCGCCAAGGATTCACCTTTTAGCATAATACCGTGAGGAGGCTGTCTGTTTGGCCTACCTAATGGAAACACAGATTGCACAGCTCAACTCACTGCAGAGCCAGGGGTCGTATAGATACATAGATTTCCCCACACATATTGATATTGTATGCACAATTTGCTCGAATTAACCACAGTACTGGATTTCGAGCGAATTGCAATTTCCAGGATAGAATGTCTTTTGCTGATTTGGGTGTACCACTGCCTGTGATAAATTTCTGTTCACCCACTCATGAGTTTGTGGGCATTAAACCTCCAGATCTGATGGTGAAGGCAAGGAGGGAAAATAACACCCAGTGATTAGCGTTTTCGTAAGGAAATTATGTCTATGAAGAAGGGATGGAGGAAATTTGGAGTTGTAGTTGTGGGTTTGGTGCTGATATCCATGCTCGTTCCATTGGTATTCTTGCTCGGACTCTATGGTGGATTTCAGAGCAGTAAGTTCATCCGAACCCATTTCATTTTTTATTTGACTTGAAGCCCCCTTCTCACAGACTGTTGTGTATGGGGAATCTAGATTTGGAGTACTTTGGCTGGGGCTGGGGCACTTAATGGTTTTTATGAAGCCCATTTGTGGAATTTGTGGTGGGTTCTTTTGATTTTATTCAACCATTTTGTCTCTCTACTGTATACTCCTACAATGGGCATTTGGTGTATACGTAGATCCTTAGTACTGTGGGTGATTTGGGGTTGGTATTTGCATTAGATCTGATTGAACAACAGGTAGTGTGAGGCATATTTCATAATTTCATAAGTTTGTAGTTTCATGGTTCTGATATATCCTTCTGCATTGCTATTTTCAGCGACTTAGGCTAAATGTGGGGTTTGAGGGCAGATACAGTTTTAAAGCAGTTGGATGTGGGGGAGTTGGATGTGGCACATTAGGTGTGAAAGCTTAGAGATCACAGGATTAGGTATTCAAATTAGTGAGGCCTTAATCCTTGATGTTTGGATAGTGAAATTAAATACATCATCCTCGGAAGAACGAAACGGGATCTTAGACTATTTTGTCAGAGCTTAGGCTCAGATAGGAGTGGGGTGGAATTCCTACTGGTTGCATTGAAGGATTTCATCAATATGTTTGTGGTTCTTTTAATTATATTTCCAATAATGTCAAATGCAGTTTCTTGTGGAACATGTGGACTGAGCAATTTCGCAGTTTTATAGTGGTCTGTCTAAACTCCTAAAAGTTGTCCTTCGTTAAAGCTTCTAAAATTATTGAGTAGAACTGAACCAGAGAGAAAGTAGAAACCTCCAATTTGATGCCTCCTATTTCATTCCCATATTGGTGTGCAACCTTGTGTCATTTGCTAACCATATATCTTTGCTGTGAGTATGATTGAGGATCAGTATATTTTATGAAAGCATAGAGTAGTACACTACAAAACGGGTAGTGAGAATGCTTTATTGACGTCTTCACTAGCATACTGGATGCCCTTTGTTATGAGGAACTTGCATGTGATGAGTACTTCTGAGCAGCCTGATCTTATTCTGATGTTTCAAATCCTTTTTGTCTCTTTAACATCAAGGAAGTGATTTGGTTGTTCTGTAATCTGTTGTAACTTGTATGTTTCTGTTGTAGGTTATATCGATGATGAAGGCCCTGCAACCCTGGTGAGAACACCCAGATTTCATTTTGGTTTTCGCAATTGAGAGTGTTTTATAACACACCTAATTTGTGCTTGGTCATAAGAATCTTCATTATTTAGTAATAATATGGAATAGGAGTTAGATCAGGTATACATGTTGTTAACTTGTGTAACATCAATATGTTGTTAACCCCACATTAAGAATTGAAGGAATGGTATTCAAATTCAGTAAAATACTAGTTTTCGTTCTTGTTCTTTGTGTATGTAGTGAATTGTGCAGTAATATCATGAAAGTTTTCTCATGTTTTACTTGCTACCTTTGTTGTGTTTAGAACCAGACAGATACTCCCAGGATTTTCATTCTGTCTAAACACGATGGTGCCTTACAACAAACAGAGGTAAGAGTATACCACTTATTACATAATTTTTCACTAAGATGAAGGGGTATGATCAAATTTCTTTGGTGGCTTTTGCGACTTAGAGGTCAAAATGTGAAATTCTAATGAATCCATCTTATACAATGTACATGCTCAATATGCCACTAACCACATTAGAAGTATCACCCTCTACATCTGCTCAGAACTACCGTTGTTCTTTTGTAAAGTATTAACAACATTATTGAGTAATATATTGTTGCTACCATAATATGTTGGTTTGTTGGCATCGGTGATCATTGAAAGAGAAATGAATTTTGATATTGCCTACCTTTTCTCATAAAAACAAGGCTTTGTTGTTGGTTCTTCACTTTGCAGAGAAATCATTCTAGGAATCTCGATGATTTAAACCAATTGGGCTCTGAAATATCGAAGGTTTCCAAGGATGAAATTGTAATAAAGTCCTCAAATTTCTCTGCAATGAATGTATGCTAAAAACTATCTGGATTCACTTATATTAACATAACATCCTTTGTACTTTCTTTAGTTATTTTCCGGGGATTTCTATATTATTCCAATGACTGGTTTGGATTTTCGTTTTCCAGACAAAGCCGTATATAGTTGCAAAAGACACTAACTTTGATGCTGGTTACAACTTCTTTGGTGCAACTCATGGAAATCTAGATAAATTATTAACTAGGCATCCAATCTCAGGAGGTACACACATAAGATTCTATGAGCTTTGACACAACGTTTTTAAAAACACTAAAATTTTGAGATTAGGTTATTTTGCTTGATAGAGCACTTGATGTGAATTGAGTTGGAATTTGCTCAGAACTACCGTTGTTCTTTTGAAAAGTATTAACAACATTATTGAGTAATATATTGTTGCTTCCATAATATGTTGGTTTGTTGGCATCGGTGATCATTGAAAGAGAAATGAATTTTGATATTGCCTGCCTTTTCTCATGAAAACAAGGATTTGTTGTTGGTTCTTCACTTTGCAGAGAAATCATTCTAGGAATCTAGATGATTTAAACCAATTGGGCTCTGAAATATCGAACGTTTCCAAGGATGAAATTATAATAAAGTCCTCAAATTTCTCTGCAACGAATGTATGATAAAAACTATCTTGCTTCACTTATATTAACATAACATCCTTTGTACTTTCTTTAGTGATTTTCTGGGGATTTCTATATTATTCCAATGACTGGTTTGGATTTTCGTTTTCCAGACAAAGCCATATATAGTTGCAAAAGACACTGAATTTGATGTTGGTTACAACTTCTCTGGTGCAACTCATGGAAATCTGGATAAATTATTAACTAGGCATCTAATCTCAGGAGGTACACACGTAAGATTCTATGAGCTTTGACACAACGTTTTTAAAAACACTAAAATTTTGATATTAGGTTATTTTGCTTGATAGAGCACTTGATCTGAATTGAGTTGGAATTTGCAAGAAACGCAGGGTTGTCAGAGAATCCTGGTGTTTCATTGCAAAAAAGCAGGGCAAAAAAGAAGGTAGAAATATAAGATATTTTAACTGTTCGAGCTGATGTCCAAAATCTACATTTAAACATGATCTTGATTCCAATTAGTGTTGATAGGCATTTATTTTTTTTACAAACACTCAATATGAACTGCTAAAATCTTTCCGCAGAGTGAAAAACTAGCTCACATGGATGTTAAAAAGAATGTCAATGCTAACGGCCTCTATGACGACTCGAATAAAGATTGTGAAGTGGCTCTGGGAAGTTATTACTTAAACAAGAGTAAACAACCACAATCACAAAAGAAATGGCTTAAATGAAATTAAACAACTCTGTGACCCCTGTGGCACACCCTGGCACAAATAGAACAACACCCTTTAGAAACAATCAGATCGCAAGTGTAGCAGAAATAATGACCTGTCAAAATAGCATGTCAAATTTTATGGTCTTTGTATAATGTTTGAAGCTGAGAGACTATTATATCTAGAATGATATTTCCAGCTGTGATAGCTCCCCTATATGGCCAAAATGAACATTATGGTGCAGAATTCTGCTAAAACTTATGAAGTATTAAATTTCAAGCAACTTGTCTCTGCCCAATTCAGGATTCCATGGCAAAGCACCAGCTTCCTTAACATCAATATATGATAGAGTGATCCAGCCAAGTACAAAACAATATCTTTCAAGTATAAGCTCATGCACCTGGGAAGTTTCGCTATTCTGCCACACTTCCAAAATGCACAAACAACAAAATAGAGATCAGACCAATTTAAACCCAGATCTTGAAGAACTTTGTGTTCTACAATACCCCAGTTATGAACCACACGAACGTCAATCAGTTGCTGAAAGAGATCAGCCATTCCATGCTCTTCTGTGACTCCCTCATTCACATTTATAACACTTTGTACCACATGATATACCCATGATTCTAAGTAGCCTGTTCCTATATTTAAATCTTCTCTCCAACAAACCAAAGCCCAAGTTTAGTTTGTAAAGCAGTAGTAAGGATATGATAGCTGGTCTGGTTAAAGAGAACCCCAAAAGTATGGAGATAAGGAGAAAAGATCTCCATTTTAGAGCTCATTCTACAACAGAAGCTTGACAAATCCAATGTAAACTATTATGAGCAAGGAGTCAACAGATCAAAACCACTAGCAGACAAGCTTTCTAACATAGACTTGGAAACTTCGTTATTTAGCTTTTCTATACAAAACAAAAATTTGAATATGAAAAAACTAAACCACATAATTATTTGCATTTGTATATTGCCCTTAATTGGCCTTTAATGGGATATGTAAAAACTTCTAGAGGATGTAATTTCCCACAATAGAAATGGGCCTCAACTCAGAGAACAACTATACATACCCACTTTCTCGATCCTTTTTAGACCATACCATGTTTTTTATTCCCTTTGTTTGAAGTTTAGGGGGGCATGCTATATTATATCTATCAGAGTAAATTGCAACACTAAGATAGGACAAGACAGGTGACTTGATTTCCTCTCTGATCTTTCATTCTTTTAGTGAAGTAAAAGTCTAGAATATTACATTACAAGTGTATCACCGGAATATGGGTCAAACATTACAAATGTATCTCTGACGTAGGTTGCAGCAACCCGGCAATGAGACATATCTTAGACCATATCTTCCAGTTCTTCCTAGCAGACATCTATCAGGAGTTTCATCCATATGGCCTAGGATGGTAGGAGAGTTTCTATTACGGAAGGTTGATCACCCCCTGATAGTGTTGGTGTTTTTCTTTGGTTCTCTGCAGAACTTGCAGATACCTACACTATTGATTCATTTCCCCACACCATCCTCAGAGTTCGTAGACTTTAGGTCTTTTCTATCATAGGATAATTTATGCTTTTCTATGAGCAGCTATTGCACTCCCACTTTGTATCTCACATGTGTGTACCTAGCAGTCTCATTGACCTATTTATGGTCATTTGTTGGTCATTAATAAAAGTATCTTATCTTATCTATATAATACTGCCTTGAATGTGATGAAACCTTATATCGTTCAAAGTGATAAAAAAGAATAGCAGAAAGTAGAATGGTGTGTTTCTTGAAAAATACTGTGACAAATACCTGTGCCAATAAAACTGCTACAGCGAACCATATGAGGAATAAGTCCCAACCACCGATAGTAAACAGGCAATGCAAAAGAATCCACACCATAAATTAAACACAGGCATTTGTATCTGGAGAAAAGAAACCTCCCAGGTAAAAAATACTCCCAGGTAAATTAAACACAGGCATTTGTATTTGGAGAAATGCAAAAGAAAGCTATGATAGCTCCCCTGTATGGCCAAAATGAACATTATGGCGCAGAATTCTGCTAAAACTTATGAAGTATTAAATTTCAAGCAACTTGTCTCTGCCCAATTCAGGACTCCATGGAAAAGCACCAGCTTCCTTAACATCAATATCTGATAGAGTGATCCAGCCAAGTACAAAACAATATCTTTCAAGTATAAGCTCATTCACTTGGGAAGCTTCCCTATTCTGCCACACTTCCAAAATGCGACAAACAACAGAATAGAGATCAGACCAATTTAAACCCAGATATTGAAGAACTTTGTGTTCTACAATACACCAGTTATGAACCCCACTAACGTCAATCAGTTGCTGAAAGATATCAGCCATTCCATGCTCTTCTATGACTCCCTCATTCACATTTATAACACTTTGTACCACATGATATACCCATGATTCTAAATAGCCTGTTCCCGTGGGAAGCTGAAAAGTTCCTTCTTGTGTAATCTATATTAAATTATTTCTTATATTTAACATCAACCAGGATGGGAAGGTTGTAGAGTGGAGAATCATGTCCCGAAGAATCAACATCAGTCTTGAAATTAGCAAAGACCAGCAAACCAATTGTGTGCTGTTAAGTTCCACTGGAGGAACTTAACAAGTTCATGTAACAGGTTAAAGCATGCTTTGTGAAAATGTTCAAGGAAGTGTTTTTCATAGGACATATCTGAAACAACAGCCCCCTCCATTCTTTCATCAACTGAAATATGTGGCTGTAGCATTCGTAAAAGAGCACTGACATGTTCTTCATTAATTTGGTGACAGGATTCTTTGTAAATGCTTGAGAGATTGAGATGCTTTTGGGACTTGATTTCATTTTGTTTGTAACTTTATATAAATTTGACATTTTTCAAGGATCCAAATTTTGCAAGCTACTTTTGATGTGATATTTTCCTTTTCCATTCACCTGTGCTTAGTTTGGGCCACACTTCTGAAGTCTCTGTTTTGGGAGATGAACTGCATTACAGTCTTGCTCCTTCTAATTCCACTTTCCAACTGAGTCTTTGTCTTGGTCTAAAGCTGTTCACTCTTTGCTCAAAAAACCTCTCGCATCTTTATTCTTATGCTTTGTCTTCATAATTGTGCCCGTTAGGATATAGGTTTCATGGTTAAACACCTATGTCAGGATGCTCTAGCTTAAAACTAAGAATCGAGGGAATAATGGTTCTCTCTGCTCTCTTTCCATTTGACATTTTCCTTCTGAATCAACATGAACAAGGATGCTTCCCTTTGAATGAATATAGGCGGCATAGGATGATTAGTAGCATTGTTCTAGTTGTGTGTTTTAAACGTTTTAAATGCACTTTCAATTTTAAGAGATTAGCAGCAGAACATGAGGGAGTTGTGACTTGTGATCATATGTTGTCAATATATTTAACATCTTTCAAACATTATTTTAAGCTTTTGTTTCAATATCTTTGTCATTAATTTTTTATTCTGATCTGTTGCTTGTACCCATTCTTTTGGTGACAATGCAGGGATGGCGAGCATTCTATATCAAATGGCAGACAGAGATGGCTGAAAGAGCAGTTTCTATAGTAGAACTTGTAAAACAGAGTGCCCGCTACGAGTCTCTTGAAGTAGGAGATTACTAGAGAGCTATGGAACTTTTAAAAAAGACTGAAATGGGATTCAAAGATGTCCAATTGTATCTACTCACACCTAAGCGTAGTGTTCTTGTGAACCTTATTGGTCTGCACTATTGCTTGGTTTGGCTAGGAATCCAGGTAAAAAAACTTTAATCTTTTCTTTTCTTCTAATCATGTGAGAACATGACGATGCGCATGTGGCAAGAGAGAGGCCTTTTCTAGAAATAAATTAATTTGACTGCATATGAAATGAGTAGTGTGCCTCGTAATGGATTTTTGAGCTCGACTAATATTTGATGCCTTTCTACAACCATGCATGTATGTTTTACTTTCAAAATCTCTTGAGCCAACTTGTGCTGTACGAAAAGTAGAAAATGAGAAGCTATTATGTGTAGGTTAGGTATGATGTTTTAGGAAAATATCATTCCATAGTAGTAGGACTCAATAAACATTTGCACACATTTCGGCTATGATTGGAGGATTTTTACCCCTTCCTGCGAAAGATTTTCTATCATTCAATTTATACATTTCCAATTTTCAGTCTTTGTATCAAACTGCATCTTCAGAGTCATCTCATAACATTCCACTCCTTTGGAACTATGGTTTTAGTCAAACTCACCAAATGTACTTTTGGTTGTGTGAATTTCTACTAAGGTTCATCAATCATGTCCAGATTCTGCTTTAATTTTAGTGGTTAGAATCCTTCCTTTTTTCTAGCAATGCACTATTTGGTGAGTCACTGTCCAAAAAAGTAGCAAAAAAGGTTGAGATACAAAACACTCATCTTTTCAAATTTCTCTAACATGAAAATATCTAAATTAGTTTCATTTTTTACCAACCTACCAAGCAAATTATAAAGGAATTAAGCTTCATCTGGTGTGCAATGTCTTGACAGAGTGAATATGTCAAAGCATCTCTGTGTAAGAATCAAATCAATAACAGGAATGTTTGCTTGAGATGGTGCAACATCTGGCTGTCCAATAAGTTTCCTCGCATCTAATATTGTTACTCTGTCACCTTCTCCTACTGCAAGCCTGCCTCTGCTATTTATAGTAAGAAAAGATTTGACGATAGAGCCACTTGAAAGATGGGATTTAAGTTCCCTTGCATTAGAATATTCTGTTTTAATATTCATGTCTAGAGATCCACTTTCATGGTGATTTCACATTGATGCTCCATTGGCTTATTGTAATCTGGAAGAACATATAATTTCCCACCAATTCTCTTTGGACAAAAGAGATCACTGCCAGCCATCAAGTTGAATATCGAGTCCCAATCTTCAATATTGTGACCATCAATCAATTTTCTCATATCACTAATGTCAAAAGTCAGTTTCCCTGGACAGAAATGAAAAGGAAAGCATCATCAAAAGATCCAGACAACAGCTCAAAGTAATTTAGAGTTAATAAGTGGATATGATGGCTAATTTTATTAATATAGTTTTCACATATTAGAAAAATGCTGATTCTGTGGGAGGATATTGTGTCTCTACTCAGAAAATATCAGAGGAAACCAAGAATAAAAAGATTTAGAGATTGGACAGGCATCCCAGAATGCATTTTGTAAACTTATTTTTATGTAAAGACAATATAACTATTTGTAATAAACTAAAATTAGTTTGTAAGCATATTTTGCAAGCATATTTAAAGATACACAGATTTGCTGTTTATAAAGGGCAGAAGTATTTTCAAAAAAACGGTTAGAGCATTTAAAGTATAAGATATTTACTGGAATGAATATTTATTTCATCTCCCCTCTCCCCAGAAAACTATCTATAGAATCAAGACCCTCTTTAGGGATAATTGCATGGTGCATACATTCCCAGAGGGAGGCTTTTTTACGGTAGATCGATTAACTGAGAATGCACACTTTGTAGCAGTGCAATGCACATATAAGGCACATTATATAGCAAAAACATTTATTGATTATATGGTTTACCTAAAACAATAATAACCGTTCATGTTCTCGAATTTTGGAGCATATTTTGGAAGGAATTATTCAAACAGATGGGAACCACCTTGAATAAGAGTTTGAACTACTTCCTAGAAACTGATGGGAAATCTGGAATTGTTAATAGATGCCTATCAACTTGTCTCAGAAGTTCATCAAATATCTTAGTTCATAAAAAATGTTGTTTCATTAAGCCTTGGTCCTATTTGTGTTTCTTGAAAATATGGTTTTTTTCAGAGAAAATGGTTTAGATTTGCAAAGAATTTACTAATTTAGGAATATTAGTTAGACATGAAATTTTCATTTGTTTAACTTGTTAGTGAAAATATTCCATGTCATGAATGCTATAAAACTATTTTTTTATAGGGCTTTGGCTGTTTGACTCTGCGAATATTAGTTCACACTTGCAAAATTGTGGATCTGTTCCTTTTTTTATGTAATCATGTTCACAGAATAATGCGGCTTCCTGTTGTATTCTCTCAATATTCCATTCTTGGATTAGTTGTAAACGTTATATTTTATTATGGGTAAGAAGTTGAATTTGGGTTCCGTGAATGTAATGCAGAGAATGAGCATATCACAAGCAACATCTATGGGTTGGCATGGAGCACCTGTAGGTTCCATTAACCCTGTTGTCAAAACAATTCTGCGAATGGATGTTCCGGCTGACAAATTTCCCCATGTAGGTTAACTGATATATGAAACTATATGTAAATTTTATAAATATGTTTATTTTATTTTCTGTAATATTTCTTAACAAGACTCCATATGGATGGTTTCAGTTCAATTTTTATTGGTCGGCTCCTATGGATGATTTTTGTTTTTTATCCAATTTTGTCCATGATCAAAACAGTCAGCAGCGGCGATCCTATTGAGAGAAGCCACTGTCATGGCATCCAAGTTATTTTTTCAACCTGGAAGAAATAGAGACATGAAAAATGCAGAGTAATAACTTCTTCCACTATAAGCTTATGATAATATTTGTATTTATAAAAAAAAAAAACCCTTATAGCCGTCGGTTAAGCGACAGCTGTAGGCGAATTTAAAAAAAAAAAAAATTCAGTAAGTGTCGCTTAACGGACGCTTAAGATTTATATTCGTCACTTAACCGATGCTTATTAATGTCGCTTAACCGACACTTCATCCTTATATTCATCGCTTAACCGACGGTTATTAATGTCTCTTAACCGACACTTCATCCTCATATTCGTCGCTTAACCGACGGTTTCTCATGTCGCTTAACCGACGCCTTGCATTTAACCAATAGTAACTGAGGTATCACTTAACCGATGGATTAAACAGATGTCAGATAACTGACGACAAGTTTCCAACGCTTAAAAAAAATCAAAGTGTCGTACATGCGACAGGGAAGTGTCGAAAATCCAACAATACGGCCGTTGGATTTTTGGTCGAAATGTAGTAGTGTTAACTCCCTTTTGAGAGGAGGATCCTGAGAAACACTAGTTATACCAAGGAATTTCACACACTCACCTGGATAGACACATACATGTTTTTGTTTAGTGGTCTTGGAGAATTTACTCACAATGAACTATTCCAAGACCCTAAAACCTAATCTTGTTGGTGAACCCTATCAAATAAAATAGTGTAGTTCATTTTAATTAAGCATTGATTTTAATTGGCTTTATTACTCATAAGAGGGATATGGCTTCTGCAACTAATGGTATTATGACACAACATGAAGCAAAATGCACACCTAACAATCAATGCAAATGCATTGTGTCCATGAAAAATAGGGTATGCTACTACGTGAAATGCACAATTTTCTTCAAATGATAAATGAAATCTTTCTTATATGAAATCCTCACTAATACTCCAAAGCAAATCTAATGTAAGTACTATGCAAAATGCAAAATGCAATGCATGATGATAAGCAAATATTTTTGGATTTTTTGAAATAAAAATGAGATATAAAAGAAAAATAATGGCTCTACAACCCCGAGACTTTGCAAGCAGACTCAAGAAGCACTCAAGTAAAGCACTAAGGTAAAAGAAATCTAATGCACTAATCCAAAAACAAAAAATCGAAAATGCAATGACAAGAACATTCTTAGAAAAGAAAATTTACCCTAAAAAAAAACGTCTCTGGTCAGAAATAGAGGTGTATACAGACTCTAGCAGTATCAGAGGAGACTCAACAATCATCAAAATTCACCCAGCAACCATATATCTTCCTCTAGAAGGAAAAACTAAGGGCATACGGGACTATTCGCAGTAAACCCGCATGTGTATGCGAAAATAGCTGTGAAACCCGCATATATATGCAACTGTGAGTTCAAAACTCGCGTACAGGAAGAAAGGTGCACAAAAATAATAGCAAATAGATAAGTTGTGACAAAATTCACACCAATCAAACACTACCAGGAAATCATGCCCCCAGACCCGACCCTTAAACAAGAGAAAAAGAGAAATTCAGATTCATTGAATGCCAATAGAAAACTCCCAAAGGACAACTACTAGGAACTCCCCAGCGGAGTCACCAATTCTGTTATAGAGAGAAATTCCTATGGCTTGGGGTACCACAATAGACAACTTGACTCCAAAAATCAATCCTTTCCAATATGCAATAGAAATTAAATATCTAACACTAAAGGATCAGACCTCGTACCTTAATCCGGACGGTTGAAGTAGTTCCCCATTGAGCTTTCCAACTTTAGCTTGAATTGATCATTCACTTCCTCAACAACAAGTAAACAATACAAGCATACTATATATATTGGTGTTAGATCTATTCTAGCATGTATAATCAACAATGTATAAGCATTTGAAATCACACGTGGATGAAATATTCATTCAAACATACATTATTGGACATGAAAAGATATTTCTATTAATATAAAATCAGAGATTACAATCGATACAACCTTTGTCGGCACATCTGCGAATCGGAGAAACTGAATCCCCCACTTGGGCCTCCATTACCTCAATCCTCCATCTCTCGATAGCAAGCTCACAAACACAAGGCAAGCTTGGGAAGAACACAATAGTGCTCCAAGCGACAAAGGGATGCAAAATCAAGCACAAGTTCCGACAACAATGGACTATAGTTTCTTTGCTCTCAATTCTCTCATATGCCTTCAATGTACCAAAGAGTTCCTTATATAGCTTTTCAAAGGGGTAATGAAAGGTCGAATCCAAGCGATCTCAATGCATAGGGAAGGCCAGGAGTCAAGTGAGTCGGATCCATGTCAAGGAAAACTCCAAAATGATTTGGATTATGCACACATCTCGATGTAGGTGGTTTTAGGGGTCAAACCCGTGTATATACGCAATTAGGGGTTTAAAAGTCATGTATATGAATTTACACATGTTTATAGGGATCGTCAAGGAAACATCAAAGGACAAAAAATTGTCCAAGGGGTCTAAGGAGTCTGCAGAGGGACAGGGGAAGGCCATACAAGTGTGATTCACTTGGAGTGGTAAAATAAGCTATAACAGCCAATTAAAGCAATGCTTAATAAAATGAATTACACTCTTTTATTTTATAGGGTGCATCAACAAGATTAGGTTTTAGGGTCTTGGAATATTTCATCGTGAGTTAATTCTCCAAGACCACTAAACAAAACAAGTAGGTGTCTGTCCAGGTGAGAGTGTGAAACCCTTCATATAATTAGTTTTTCTCGGGATGCTCCTGTTACAAAGGAGTTAAGCATGAGGCAGTGCATGAAATTGTGATTGGGATGACCCCTGGTCACTTTCAGTGAGCACCGAAGATATTTCCAAGATTGTATTCGTATCTACGGGCCTTTAAGGTATGGTCGATGAAACCTTGGGGTACCGGTTTGTGCTTTCACTCTTCGGGATTTTCTACCCTGCCCATATGGTCAATCCTACCTATGACTTTCTGCCTATGGATGGGTTATATTGAGGTGACCTTAGTTTCCTTACCTAGCTATCGAGGGGGTATTTGCTGAGGTTATTCTGCAGGTGTCCTAGCCAAGTATGGGTCAGACAACATAGTCGCTATATGCATTGAAGCTGACGGACACTATAGTTTGCCACGAACCTCCTCTTGTTTTTATGGGATTCTCAAGCCTCTCCTAGGTGAGAAATACCTTCTTCATTTTTTAGCTCACCTACACTACCCTTTGTTTACTTGTGCTTCCCCTTTAGACTTTCTTAGGTGTAAGCTTTGTGCATGCTAGATTCCTTAGGGTTGCGTAGCTAGATTGAGTATTTTATTTTTGTTCAGTCATTGTGGATCTAGGTGCAACACTTCATTGTTCTTATCGTTTAGTAGGACTTCTGCCTTCTACGTCTCCTCCTCCTTTGGGAGAGAAAATCAGACAGTATAGGTGGACTAATTCTCACTTTGATTTACACACCATGGGTGACCATGAGCCTGAGATACCGGAGATCACTGAACTTCAACCACATGTATGGGAGGTTGAACATTCAAGCACATATGGGACTTCGGTAGGTTCTGGTCATCATTCAACTCGATCGTCACATGAATATATTTCATAATTGACATATTTCACGCACCTTAATCATCGGTATTGGCTTCTAGGTGATGAGACTCACCATGCATCTACTAGCACTAGGACTATTAGGTATGGCATGCCTAAAATTATTGAGACCAGTCTGGAACCCCATGTCAGATTGGTTGTTGACCCTAGTTCTATGCCTGGGGGATATTCTATTCCTTTCCAGGAAGAGAGGTTTGGTAGCACTAGTCACATTACAGCTTCCATCCCTGCGGTGGAATTTTCTTCACTCACACATTGTAGGCCTAGCACTAGTCTTCCCATTTGGGGACCAAAGCTTATACATGTGAATATTGGGGGCACAAGTTATATTCCTTCATATATTCCACCATATTCAACACCAATCCCTTCAAATTCATTTTTAACAATGCATCCTCCTCCTAACTCTAGTGGGCCTTCCGGACGGAGTTCTGTTGTCAGACTTGTCTGTTCTAATTTTGCTCACACCTTAGTTTCAGTAGGATATGTGCCTCCTTATGTGTCAGCAAGACATGTATCTTCCTATGGACCGTCTTATGGATCTTCCCGTGGACCATCTCATGGTCCAACTTATGGAACCTCTTATGGACCTTCTTACAGACCATCTTATGGAAAAACCTATGCACCTTATGACCCGTGGACCATATCATGGTCCAACGTAGGGAACCTCTTATGGACATTCTTACAGACCATATTATGGAAAAACCTACACACCTTATGGTTCTGGGTATCAACCTATGTATAAGTCTCCTAATTATGGCTTTGTAGCACCCTAGTCTCACAGTACTCCAAATTACAATGCTTCCATGAAACCCTTTATGGGTCAAATGGGAGGAGGTTACTATCACACTGGCCAAATCCATCGTGTATATAGCAATACACCTTATTTGAACCAGTCCTATCAAGGAGTGTGGAACCAACTGGTTCAACCTAGGCTCCCTTTTGTTGCGACTTTGAATCTACCTGATTTGTCGAAATTGAAAAACGATCTTATATCTCATTACCCGACATGCTTGGCAGTTCCTACCAAACTTCCTTTGGACATTCCAAAGTTTGAGGGTAAGTATGGTGAAGATCTTGGTGATCGTGTCACAACCTTCCATATTTGGTGCTCTTCAAACTCCTTGAATGATGATTCTATTCATTTGATACTAATTCAACACACCCTCATGGGTCCTACCATGAAATGGTATATAGAGTTACCTGGGGGGAGTTATACATGGTTCGGTTCAATGACCTAAAGATGAATTTTCTTGATCACTTCCATATACCCGTGCGTTATGACGCTGGTACTAAACTCTTGTCGACATTTTGGCAAGACAATGCCACCCACATTTTAGATCACATTCAAGAGTGACATGGAGGGAAAATATTAATTAAATCCTTTATACCACCATAGTTTCTTCTAGAATGGTTTCTCAAGTCATTGTTACCCTATATCGCGAAGGATGTTTCCATATCTAGAGTGAAAAATGAGGACCAAGCTATTTTTAGGGCCTAGAAGTTTGACTTGATTTATGCTTATTCTGGGATCCTTTATGAGATCATACCTAATGCTCCGCGATCCAATTTCGACTCCAACTTTAAACCTCGACCACATGCCGATGGTATTGTTGGCTCCGCAAGTATCAAACCTATGGACTCAGTTATGAAACAAGTGAGCGAGTTATTTCTTAACCAGTCTATGTCAAGACAAGCTATGGCTTTGTCTCATCCTACTCAAATGGTGGATGTACTCTCAGTGCAATCGTCGAACCCGAAAGGTATTTAGCAACCTGGAAGGAATAAAAAGAAAGGGAAAAATAATCGAAAAGGTGGGAATAAAAATGATAATGATAACATTAGCAAGAACATGAATAATACTAGGGGGGACAAGAATCCTAAGAGGAAGGTAAAATTTCCTTGCAAGTTGTATAAGGATGACCACCTCCCTCACTTGTTCCCTTGAATGGAAGATGCCTCGCAGTTCATAGCATAGGGCCCAGATGTGTTCAGAAATCCTTTACCAAATAATCAAAATATGAACTCGAGGACCATGGATCCTAGTTGTGCTTCTAGTGGAACTCCAAACCCGTTGAATGCCACTAGTGGCCATGGTTTCATCAACATGGTAAAAGCTATGAATGTTGTGACGCATGAGAAATACTATTGTACATCACAACAAGACCTTGGCAAAGAACCTTCTCCACCTGAGAGCTCATTATGAATTGAAAATCCTATAGATAAGCCTGAAGCTCAACCTCACATTCTTAAGGGAGTCTTAAAGCACTTAGGGAAAAATCATAATTCTCAAGCCATCCATAACTATTCAATTATTGAGGATTTGGGCCAGAATCCTTGTGGGATGTCTGCATTAGAAGTGCTTCAAACTACTCCTCTACAAAGGAAGGCCTTTTTTTCTTCTCTTGGGGTGGGTGATGATAGCTCTCCTTCCATGACCAAATTTGAAACTCATAGAATCCAGCTTCGCTTACCTTACTATGTGTCTCTTCTGATTCATGTAGAGTGTCTAAACCATACCATCAAGCGCACTGTGATTGATGAAGGCGATGCCGCTTTTGTGATGTCTTTGGCCTATTGGAAGGGATTAATTTCTCCCACATTGTCTAAATATATGAATATGTTGAGTGCATTTGATGGAAAATCATTTCAGCCACATGGTATACTTCCTTCCCTAGAGGTCCAATTTGGGTGGAATGTTAAGAACCCATGTGTTGCAGCTGCAACAATTTCCAAAATTAAAAAAAATTGGGACCCTCCTTTTTAATTTTTTCTTGCTTAGATTTGCTGCGATTGTTGAAAGTTACTGCAAGTTTGATTGTTGAGGATGATTGTTAAATGAATATCTTTTATGTTGATGTTGCTTTTGACTTAAATTATGACTCATGGGTTGTTTTTAATTTTCACTGTCAGAAATTATATTAGTTATGAATCGGAGTCATAGTCTCCTACACAGCCACCATTGAGGAGGCTAAGTAGGCTAACGAACCGATCCAAACTCTCATTTTCCGCTGATGCACTTTTGGTTTATCTTTTGATGTTTTACTTTGTCACCATCGGGGCTACAGTCCTTGTTGTAGCCGCCGTTTTGGAGGATCAATAACAAGGGTTCCGACAATTTTACCCTCGTCGATTTCATGGATCTTTTTTGCTATTGAAATTGTGTTGGAATTTTGATTAGGGATTAGGCTTTAGCATTTTCGATCACTGATGGTTACATATTCTAGCAACCCTAGTCTATTTTAATCCCGCCATTACGGCTCTAGAGCAGACTAACCATCCAACGCAGTTGTTCTATTTTTCGTCGATTGTTTTCTTTTATTGCAAACCCTTAGTAGGTGTGTCGCTCATCATTGCGGCTCCGTAGCGGGCTAATCACCCTTTCCTTGTTTTCCTTTTCGCCGATGAAGAGTTTATCTGTCTGATGCTTAGTGCTGGTGTTGGGATTTTTCCCGCTATTCGGATATGTTTTACATTGTTTTTTGGAATATTTGAGGGTGCCCGTGGGCACAGGTCGGTGTTAAAGTTGTCTGAGTTGCAGAATGTGGTTCAAGGTTTGGTGTTTCAAATATAGACAGTTACCTAGTCTTGGTCTTTTCTCTCATCGAAGGGTTTTGTTTTAGTATGATGATGCTGGATTGGGAGGTAGAGTCTTTTTTATCAGACACGTGTTTAAAGTTTTGAACAGGGGTTTAAGCACAAACTTGCGGGAGTTATTTTTCCATGGCATTCTTTATTTTCATGCATTAATATGGTTTATAGCTCAGGTTACAGAATGCTTGATTGATCGATTTTATATTACCTTGTTAAACACTAATGATTTGATATACGCAGGATAGGAAGGTTGTTGCAAAGAATATATGCCTAAAAGGTAAAGATGAATATAAGCATATTTGAAAGAAGAAGTTAAAGCATAAAGAAACAGAGATGTTGCTTGAGGAAAAGAAGGGAGAAAAATATTGAGACCAACAAGACCTAAAAAAAATACTAACGGATGATAGAGAGAAATCATTAAGATCATAGGCTCAGGCCTGAGGAGTTTGTCAATTATGAAGCTGGCCCCTTTTCATAAAATTGTTTAAATCTAGAATATAACGTTTGGATGAATCATGAGCATTCACAATAAGACAATTTTGGGAGATGAAACATTGGGGAAACCCAGGAGTCATTTGGGGCAGCCCAAACGTTTTGCCTGTTGTATAAGTATAGGAGAGTTAGATAGAGAACTGACTTTTTCCTAGTTAGACTTGTGAGAACACATTGTAAGAGGAACCATTTCGTTTTGCAATATATAATTACAATTTTTCTTGTTGGAGAAATATTTGGTGGAATGTTCAAATGTTGTTCAATGAATGTGGTCGAAGGGGAACTATTTCGTTTTCAGCTTTTATTCATTAACCGTGAGATTGTTCTAACTTGTTGAACCTATGTTATTTTATGAATTCTCTCTGGTTTATTTCATGATAATTTCCACTATGAGTAATGAATGTTTTCATAGACAATGAGCTATATTGTTTTTCATACATCTATTCATGTTTATGTGTTTTGAATCAAAGAACAACTACTTGCGATTTTTCTCAATGCATGAACAACACTACATTACTCATTAAATGATAATCTCACTCCCTAGGGATAGCTTAGTTAGTTTTATTTCTTGTTGTGTGTGTTTTAGATGCGAGAGAGTATAAGATGAGAGGTAAGAACCTACGCATCACATTGTGACCGCTCCTCGTATTCTTTATCAATCTGAATTTTAGATAGCGACTTGCATCTCATACTTAAAGTTAAAAAAAACCAAAATATATATGGTGGACTGAGCTGCAACTGGTAAAACCTTTTAATTTTTGTTACTTGACCTACGGTAGACGTACCGCAAACCCGACGGATTCCCATAACAAATAGTCACGGGCTAGTTGGGAACGTTGATTGGGGAAAATCCCTTACTGTTGTTGCCTACGATTTTTGAGGCCTCGATAGTTTCTGGCACTAGAAGGGGGGCCACCAGTGCATGGCTAGCCAAGGAAACCCATTTCCTTGAAATTACTCCACCAGTGATAGTTTTGAAAGCAGTTCATTTCCCGACCCGAATCCTAAAGAGAAGTGGAAAGAACATTTGTATTCTGTGGACAACAAAGTTGTTAATGATTTGAGAAGACACACTAGGGCTTATGTGAAGAATATTGGAGGATTACTGAATATCCCTAAATTACATAGGAGAGAGTACAAGAAGAAATACCGTCCTATATTGGAAGACTCTGTGTTAGTTGGAGATTGGGAAGAACTTGTAGAAATAGCTTTACAGGAAGTTGTTTAGCCTCTGAATCAAGTAGGCCCTGATACACCTAATGGTTCACCTATCTGTACTCCTGTTAATTCTCCACCTCACTCTCCACCCAGACTCATGGCAGGCATAAATGAAAATCAACCACCTAACCAACCAAATCCACCACATGCTTGGAAAGCTAGATCACCTCTAAACCTAGCACCTCCTTTGCATGACTTACCTCAGGATTTTGAGAAGATGCTACCCAAGTTTGATCCAAGTGAGAAAGTTTTAGTAGATGACCATTTCCAAAGTTTCTACTTTGCCATAGAAGGACTAAAGGATAGAGAACACGAAGACGTAGTCTCCAGACTTTTTCCACATACCCTTAAAGGAGCAGCAGCCTCATGGTTTTTTGGTCTTTTTGCAAGCTGAATCCCAAACTGGGATACTTTTGAAAGGATATTCAGAAGCAAATATACATCCTAGAAGACTCATGCAGCTCTCATGAAAGGACTATGCGCTTTAAAGAAAGAGAGAAAAGAAAAGGTGCATAGTTTTACCCAAAGATTTGCAGCTTATCTTAAGAATTTTTCTGAAACTGATAAGCCCTCAGATAAAGTTCTGATTGAATATTATACTTCAGCCCTAGGGTCTAATTTGGCCATGTTTTCCAAGATGAAAGCCAAACCTACGCTAGCAGATACCTGTGAAGAACCGGAAAGAGTAGAAGTTGAAAAGGAAAGCATAGAAGATTACCCTGAGCAGTCAAGAGAGAAAACTGTTGGGAAGAAAGCTTTGTTATTTACTAATCCTAAAGATGAACAATCACATGATTTCGAAGGAATGTCCAAGATGATGCAGAAGCTTTCCAATAGAATAATACTTGGAAAAGGAAAAGGAAGCTCAAAAGTCTTAAGACTTATAAGTCCCGCATCAATGAGCTTAACAGAGGTAGGTATGGATAACTTTTGCACCTTCCACCACCAGCCTCATTCTATAAAAAATTGTCCTCAATGGATAAATTCAATGACATTAGTGATGAATCAGCTGCTGGATTCCACATTAACAGAAGCAAATGATGAGAAAGAAAATGATAATAAATCAACAAAAAATCAAGAGGATGATGCCATGGTTTTATGCGACTATGTCGCGCTGTTTGATACTGAAAAGGAAATCAATTTGAGATATGAGGACATAATAGAATCAAATGTGACAACGAGAAGCCAAGCACTGATTAAAGAAGACAGGTTAATAATCCCAAAAATTAAGAGACTCCAGAAGAATGTAAAGAAGTTTCAGAAAAACACCACAGCTAATAAAATTCCTAAGTTTACCATTACCAGTCAAAATACAAAGCAGATCAACATGCCTACTAATCCCATTGAAGATAAGATCAATAATGTAAAAACCAATCTCATAGAACATAATATGGAGTATGACATTGTGGAGGATATAAAAAGGGTAAAGGCAAATATTTCACTATTTGAGATGTGTAACGTGCCACAGCAGAAAGAAAAGTTATTGAAATCACTTGAAATGCCAGAGGAGAAGCTTCCCACCAACAATCAACCCCAAGAAGAAGAAATTGGTGAAGCAAGTGTGGGAGGTAAACCTAAATGCAAAACTCCACCTTTTCTCCTTACTTTTGAAATTTTCAACCATAACGTGCACAACTGTCTAGTAGACTCAGGGCATCAGTAAATGTTATGCCAATGTCAATTTATAAGAAGATAAATGGACACCCTTAACCATCTACCTGGCAGGTTATTCAGTTAGACAGAAAAAATGTGAAGGTAATTGAGGAGATGGAGGATGTTTTGATTCAGTTATCTTCAAATGAAAAGGTATGTCAATTCATTGATATTGTTGTAGCAAACATACCCAAGGCTTATGGACTTGTTTTGAGTGGGGATTGGTCAGCAAAGTTGAATGGATATTTTGCATCAGACTGATCACATCTGTGGTTACCTTACAAAGGAATTACAAATCAAATTAAATTTATGAGAGAGCCCCACGTGAAACACAATGTCACGCAGTTGGGGGGTAAGAATGAACTAGTCAATTCTATTTTGCGAAATTACTTCATTGAGCTAGAAAGGAGAAACTACCAAGCGGAGGAAGCTAGCGGTACATCAGATACTCAGCCTGATCTCCTTTGGTTTTCATAGGCTGATGAAATTGATTGTAAAATAGTAGAATTAGCTTTAGATGTAGACGTTGATTCATGTACAGTAGTAGTGGATAATTTTTGGACACTTTTATTTGATGGATCTAAAACCTTGGAAGGATGAGGAGCTGGCTGTGTCCTCATTGATCCAAAGAATAATAAACATTTTCTTTCATGTAGATTAGAGTTTGAATGTACCAACAACACAGCCGAATATGAAGCATTAGTTCAAGGACTAAGAAAAGCAATTGAATTAGAAGTACAAAACCTGAAAGTGTATGGGGATTCTGAAATAATTACCAAACAGATTTGAAATCTGATACATTGCATTTCCCCTCATTTAAAAGCTTATCGAAATGAAGTTTGGGATTTGCTTGAAGGTTTTTATGCATTTAATATTATATCAATTCCTAGACTAAAGAATGCAGCAACTAACTTGTTAGCCACCTGAGCTGCAAGGCTTGTACCCTCTAATAATAAGTGTTTTATTGAAGTACTTTTCAGGCCTTCTGTTTTAGACATGATTACAAATTTACGAGTTTTTGATGACGATCAGCAAATTCTGGAATGTTTGAAAAATGATGAAACTTTCAAAGGGGAAATCACTGATAATGAGGAACATCAAGCTGAGCTAAAATTCGACAATTTTATTCCTAAAGGAGTCAAGACTGTAGAGCGAATGTTTGATCTAAACGACAAATTCAGAAGGCCAGTAAATGTTAAGACTCATAGCTCATCTCTACAATTCGAACTGATTAATTTAGTAACTGAAATTGAGCCTAAATATGTGAATTTGGGAAAGTGTTGCTCCCCAAGTGAAAGAAATAAATTCATCAGTTTCGTCAAACAATACAAAGATGTGTTTTCCTGGACATATCAAGATTTGAAAACATATGATACCAAGATTATTTAGCATGTCATTCCTATTAGAACTGGGGTCAAGCATTATCAGCAGCCATTGAGGAAAATGCATGCAAAACTGGAGCCTCTAATTTAGAATGAAGTAAACAAATTGCTCGATGTTAAAATTATCTTCAAAGTTAGACACTCATAATGGGTTTCAAATCTGGTACCAGTAAGGAAGAAATATGGAGAAATTAGACTATGTGTTGATTTCAAAAACTTAAATCACGCTTCAGATAAAGACAATTATCTAGCCCATGGAACAGATATTGCAAATGGTTTCAGGTTTTGAGTTATTTTCTTTATTATATGGATTCTCTGGTTACAATCAGGTGTTAGTAGCTGAAGAAGACAGTCTCAAAACTACATTCAGAACAAGATGGGGGGCTTTTGCTTACAAAAGGATTCCTTTTGGACTCATAAACGCTGGAGATACTTTCCAAAGGGATATGGATATAGATTTCCACGATCTGATTGGCCGCAGTGTTGTGGTATATCTTGATGACATCACAATATTTTCAAAGAAAAGAGAAGAACACGCATTTCATCTAAAGAAAATTTTTGAGCGTTGCCGAAAATATGGTATCTCGCTAAACACCAAGAAGTGTGTGTTTGTTGTTGTAGAAGGAAAGCTACTGGGTCACATGGTATCTAAGAAGGGGATATCCATAGACCCAAAAAGGATAAAAGATATCAAATAGATCCCCTTACCCCATAACAAAAAAGGTATGCAATCATTCATGGGGACTATAAATTTCGTGCAAAGGCTTGTGCTAGATTTTGCTCAAATTGTTAAACCTTTGCAGCAAATGGTGAAACAAAGTGTACAATTCAAGTGGACTGATGTAGAGAAGAATGCATTCAACAAAATAAAGAAATCTATTGCTCATGCACCCTCTCTCAAAAGTATAGATTTTGAGAGGGATTTTATTTTGTACCCTTTCGCATCTGATGATTCACTAGCAGCGGTGCTTACTCAGAAGGAAGATGGGGGAGACGAGTTCCCCATATCATTTATGAGCACTGGTCTGTAGGGGGCTGAATTGAATTACCCGGCTGTAGAAAAACAAGCTTATACAGTCTTCAAAGTGCTAAAACAATTCAGGCCATATATACTTAAGAATCCGATAAAGGTAATTGTTCCACACCCAGCTGTGAGGTCTCTTTTTGTACAAAAAGAGTTAGGAGAAGGAAGAGGCAACTCAGTAACAACTTTACAAGAGTATGACCTTGAATTCAAACCATCCTCCATAGTTAAAGGCCAGGGACTATGCAAACTAATGGTTGAAGGAAATAACAATGAAGAAAATGATTGGGAAAATGAAGATGAATTACATATGACGGACGTATGCCCTCTTTTGATAGCACCAGAGTCCTGGTACTGAGACCTTGTTCATTACCTTTATAAAGGCATGTTGCCAGAACATTGGAATTCCATGCAGCGAAGAGTGTTGCGCCTAAAATTAGTTGCTTATCAGATTGTTGATGGAATTTTATTTAGGAATAATTATGATGGAGTCATTCTCAGATGTTTAGAAAAGGAAGATGCAAGAAAGGTTATAATTGAGTTACATGATGGGCCTGCTAGAGGCCATTTCTCTGGAGATACGACAACCCACAAAATTCTCAGGACTTGGTACTATTGGCCCACGTTGTTCAAGGATGCTCATGCCCATGTGAGAAAGTGTGATATCTGTAAGAGGTGTGGGGCAAGACAAGCCAAAGCAGCAGGACCACTGAAGCCAGTTATGATAACGGAACCATTTGAGCAATGGGGAATTGACGTCATTGGAGAAATAAAACCAAATTCTTCCTTGCAGCACAAATATATTTTAATAGCAATGGACTATTTCACTAGATGGGTCGAGGCCATTCCACTACGAAAAGTCATTGAAGATGCTGACATGGATTTCTTGTAGGATCATATCTTGACCAGGTTTGGGGTTCCAATTTCCCTAGTTTTTTATAATGCTACTTACTTTTCTTCCATTAAATTAACTATGTTTGCTCATGAAAAGGGAATTAAGTTGCATTATTCTACCAGCTACTACCCACAAGGAAATGGATTGGCAGAATCTACGTACAAGAATTTGATTAGGATTTTGAAAAAGACTATCATATAAAACCAGAGGAGTTGGCATTCAGCGTTACCAAACGCTCTTTGGGCTGATAGGGTTACACCCAAGAATTCCCTAGGTGTGTCACCATATACCCTTATTTATGGAAAGGAGGCTATACTTCCTATGAATATTATGCTACCATCTTCCATAATAGCCCAAGAGTCTAGAAGCAAAGACAATGAAATCCTACAACTTAGAATTTATAATCTTTTGAAGGTGAAAGAGTCTAGATCCAAGGCCAAAGAATGTTTTAAGCAAAAGTAGGAAGTAGTGAAAAGGTGGTTTGATAAGCACAATGTGGGACACTTGGTTCTTAAGTGGGATCACCTGCATAATGAAAAGGGAAAACCCATGAAGTTTCAACAGTTATGGGTAGGCCCTTTTTAGATTGCAGCGAAGCTTGGCCCCTCAACCTATAAATTGCAAGATTTGCAGGGATGGGAGGAGAACTTACCAGTTAATGGTTTAGTTCTCAAACCTTATTTTTCTTGATTTATTGTTTCTTGTTTTGTACATAAATAAATTGATTTGGTCATTTGTTTGTTTTATGTCATGTTTTGTTTGATGTAGATTTTGTTGATGCGAATAAAAGAGGAAAAATTTTGGTTACATGGAAAGCATCAGGGTTTTGGATTAACTAAAATCGTTGGGTATAAGATTGTGTACTTTTGTTTGAGCTGATAGAATTTCTTCTAGTAAGTGGTTTTTTATAAATGGCTATGAACACATTGAAGTCCCACTTAATCCCTGAAAATAACTCAGGATCAAAAGGTCTGGAATACTATTTCGAGGCTCCATCCATTTCACATCTAAAAAAATGTCCTAGGGGGTGACAGCAAAAGACCCATGGAAAGGAAGCAAAGTAAACAATATCATATATATAAATGATCCCATTCCAAAAAATTGAAAGCCAAAAGGCTGATAAGAGTCAAAACTCCTAAAAGGAAATATCTATCAAAGCAAAGTACCAAATCATATGAGTACAAATTTGCTCAAAAGTTATTCTTCGTCCATGATCTGAAAATCAAATACATCTCTCACACAAAAGGACACTATGGATAGAGGAGCATGAGTAAAAATTCAGAAAGAAAGGAATGAGGAGGACTCAAAAGGACAAAAGATCCAAAAGCACGAAAAACTGCAAAATGGCATGGGAATGAGGAAAAAATGAATATTTCTATTTACCATATGTTACAATCCTATGGTGTCCAAGCTAGAAGCTACCCAAAATACAGAGGTAAAATGAAACTCATCTACTTGGCCTCAAAAGAGTTATCTTGACTTTGATATTTTGGGTTTCCATTCTCCTAAGATTGGAATATTAGCAATGTGTAAAAGTACATATATTCGCCATTGGGAAAATTTGGACATCTAGAAGAATTCAACATTTTGGTTTGATTGCTAAACAGTCTGTTACTTAAAGGAGAGTTGATTCAGAGATCTGGGTTTACCAGGTAGTCGCCAATTGTTGTAGCTACAACAATTTCCCAAATTTCAAAAAATTGGGACCCTCCTTTTAAATTTTGTCTTGCTTAGATTTGCTGGGATTGTTGAAAGTTACTACAAGTTTGATTGTTGAGGATGATTGTTAAATGAATATCTTTTATGCTGATGTTGCTTTTGACTTAAATTATGACTCATAGGGGGTTTTTTATTTTCACTGTTGAAAATGATATTAGTTATGAATCGGAGTCGTAGTCTCCTACGCAGCCGCCGTTGCGGAGGCTAAGTAGGCTAACGACCCGATCCAAACTCTCGTTTGCCACCGATGTGCTTTTGGTTTATTTTTCGGCATTTTAATTTGTCACCATCGGGGCACCAGTCCTTTTTGTAGCCATCATTTCGGAGGATCGATAACAAGCGTTCCGATGATTTTACCCGTGCCGATTTCATGGTTCTTTTTCACTATCTGAATTGTGTTGGACTTTTGATTGGGGATTAGGATTTAGCATTTTCAATCACCGATGGTTATATATTCTGGAAACCCTATTCTATTTTAATCCCACCGTTTCGGCTTCGTAGCGGACTAACCATCCGACGTAGTTGTTCTATTTTTTGTCGACTGTTTTCTTTTATTGCAAACCCTTAGTAGGTGTGTCACCCGTCTTTGTGGCTCCGTAGCAGGCTAATCGCCTTTTCCTTGTTTTCCTTTTCATCGATGAAGAGTTTATCTGTCTAATGCTTAGTGCTAGTGTTGGGATTTTTCCTGCAATTCGGATATGTTTTACATTGTTCTTTGGAATAGCAGAGGGTGTCCATGGGCACAGGTCGGTGTTAAAGCTATCTAAGTTGAAGAATGCGGTTCAGGGTTTGGTGTTTTGAAGATTGGCGGTTACCTATTCTTGGTCTTTGCTCTCGTCGGAGGGTTTCATTTTAGTACGATGAGGCCTGGATTGGGAGGTAGAGTCTTTTTTATCGGACACATGTTTAAATTTTTGAACAGGGGTTTAAGCACAAACTTGTGAGATTTCTTTTTCCTTGGCATTATTTATTTTCATGCATTAATACGGTTTATAGCTCATGTTACAGAACACTTGATTGATCGATTTTATATTACCTTATTAAACACTAATGATCTGATATGCGCAGGATCAGAAGGTTGCTACAAAGAATATATGCCTAAAAGGTAAAGCTGAAGATAAGTAGCTTTGAAAGAAGAAGTTAAAGCATAAAGAAACAGAGATGTTGCTCGAGGAAAAGAAGATAGTGAAATACCGAGACCAACAATACCTCAAAAAAATACTAACAGATGATAGAGAAAAATCATTAAGAGCATAGGCTCAGGCATGAGGAGTTTGTCAGTTACCAAGATGGCCCCTTTTCATAAAATTGTTTAAATATAGATTGTAACGTTTGGAGGAATCATGAGCATTCACAATAAGACAATTTTTGGAGATGAGATGTTGGGGAAGCCCAGGAGTCATTTGGAGTAGCCCAAAAAATTTTCCTGTTGTATAAGTATAGGAGAGTTAGATAGAGAATGGACTTTTTCCCAGTTAGACATGTGAGAACACATTGTAAGATAAACTATTTCATTTTGCAATATATAATTACATTTTTGCCTGTTGGAGAAAGCTTTGGTGGAATGTTCAAATGTTGTTCAATGAGTGTGGTCGGAGGCGAACTATTTCATTTTCAGTTTTTATTCATTAACCGTGAGACCGTTCTAACTTGTTGAACCTATGTTCTTTTAT